>CM062807.1:1131679692-1132225896 GCA_031772625.1 Pinus tabuliformis
TTTGAAAGGTAGCTTACCTTTGAACCTTCCAGATCCCCATTCAAGATTCTTGACAAATTTACCTCATCTTCTTCTTCTGAAATGTATCTTGATTCATTGAGTTTTTCCTTTCCATTTGCGGATACTTCAAATGCAGCTTCTCTCATATCTGATGGTCCTCCTTTTCTGATCTCAAAAGTAGTTAAGATTTCGTGTAGCTGCGTCATAGTGATTTTCTGCAGATCCTCCTTTTCTTCTATGGCAGACACTTTGGATTCAAATTTAGTAGACAAGGATCTCAAAACTTTTTCAACTAAGACAACTTCCTTAATTTCTTAACCCAGATTCCTCATACAATTGACAATCTCATCTATACGCAGGAAGTAATTAGATATGCTTTCATTACTATGCATCTTAAGAGTTTCATACCATATTATGAGAGTTTGAAGCTTAGCTCATTTTACTTGATCATCTCCTTCGTAGCTCAGAATGATTTTGTCCCATATTTCTTTGGCTATTTTGAACTGCATGACCTTGACAAATTCTGATTGTGACAAACTTCCCAATAAGATAGTAACAACTTTGGCATTGAGTTCATATTGATTTCTATCTGTTGTATCTGTAGGAGTTGTTGATGGATATGTATATCCTCCTTCCACGATTCCCCAAACATCTGTTCCAAGCGATTGTGGATATGTAGTGGTTCTTATCTTCTAGTAGACAAAATTGCTCCCATCGAAGATTGGTGGTCTGATGGATCCCTCTCTTTCATGATTACTCATCCTGATGGATCTTCCTTCAAGCGATCAAGATTCTTCTGAAGGACCTGCTCTGATACCAATTGCTGGAAATAATATGGATAGGGGGGGGTGAATCAGTATTAGCAAATCAAACACTTTTTCATTTTCATACTCAGATTCATATACGCTACTTCAGTTAAGGAAACCTGCGTATATACGCAACTATGTTTAATGAAATTAGCGTATATCCAGTAAACTTATGATTTAGTTAGTTGATCTTCAATGAGTGCATTAGAAAATTATTAACCATATGAACATTAAACAGGTGCAGTAAAACATAACATATCATCACACATAAGAAGCACACATGAACACGATGATATAAGGTTGAAACCCAATGTGGGTGAAAACCACCTACTGCAATTCATCTCTATCTTCTTTTAATAAGAAACTTCCTTTTACAATATTTCTGTACTGGTGCAGTCTTATACAAGTACGCAGGCTTCTACCTGCAGAAGGCTACATCCTTCTCTCGTTCTCCAGCTTCTCCTGGAAGGGAGCTGCAACCCCCTTAGCTCTTGTACTAGCTAATGTACAGTACGTAGTTGCTGACCTACAAAAGGATACAACCTTCTCTTTTCTTCTAAGGACCACATTTCATAAATTTTCAGACTGTATCCATAAATACAAAGCAATCACTCCTACAATACAATCATTAACTCTGAATCACTGAAACCTTGTCATCAAAACACAGTCACCAGAACAAAGACCAGAGCCCAAAACTCTGCAACAACCATTAGAACCAACAGAAACCTGAAATATCAAATCTCATAATGTATACGCTACTTGACTATGCCAAACCAACATGTATACGCCCTTTCACCAGAGATAACCCGCGTACAAATCTGAAAATAATTACTTATACCTTCGCTGCAATTTCCAACTTCAGATATTCCCAGACCATAAGATATAAAGGATAAAACATACTTCAGTATTCAGATCTATTCATGATCACACCATATAATGATGATACATTTTAGTCTTCAAGATCCTGGTCCATCAACCTTTATCAATCGCATAGATACCTCCTTGGTTCAGATCGAGCACACCATAACAAACCCATAACCAGCATACTAGATCTCATACTTCATCAGATATTCATCACTTTACTCACTTACCTCTCTTGGCCTAATGATCTTCTCCTTATATAGGTTTAGGCCTTTCTCAATACCATGGTCCAAAACCATGTAGGACCAATACCTTGGACCCAATACCTGGGGTCAACACTTCAGACCAAATACCATGGACCAAAACTTAGTTTTCCAATGTGTACGCGCCTTTCCTTCTGTAAACCTGCGTGTGTACGTATATGCATATTTTCTTCTGCTAACCCGCGTGTATACGCACTTTCATCAAGGTTAACCAGCGTATACCTCTCACTTGACCAGAAAGGACAACACCTGTATCATACCTTTGAGTGAGTTTCCATCAAGGACAACACCTGTATCATAACGCCAACAGATTTGAGGCAAAGACACTCTTGCTACCCCAAAAACACAGATTTTCCTCATTCCTATGACTTCTAGTGTTTGCAGCTCTCTAGTAGGTTGATAGTCCAATTTTTATTTGCTTTAGATCTTATTTATAATGTTTACTTCCTGATTTGAAATATTCCTTTTGTATGCTTTCCTTTCTTACAACATTTCCTTGCATTTCCTTCTATACATCATAGTTTAGGCCATTTTAATGCAAAACTCTATTTTTCCTAAGATGCACTCATTTCATTGGTTGCTTGATTTTCTTGGTTTACTATCAGTTTCTATGCAGCAAATCTCTTCCAACAGTAGGCCAGCTTACCAGAAATCACACCTTCCATCTGACCCATGCCCTATAGGTCTCCCAAACCTCACCTCAATTCTGGCCTCGTTTCCTTCATTTTATTTAGAACTTCTTCCTCTCTCTTTGAGAAAACCCAATCATCTTTCTCTCTCCTAGTAATTCATGGTAGACCTTAGGTACCCTAACACATCATTCCAACCTTCATCCACCTTTTCCACCCACTATCACACTCTCAAAATAGTGAAAATTGCTCTCGTTCTCCTCCTGTAGTTTCCCTGTTTTCCTCCTGTAGTTTTCCTGTGTCCTCCTATAGTTTTTCCTGTAGGCTTTCTTTTGAAGGCCGAGTGTGGGAAAATCCTCTAGAAGGCCACCTAAGACCTCCTAGGACCCATCCACACCATCCTACATCCTCCCAAGCTCCAAAACCACCCTCTAACGCCACCTGTTCACTGCCACACTCACACACAATAAATTACATGCATGTTAAATTCACATAAAAACACATAAAAATCCAAAATTGTGTTTTTTGCTTATTTACTTCCAAAAATAGCATGGTTCGATGTTTTTTACTTCCTTGAGTAGGTAATGGCATTTCTTTCATTGTTTTCATAGCATTTTTGGCAAAAGTAGAATTAGCTTGTTAATTAGGGTTTACTAAGTTTTTCTTTACATTCTAGTCTTTCTCCTTTCTGCAGTTAGAATAGCATCTGTAGAGTAATCTTTCTTTCCTTTCATCACACATAAAGCTTCTTCTAAAATCCATAAAAGTTTTCTTGAGCAACTAGTGATCTCGAGCCAGTTGACCAAGTGACAACCTGCAGTGAGAACTAGTACTTGTGCATATAGCACCGACGCTTCCAAGTTTGTTACGAACTATCGGGTTGATAAAAGTAAAGTTGGTAGCCCAGGAGTTGTAGCATTCTTGTTGCAATACTGGTGCTCACCACTTTTTTGCGTCGTTGTCACGGAAGCGTTAGAGTATTATGTGATTACTTCTTTCTTCTATTTCCTATTGCAACATTCTGCTAATATTTTATTTCGGCAAAAGTAGACTAGTCATTTCTTTTCTTTCAGTTCTACATTTCCTTGCTTTCCTTTTCGATTCTTCAAATTTCCATTTAGCAAGTTCATTTCAGCTAGTTGAAATTTGTTTTTTTCAATCACAATTTTAGTTTCTGCAGGTACTTTCAGTGTGGGGAAAAAGAAATAAAAAACCAACCAAAAATATTTCCTTTCATGCCTCGTAGGAGTAGAGATAACTTAGGACAATTTTTGCCCAACACCCCCACTCCTTCACACAACCAACCTTCTCTCTTTTTTGGTGGCTGTAATCAAGAAGAACCCTTAGGTGAACATCCAGACATATTTTAAGAACCTATAGGGGAAGAAAAATAAGAAAAAATTCCTATGAAGCCAATGGATGAAAACATAAATTCTAGGGGAAATGGAGAGAATAGAGGGTACCTTCCCCATTTGGGAGACCAATGGAGACACCAAAATGAAGAATATAAGTCCTTCAGCCCTACCTCACTTCCATGGTCTGATTATAGAAGATCCTGACACCTTCTTGTTTGAGTTTGTTGTCATCTGTCGAAATTATGACTATTCAGAAGATGAGAAAAAGTTGAAACTATTCCCTTCTACTCTCAAGGACGCAGCACTGCACTGTTCATGGGATTACCTGGCAATAGCATCACAACTTCAGCTCAGATGCAACAGGTCTTTAAAAACAAGTATCGAGACTATTTTAGGTCAAAATATACTAAAGAAGAAATCTTCTGAATGACCATATGAAGTGATGAGTCCCTAGAAGACTATGAAGAGAGGTTCCAGCTCAGTTACAAAAGGGCCAGGTGTACACTTGACCCTGAGTCTCTAAAGTTGGTCTTTCTCAGGGGAATTTGGGAAGACCTTTTAGACACCCTCCATCTACTAGCTGGGGGAGACATCTACAAACTATCCTATGAGGACATAAAGACTGTTTTTAGAAACCATTCTAGAGCAGCCAGAAAGAAAGGTAGGGGGAGTCAACCCATAGCCAATACCTCTTCTTCTAATTCAACCATTAAAGGTGAAATTGGAAACATGTTGGAAGACTTCAAGAGTGAGATGCTGCAGAATCTTTCCATGAAAATGGATACCTTACATATCAAAATAAAACAAGATGAAGTACAGAGGGCTTTGGCCATTTTTTTCCCTAGATGCACCAAAACGCATCCTAGGAATGAATGCCCATTGAACTCTATAGGGGTTTGTTCAGTCTGTGACGAAGATCATTCTACAGATAAGTGACCTTCCTTGCCTGGACTTAAAGCTGTATACCAAGGGCCGAAGGGGTCACTGAACAAATCTATTACATAAACCAAAGGAGGCCGCATGGACCTAGACCATACTAGCAAGGGATACAAGGGACATCTCAAGCATACTACAACCCCAACCAAGTCACCTCCATACCTTCTTGGGCCCCCCCTACTCATCCTTCCTGGTCCACACCTCCTCCTTGGTCCTTCACATCTCAATATCATGCCCAACCAGCCACCCATTCATTTCAATCCTATGCTCTGCCGCAACCTCATTGGAATGCATCTCATCAGGGGTGGAGGCCCCAATAAAACTCTCTTCCTACTCTTCTGCCTCCACCACCTGCCCAACCATCACCATTACCTTCTGCTCCACCAAGGAAACCCCAAATTCCTACCCAGCCAATTCTAAACCCAAACAACAGACAGGATCAACAGGTGTATAGTGGGGAATCATCATGCCAACTTATGCTGTGGAGATTCAAGAAATTAACTTGCGATCCAGGAAAGTTCTCCTAGATAGCCAGCCTCCACCCAGGGAGGTTGAGGAAGATAAAGAGGAAATCGAACCTAAAGCAAATCCACCCTTTCCTGAGAGACTATCCATGACAATCCAGCCTACCTTAGAAGAGACTGAACTCCTGGGAGAATTGAAACATTTATGTGTGAAGATACCACTTCTCCATGCCATAAAAGATGTGCCTATCTACAATAGGTTGATCAAAGAGAAGTGCTTTAGGCATCTAGGAAGGTGCAAGAGAGATACCCCAACCATCAATGTCATAGGACAACTGTCCGACTTGATGTTGGGCAGATAATCTGTCTAAAATATCTAGACCCTGGAAGCCCAGTAGTTGATGTCCACATCAATGGCACAATGGTCCCACATACCTTGATTGATCTGGGAGCTACTTTAATGTGATAACAAAGGACACAATGCTCAAACTTAACCTCCAAGGCCCCTTGAGGAAGACCACGACATTGCTGCAACTAGCAGACCGCTCCACAGTGACCCATGAGGGGATTGTGGAAGATGTGATGGTCTCCATTGATTCTTGGGAGTACCCTGCTAATTTCTTAGTTCTCCATCCAAAGGCAAAGTTCATTGAGTATCCTCTCATTCTGGGAATACCCTAGTTGGTTACAGTCGATGCCTACATCAGCTGCCGAGTTGGGAACATGACCATAAAGAATGGGCACATGTCCAAGTAGTTAATCCTATATACTCATGTCCAACCCTTGCTAGAACATGATATACCTCTGTGGTTGGAGGAGGAGGATGAGGATGAAGTTTATTCTGCACCACTTTGTACATTAGAAATCGCCATGGGGGGAAACTGCAAGATGAGGATGATATGATTCAAAATTTGATTCAAAATCCACCTCCCTATGTATCACCATTAGAAGACATAGTAAGAGAAACCCAAAACAACCCCTCAACTGATCTCTTTGTGGCCAACCCCACATCTCTCCGTGTTAAAAATATAGAGTTCGACCCAGAAAGAACATTGAAAATCAATCCATCCCTATCTACTTCCTAGGAGAAGGAGCTATGCAGCATACTGAGAAAACATCTAGATGCCTCTGCCTTGAGTTATGAGGAGATGAAGGGAGTGCACTCTTCAGTATGTACTCATCATATATACATCAAGGAAGATTACAATCCAGTTAGGCAGCCTCAAAGGAGGATGAACCCAACACTTAAAGATATTGTTAAGGAAGAACTGCGGAAATTTCTTGATGCAGGATTCATCTATTCCATCTCTGACAATGAATCGGTCTCTCCTTTGGTGCTAGTGCCAAAGAAAAATGGTAAGTGGATAATCTGTGTTGACTATCGGGAATTGAACAAAGCCACTAAAAAGGACCATTTTCCTTTACCTTTCATAGATCAAGTGTTAGACGGTCTGGCAAAGAAAAAGTTTTTCTCCTTCCTAGATGGGTTTAGCGGGTACAATCAGATTCAAATCAGCCTAGAAGACCAATAATAAGACCACTTTCACTTGTCCTTAGGGTACCTTTGCATACCGGGTCCTTCCTTTTGGTTTGTGCAACGCTCCAACCACTTTCCAAAGAGTGATATTGAGTATATTTTCTAAACTGGTTCATGATGTAGTAGAAATATACATGGATGATTTTACTCCTTATGGCTTTGACTCTCGGGAAGCGTTATCTAACCTAGGAAAGGTTCTAGATAAGTGTATTGAGATGAACCTATCCCTCAGTCTGGAAAAATATGAATTTTTGATGCTTGAAGGGACCGTGCTAGGTCATGCAATATCTCAACAAGGACTGTAGGTGGACCCCAAAAAAATTTCCATCATCTAAAGGGTCCCACCTCCTCAAAATATGAGAGATGTCAGAAGCTTCCTAGGCTTAGCTGGATATTACAGGAGATCCATTAAGACTTCAACAAGTTAGCCTCTCCTTTGTTTTGCCTCCTAGGCAAAGGTGTTGAGTTCATATGGTCGGGAAATTGTCAAGAAGCCCTAGATACCTTGAAGAGCAAGCTAGTGATTGCCCCAATTCTCAGAGGTCCAAATTGGGCACTACCCTTTCACATTCACACAAATGCATTGAACAAAGAAATAGGAGCAGCCTTAGGACAAATTGATGAAAATTTACCTTATGCCATATACTTTATAAGCAAAAACTTGTCAAAGGCAAAGTTAAACTATATAGTGACCAAGAAGGAACTCCTAGCTGTCGTGCATTCCTTAAACAAATTCAGACATTATATCACAGGCTATCAAACCTTTGTGCACATTGATCATGCTGTAATTAGATATTTAATGAACAAACCAGATGTAAATGCTCGTATTATTAGATGGTTTCTTTTACTACAGCAGTTTGATCTGACCATTATTGATAACCCTGGTAAAGAGAATGTTGTTGTTGACTTTTTGTCTAGAGTAAATTTGCCTGCAGGTGAAGAAGGAAATGTGGATGACCAAATGCTAGATGAACACCTATTTGCTATATCAATACTCTCTCCATGGTTTTCTGATATAACAAACTACTTGGTTTCAACACAGTTCCCACCACCCCTATCCTCAAAAGAGAAGAGAAAGATAGTAAGGAAAAACACCCCTTTCACCTGGATTGGAGGCAATCTCTTCAAACTTGGCCCAGATCAGATCTTCAGAAGATGTGTCAGGGAGGAGGAAGTCTTTCACATCCTCCTGAACTGTCATGATGGGACTTGTGGAGGTCATTTTGCAGCAAAAAGAACCGCCTTCAAGATATTGCAAGCAGGCTATTACTGGCCCATTCTTCATCAGGATGTGAGGAGATACACGAGCCTGTGTGATTGGTGTCAGAGGATGGGGAAACCCACTCCAAAGGATGAAATGCCCATGCAACCTCAAGTGACCTTTGAGCCATTTGAGAAGTGGGGCATGGAATTTGTGGGGCCTATCAACCCCCCTTCAAAGCAGAAGCAGTACATCATTGTGTGCACCAACTACCTGACAAAGTGGGCAGAGACAAAAGAAATCAAAGCAGTGACAGAGGAAAAAGTAGCTGACTTTTTGAGGGAAAACATATTCTACAAGTTTGGGTATCTGAGAGAGTTGGTCATAGACTAAGGCAATTAGTTCACTTCCAACCTGATTGAAGACCTGCACACACATCATAAGATCAAGCACAAGACTTCCACCCCTTACCATCCACAAGCCAATGGGCAAGTGGAGGTCACTAACAAAGCATTAGAAGGGATCCTAACCAAGGTAGTAAGCAGCAACAAAAAAGACTGGGCGGACAGATTAGTTGAGGCCACTTGGGCCTACAACACAACATGGAAGACCACCATCGGGTTCACACCCTATGAACTGGTCTATGGGAAGAAGGCTTTGTTGTCAATATAATTTGAATTCAATACCCTAAGGATGATAGCTTAGTTGGACCTAGACCTCAGCCATGCACAGAAGGAGAGATTACTTCAGCTCAATGGATTGGATGAATACAGATTTCAAGTCCTTCTCCATACAGAGGTAGTTCAGCTTCAAAGAAAGATATGGCATGACAAAAATATCAGGGAGAAGAAATTCCAAGAGGGAGACTGGGCATTACTCTATGATTCAAGATACAAGGATTTCAAAGGCAAGTTGAGGACAAGATGGTTGGGACCCTACACTGTGGAGAAATGCAATGAAAATGGTTCAGTTCTGATCAGAACCATTGATGATGAAGCCATCCCCATGCTTGTCAATGGACATCAGTTGAAAGTCTACAAGAAACCCCTCTCCAAGCGAGATTTTATTGAAGATTTGAATTAAACAGTGATGGTAGTGGAACATGTCTTAGATTTCACTTCACCCACTCATTGAAGAAAAAAGAGAAAAAAATAGCTTCCGCTTCACCCACTCACTAAAGAAAAAAGAGAAAAAAATAAGGACTCAAGTGAAAACCTCCATGAGGCGCTTGAGTCCCATCATTGGGTTGAAAATATCTTCTGAGGCAGCCTAGTGATGTAAAAAAAAAAGGAAAAGAATAAGATCCCTGGGTGAAAACCTCCCTTGGAGGCGCCTAGGGCAGGCAATTAAGGTGAAAACCTCTCAGAGGTGCCTTTGTTATTTTCAAAAAAAAAAAAAGAGAAAGAAAAAATGAATTTTTATTACATTTCAGGTTCGCAATTGGACTACAGGGAGTAGAAGAAGGTCTCAAGGGGACCCTGACATTCATACCAGCATCCACCTCATCTTCTCCACACCTTCCTCCATCATTTTTGGCTTCTCTTTCACCCCACTATACCTCTTCTTCCAAAACTGTGTTTTCTATAGGAGACTCTGTTTTTTCTACAGGAGGCTCCTGTAGGATTTACAGAGAGCCAAAAGTGTCTACGGGAGGTAGTTTGAGGGACAAGAAAAGCTTCATGAGGAACCTATAATCCCTCTTACCATCTTCAAACTTCCTTGCCATCATTTCCAAGCCTGCATCACACTCCAAGCATATTTTTTTTCCTTTCCAAGAAAAAACACAGAAAAACAGTTTTTTAGTTTTGAAAAAAATAAATAAATAAATAAAAGGAGGAAAAGGCACCATTAAATTTACTTGAAGCTTACCTACTATCCCTCCATCATCCATATCCACCTCTGGCATCATTCTCGAACTCCAAGCACAGGAAAATAGCTAAAGTTTCAAGGGGAGAAGCAGCTACAGGAGCTCTTGTAGGAATTCCTGTAGCAGCTGATCCCATAGAAGTCCAGCACCAACAGCAAGGGATAACACATCTGAAGGTTGAAAAGGCACATGCAGCTCAACTCTAGCAAAATAAGAACCTCTAAAAACACACAATAACACATCAGCAAGCAGAGACAACATGCATGAGGGAAAATGAAGGCATGCAGCAGAGAAAACCACAACATCTCACAATCGATGGTAGCAAATACACTTTGATTACAGGTAAGTAGCTAAGTCATTCCTCTATCTTCATTTGTGTAATCAGGAATCATACGAAGGAAATGATATGGTTGAAATTGAAAGAGGTAAAGGTGGCCAGTTAACTTGGCCACCTTCATTTAGTTGACTCCACTTAACCGAGATATCACCCACATGTGCGCACAATTAACTCAAGCAAAATATGCGAAGGACAGGTAGTGGGAGGAAGAGTTAACTCCGATGCAGTAATGAGGGGATGATTACAAGGGGGGTCATGATGACCAAGCAGGTGGGGACCAATGGTCCTAATCTGGGCAACGTACACCTTGCCAGCTCAGCACTCATAACTGAAAACAACCATAAAAGGTAATGAGCACTCCTCCCCACACATTCTCACCACCTTTTCTTCAGTTTCTCCTCGTAACTCAGCCACACAATAGTCTTCTTATGCCCCCACAACCTCATATCCACCATCCTCCATCAGTTTCCTCCATACTTTTGCTCTTGGAATCTTCTACAGGAGCCCTATAGGTTTTCTACAAGAGCACCTACAGGAAATCTACAGGAGGGACAACGGGCTTCTACACGAGGGGCAGTGAGTCATTTTGAAGGGAGGAAATGTGATTTTTGGCATGAATTTCAGTCTGAAGAGGTAGGGTTCATGAATTCCCTCTGTTGAATATCAAAATTTGAAAGAGTTAGTCTCAAATTGAAGATAAAATGAGTCTTTAAGAGGGTAGAAATACATTAAAAGAAATTGTTTAAAAAAAAAAAAATACAGTCCCCTCTGTTTTTCTATTTCACTCAAAATTCTTTGTCTCCACCTCCATATCTGGTTTTTCAAAAGAAGTACAGGCTGTCTGACAGGGGAGTTTATGAGAAAAGAGCCCACTAACTCCACTAGACTCCATGCACATCCTCAAGTGGTGTAAATATTTACAAGGGCAAACTGGATGAGTTTCTTTGAGAAGTTTAGAGGGTTTGATGATGAAATTGCCCATGAATTTTCTCTCCCTAGTACCCCACACAAGAACTCATGCTACTGTAACCATTAGAGGCCTCTCGATTGAAATAACCCTTGAATTCATCAGTGGGGTCACTACCCTTCCTCTTGGGCTGCCTTGGAGTAAAGATGAGAAAATAATTGGCCAGGCTGCTAAGAGGAAATTTTTCCAAGATAATGAAACCCCTGTTGAAGAAAAAAATGGAATTAGGAGGGCTAGTGTACCATATCCTTGGGATGAGGTTAGCTACCAAGTGATCAAATACATTTCTTTTGATGGGAGGCACAACATTGTTTATGGATATCATTTCAAAATCCTATAAGAATTGAGATATGGCATGGATACCACAACACATCAAAAGCTCAGTATCCCTTACTTTCTCCTTCAGTCCCTCACTGGCTCCAACACCAAGGTACAAGAAGGAAATTCATAGCAGCTATCTCACCATGGCCTAATCAAGATCCTAGTAGAAGAAGCCCTCCATACCCTTACAATCCCTATAGCATGGGAAGTTTTTAGAAATATGAAAGTCGAGGATGACATCAAGGCATTAACCTACGATGTCAGTCCTGTTGTTACTGAGGAGGGAGAACAACAAGGAGGAGAAGATGAAGCTAGTGGTGACATAGCAGAGCAAGAGAGGAAGGAGGAAAGAAAAGAAATAGAGGAGGGGAGAGTTGAAGAGACAGAACAGGAAGTAGAAAAAGATACAGAGTAGGAGGAGGAAAAAGAGACAGAAGAGGGAGAAAATGAGGCTGAGAGGACAGAGCAAAGAGAAGAGTCCCCTGAAAATTTGGAAAGAGAAGAAAGAGTTGCCCTCACTGCCCTCAGTACACCAGTCAAGCAGAAGCAGAAGAGGAAAAGAAAAATATGCATGTATTTCAGGGCAAGGAAGAGTACCAGAATTAAAACAGGCAAACCTCAGCCCTCATCAATGAATCCCATTAACATTGAAGATTCACCAACTTCCAAGGTGAAAGAATCTCCTTCCAAGACACCCATAACCTATGAAAGGAGGACTATAAGATCTTCTACATGGAAGGGAAAGGAAATTCTATAGGACCCCAAACCAGACCTATAGGAGGCTAAAATAGTCCTACAGGAGACATTATCCAAACTATAGGAGACACAAAAAATTGAGGAGGGGATAGGAGGACAGCCAAAGGTGAAAGAGGAAGCACAAGAGCTACAAGAACCTGACCCCCAGCCTAATCTTGACTCTTATTAAAGACTACTTGAGGGAGGCAAGATAATCCCACAGAAATTTTCAATTCCACTGTTTTTCGAATTGGAAAAAGAGAGACTGAGAACGCATAGGTGGATCTAGATAGCCAAGTCCAAAGGAGTTGAGGATATTGGCCACATGGAAGACAAACTCAGGGAAATGGGCAGGGAATTGAGTGCTCTCAAAGACATAGAAGCCATTACAAGAATCCACCTTGAGAATGAGAATGAATTACTAAGGAGGCAGCTACAGGAGAAAGAGACTCATTTGGCATACATGGTCAGCTTATCCATAGAAGTATTATAATGTAGAACACCAGCCAAATCTTATGTCCTCTATCTGAAGGATCAATGGCTTCAATTCCAAATAAAAACTTTGGCACAAAGAGGCATAATTCCTTTCCAAGACTATAGGCAGTTCATGGATTTGTATGACCAAAGCACCTCTGAGGAAAAAGTAATGATGGCAGAGTTCTATCTACACGACATGGCCCTCACAGACCTGACTGTGTGGGACCCCAATTCCAAGCTATGGGATATGCAATTAATGGCAATGGCATCATGGATGAACCATGAAGAATTGAGGGCAATAGAAATGAAAATATTGTTAATAAAAGAGAAAAATGAACCATTGATGAAAGAGTTGAGCCATCAGATCCTATGGCACTCGTAAGCATACACAACCTACTTGCTAATGACCCTTAGATTGCCCCTAAATATCTAGCCAATCAGGAACAAGCCATTGCACACTTTGAAGATATGCTTAGGCTACTTGGGGATGACTGTGTACATGCATGCATGAGAATATGGAACACCCTACCCCACAACTTGCATATCAGAGAATACCATTCCCCCATGAGGCTGAAGGAGGCATTGAAAAGAGTGCCAATGTACAAGCGCTCCATGCAAACGCTGAAGGTCAACTGGATTGCCCTCAAACTGAGTCCTTCACTCATATTAGGCATGCTAGAAGGAAAAAGAGAAGAAGAAGAGAAGGAGTAGTGGAAGGACATATACAGAAAGGCAGAATTTTATGGAGAACATGAGCAGACCACATCAAAATCCTGGAATGCTAGGGAGGCCACCAGGGCCATGAAATACCAAGAGATTGACTAGGTTGCTCAGAGGATGAGCAACACCTTTAGTAGGGGGGTGATGATGAGCCTCATAAATGGGTAATTATATGGGCTTATTTTACCTCCTAACCTAGTCAAGTCAACCATTCTCTTAGCTTATTGTATGATTTTCTGATTATATTTATGCTTATAGGGTGAGTTGAGTTAGTTACTATGCCATGTGGTCTAACATGTATTTAATACAGATTATTGATGGATTTCGAGGTCAAAGTCAAGGATCTAATGGTCAAACTACAGCAATAACTCGAAGTAGACATAGGAGAGGAATTATAGGAGGGAATCCTCCTCATTTATTGCTCCTGACTTCGAATTCCCCTTCATTCATCTTAGAGTACAAGCAGCTGAATCATGCACTAGAAGACAACCGAGCAAGTGGAAGATGATTGATAGTTATTTTGAGTTTTGGGAGCCAAGCCTCCCTAATTTTAAGGAAGTTGTTGGTAGCTTTAGATGTATAAGTAGAGAGGCCTAGGGCCTCACTAGGGTTGACTTTTTTTCTTGTGTAAACTCTGCTCAAATTTCGAGCTTACTATTTTATGATAATTTTATGTAATCTTGCTATTTTTTGATAATGAAGATGGAATCCTTTTTGAGCTAGCACTGAGTTACCTCAGAGGGATGAAGCTCTTGGGTTAGGGCCCAATCCAAGCAGCCAAGCTTCTCTTTACTTGTATTTTTATTCTTTACTTCAGTTTGTAGATTAGTTTGTGGTTAGATGTATTTCTCTTATGGTTAAGAATAGGTTGCTTTTGACGATTTAGTAGCTTGCTTCCATTTGTGTTTTCTGTAGTAGGTTAAGCAGTGATCAGAGAAGATTCAAAAGGCTAGCAACAGTGCCTTGGCCTCTCTTCCTCCCTCTAGGACCATTATTTGAGGCAAATACCCTCTTGCTGCCCCAAAAACACAGATTTTCCTCATTCCTAGGACTTCTAGTGTTTGCAAATCTCTAGTAGTTTGATAATATAGTTTTACTTTGCTTTAGATTTATTTATCATGTTCACTTCCTAATTTTCAATAGTCATTTTGCATGCTTTCCTTCTATACATCATAGTTTAGGCCATTTTAATGCAAAACTCTGTTTTTCCTAAGATGCACTCATTTCATTGGTTGCTTGATTTTCTTGGTTGACTGTTAGTTTCTATGCAGCAGATCTCTTCCAGAAATAGGCCAGATTACTAGCAATCACACCATCCATTTGATCCATGCCCTATAGGTCCGCAAACCTCACCTCAATTCTGCCCTAGTTTCCTTGATTTTTCATAGAACTTCTTTCTCTCTCCTTGAGCAAACCCAATCATCTTTCTCTCTCCTAGTGATTTATGGTAGACCTTAGGCACCCTAACACCTCATTCCAACCTTCATCCACATTTTCCACCCACTCTCACACTCCCAAAACAGTGAAAATTGCTCTCGGCCTCCTCCTGTAGGCCTCCTGTAGTTTCCCTATTTTCCTCCTATAGTTTTCCTGTGTCCTCCTGCAGTTTTTTGTGTAGGCTTTCTTTTGAAGGCCGAGTGTGGGAAAATCCTATAGAAGGCCACCTAAGACCTCCTAGGACCCATCCACACCATCCTACATCCTCCCAAGCTCCAAAACTGCCCTTTAACACCACCTATTCGCTACCACACTCACAAACAATAAATTAGATGCATGTTAAGTTCACATAAAAACACATAAAAATCCAAAAATATGTTTTTTTCTTATTTACTTCTAGAAATAGCATGGTTAGATGTTGTTTACTTCCTTGAGTAGGTAATAGAATTTCTTTCATGGTTTTCATAATGTTTTTGGAAAAAAGTAGAATTAGCTTGTTAATTAGGGTTTACTAAGTTTTGCTTTACATTCCAGTTTTTCTCCTTTCTATAGTTAGAATAGCATTTGTAGAGTAATCTTTCTTTCCTTTCATCACACATAGAGCTTCTTTTGAAATCTATAGAAGCTGGCTTGATCTCCTAGTAATCTCGTGCCAGCTGACCAAGTGGCAACTTACAATGAGAACTAGTACTTGTGCATATAGCACCGACGCTTCCAAGTTTGTTACGAACTGCCGGGTTGACAACAGTAATGTTGGTAGCCCAGGAGTTGCAACATTCTTGCTGCAATACTGGTGCTCACCACATATTGTTCTCAGTGGATGTTAATCATTTTCATAGTCGTCATCATATTAAATTTTGTTATCATTAATAACAATTATAATTCTTTTAAATAAAGTTATAATATAGTTAATTCTTATGATTTTTTAAATTTTATTAACTTGAAATATATAAAGAAGTAAGTTTTTTAATGCTTATTATGGATTGATGTCTTTCAATGTTTACCAACCATTTAATTTATATGGTTGCACTAGTTATAAATTTATTTATTAACATAAATTAAAGAAGTATACTTAATGAATACTATTATAAGATTTACTTTCTACAACATCAATTACCCATCCAAAGAAATAAAACAGGACAAGTTCTACTCTACCTTGTATGAATTTCTTTATTCACATGGTAATGACATGTGGAATTTGGACAATTCACTCCCTAAAGAAATACCTTACGTAAAAAATATATATCATTATTTCTGTAAGAGCCAACATTATTTATGTTTAGACTTGTTGCCACAAAATCTAGCAGGCCTTTTAGAGGGAAACCCTACAAGGCATAAACTATACCGAGAGACAACAATGGGGTAGTGGCCCACTATCACCACAGCCAAAACCCCTTTCTCTTCATGGAATTTCACCGATGAGAGGAGTCCTTGTAGGAAAGAGATCACTTATTATAGGTATTCTAAGGTTATTTTGTAAGATTACCTCATTAGGATCTCTTCAAGAAAGGCGCAATTTAGGTTCGATGCTCCATAAGAAGACAATTCACTTTATATGATGAGACACAAAAAATTAGGGCACAATACCTAGGGTTTGACAAATTTGATGAGTGTTGGAGTTTCCAAAGGTCAAGGCTAAGAGAAAAGGTTTCTAATAATGTGTGCTATCCATGCTAAGGCTCATGAAACCTTCAAGAAAGCCCTTAAGTTGAAGCAAGCCAAAACTAGGTTTTTTATTTTATGCAGACACCTAGGGAAAGAAAGTTTATGGATGGAATTGAAATGTATAGCCATTAAAAGGATATATATTGTGGAAAATAAAATATCCTTGATATTTATTCTCTCCAACCACTATAATTATATTTTCCTCGGTATTCACACAAAGCCCTACTTTCCTACCTGGACCTTGAAAGGGCTGAGTTAGAAGAGAGAAATTATGGATAAAAATAGCTTACGATCACCAACCAATTGGCCCAATCCCTTGTCCCTTGGGAGAATGAAATACGGGATGAAATAAATTAGCCAATAATGTTTCCAAGGAGGCATAAATTTGATAACCTATCAATAATATTTCAATCATTTACTTATGTAATGGAAAAATGGTTATTCATGGGAGAGCTTCTAGGAGTTCACCACTAGGATAATTCATTACATGTTATGTTTGAGTAATGCATGGAATATTCATCTAGATATAAAATCAATTAATCTTCAACAAATTAGGGCACAATTTAACGTGACCTAGAATCAATTATTCCATATATTAGACATAGAGAAACAAATTTTCAACAATTAAGTGCACTTACAAGATAAGATGCAAGATTTCCATCCATTATACCAAAGAATAGCTCCAAATAATATCCAATATCAGTTCCAAATATCAAAATGCTTCAAAGGTATCCAATTCATCCATAAGAGAACAAGTATGAATTCCCCTAATGAGGTCAAAAATCCAAAATTTGTGATTATGAATTACAACAATGATCTCTCCTCTATTTATATGAGGAGTCATAAAATAAATTTCAGCCTAAAAGCCCATAGAAATTATAAAATAGTGTACAAGAAATGTCCTAGGTCATAGACTGATCTAGTAGCCTGTGAAAAACATAAAAATCTCCACATGTGAGGGACATAATGATGATGTCATGCTAACATAGGACATTTTATGGCCGACATTGAGGGAAAATGGTGTCAAAACAAGGGTGGAAGCCCTATAAATTCACTATCTAGGGGTTGGCATCTCAGCCTCTATCATAGTCATCCAATGGATCCTAGCTTTTTGTTTGGGGCACAAAACAGGTCTCATGGGTATCTTGGTGGTGTGAATGCCTATTTTTTCTCCAATGCCAAAGGAATTAAATATGGTGCTAGCCTTCCCATGTCTCAAGGCATGATACAAACCTCATTAAGGCCCTTGATCAAATGGATGACCCTATAGTACTATTGAGTTGGCTAGGGCCATGTTGTTCCAACTACATTATACCATAAATAATATAGGAAAAAGTGTAGGAGCTTTGTGGGTGTTGAAGGTACCCATGGATACAAATGATGCACTACAACGTTTTGTAGTCCCATGGTTCTCAATGCATCACCTGTGGGTGTCAATACTCTCCTCTGGTGGAATTGGGTCCCATTTAAGTTATCTATCCCATCATGAAACCACCTTTCTGTTACCCTTAATATCAAGTGTTGCAACTTTCACCATTAGGTAAATTTAATCAATATTGCATCTAAGTGAACTAGGATTGAAAGAAATTGGAAAATTAACACTTAGTGTGAGGATTCTCTTCCCAAATTGTGGCCTTAGTAACATAATAATGTTAACTCCCTAGGTAGGAGTGGTTAATAGATGATTCTATTAGGTGTTATCAAACCCCAAGGGAAATTGACATGTCCTTGGTCCACCCCTCAATCGATAGGTTCCATATGAATAATGATGGAATGAAGGGGAAACAACTTCATGGCCAAGTGTCATGGTAAAAAGGAAACGACTATGATGGAGTACCTCATATTAGGTGTATCGATGTGAGGAAGGAGAAATTTTGGATGCATAAGTTACCTCAACCTTTATTTTTCATCCCTATAAATGCCTTTTGTTTTTTATTGCTTCTTCTTTGTATTACTACTCATAGCTCAAGGAATGAGAGCTTGGTTTGTATGATGTATAGTAGATTTCGTCACCTGTAGCCCTCACTCAGCTGGGGGGCATGGGTATATTATCCTTGCAGTTGATTACTTTACGAAATGGGCCGAAGTGATGCCTACATATAAATATGACGATGAAACTGCAACAATTTTCATTTTCAATCATGTGATTGCTCAGTTCGGTGTCCCACAAGCTATTGTTATGGACCATGGTAGCCATTTTCGTAACTTTATGATGACTGAACTATCGACACAACTCAACATACAACATGATATCTCTAATCCTTATTATCCATAAGAAAATGGTCAAGTCAAAGTCGTCAATAAAGTTTTAACAAGCATGATTAAACAGATAGTTGGTATTCATAAAGGAAACTTGCATACCATGCTTTTTCCAGCAATGTGGGCATACCATACTACTGCAAAAACATCTATGGGTTTTATTCATTTCCAAATTGTTTATGGTTTGGATGTAGTATTGTTGATTGAATGTGAAATTCCATCTTTGAAACTAGCCAACGAATTGTTACGAACTACCTCTACAGAGAAAGAGTATTTTTTACATTTAGCACGTTTAGATAAAACTCGTTGTGAGGCCGCAATGGTTAGTGAGGCTCATAAAAAATGAGTCAAAGATCAATTTGATCAAAATGTGAATCCTTTTTCATACATAGAAGGTGACCTAGTCTTATTTTATGATCAAGGTCATCATAAGTTAGGTGCAGGAAAATTTGAGCCCATGTGGCATGACCCTTACATTATGAAACATGTATTAGCTAAAGGAGCCTACGAGCTGGTGGATTATGATGGTATTCCTTTTGGAAAGCATAGAAATGGTATTTACCTAAAGAAATATAATGCATACTTTCTTTCGTGGATATTTTCACATATTTGTAGTTTTTAGGTGTTTATTGTTAGAGTCTTATAGTCACAGTGATCAAAATTACTCTTTTCACTATTGGTTATAGTCTTAGGTCAAATTATAATTTTCAGATTAAATTTGACATCTCTCTTGGTTGGAAAATGGTTTTGAGTAAATGTATAAATGTATAATATATATGCTAATCTCATCATAAGCCTAAGGGCATGGTCATCATCACAAGTATCATCAGAAAATATCGTGGGTCTTTTGAGTTCATTTGTTGCACACAGGGACAATTTTACTTAAAAATCTATTTCTCAAGTAATGGACATGAATTTGACAAAAGTGAAAGAGGTTTTTTTCAATCACACAAGAAATAACAAAAACCTCCTTCATTTTATGCACTGGTGTTATTATCTGGGAGATATACAATGATATTGTAGGTTTATGTTCAAAAAATCAAATTTTGAATTTGTTTTACTGTTTTAGTAATTGTTTTTTGGCACGATTTTCTAACATATGGAAAGGAATTTTGAGAAACCCAAGGATTTGTTTTCAAGAACGAGGAAAATATCAAAAGCCTCTTTCGTTTTCTTCATAGGTGTCTTGGATTGGAATATTTGACTTGATCTTTACAGCCTAGTTTTACAGATTTAAACATTTAATGATTTCCTATTTTATCCATGATTTTGTAGAACCCATTCCTAGGAGATGGAGATGAATATGTGAAAACTAAGAGAGGGTTCTCTAAAAAACAAACTAATCTAAAAAAATTTCCTTCAGGTTTGTAATATATGTCATTATTTAAAAGACACGAGTTAATATTTGACCCATATTTTCAAAAATTTGGTCCTTATTCCTAGCAGGGAGTGCTAAATTTAATGCAACTGTTTCTATCTTTAGGGAGATGGTTGAGCTCGACTCATTTAGTCTAGGGATGAGATTATTTTATACATTTCATAAATTTTAGAGTGAAAAAGGTTGGACATCAGTGAATTTATCTCTTGGAGCTTGTAATTCATCACTTTTTGCAGAAATTCAAAGGATAGTTGCAACTATTATTCAGGAATTCTTGTGTTGTGAGTTTGTGATAATGTTTTCTCACTGTTATAGTTTTTTTCCCATAGGGAAAAAACGTAATTTTAAGTAATATATAAGAAAAATACATGTTGTATATGCATTAAAAGCATATTCTATAAGTTGGGGCGGCTCGCCCTTCAAAATATACAGTGTACAAAAAAACTCCCAGTGGGAATGTTGATAATGTATCTGTCAATATATACATCATAATGTTATATGAATATGTACTACGAGAAAATAAAAAATAAACATAAAAAACAGGCCCATTGGGCCCCTATTCTATGATGTCCATGTAAGGTTTGTGGTAGTACTAGTAGTGGTCCCTGTCTCTCTGCTCCTGAATCATCCATGTACCCCTAAGCCGGACTGCAGCCTCCTTGGAAAGCTAGTCGGAATTTTGATTACGTTCCCTGTATATATTATGGAAAATAATGGAGTCAAAATGTGGCTTTAAACAAAGTGCCTCATCCAAAATATGCCTCAGAGAATATACATGACAGATAGAAATATTGTTGAACTAATTGATTATGATCTTGGAATCCCCAAAAAATTGTAATTTTCTACACTATTTTTCTAATGCAAATTGAAGAAGGTGTCTAAGGGTGATGAGTTCAACAAAGTTATTGGTTCCATTCCTCAGCCCCATCTAGATTTTGTAGAGATGAGTGTTAGATAGGTGAAGAACAGATCGCCCCCCACATCCCTCCTCTTGTGTAGAACCATCGAAGTATGCCCACATAATGTTTTTATCAATAGCTTTGGGCATGACAGTGTGATTTGTGGTGGGAGAATCATCATCAGGAATAAGGTTATATATGGACTGTACGCGAGCAGAGACAAGGTTCCAGTTAGATGTAAGGTTACAAAATATAATCTGGATCCTAGCTAGCCAAATGGCCTAGCATATAAGGATGGGTATGTTCCTAGCCTTGTGTGGCTTGACCATTGCCCACTAGTTGTCCCAGGCCTCTAGTATAGAGTTTCCATGCCATCGAAAATGAATGGGGATTGTCATGAGTAGGATATTCCATAGTTCCAAAGTGACAGGGAAAAGCAAAAAGAGATTTTCTATAGTTTCAAAGTTTTGTCTACATAAACAATACCAAGATGGACCATTGAAAGATTGTTTCATAAGATTATCCCCGGTGAAGGCTTTGTTTCGGAGCATCATCCATATGAACAACCGAGAGCGAGGGGTTGCTTTCAATTTCCAGAAAAGGTTCCACCACCTCTCAAGTACAGGTGATTGATGCATCGAGTAGATGATAAGGTATCTATCCTTGGGTGTATACTTCCCATGCTTTGCCAAAGCCCAGATAATTTCATCATCACCTGTTGTGATCCTGATATGAGATTCAGTGAGTGCATTAATGTATAATTCACAATCTTGATGCCAGATAACGAGGAGGTTTAATTGTTTAGCATATTTACTAGCTTGCGAAAATATATTGGTATTCTCAAGATCATCGATATGTTCAATATGGGAGATGCCTGAATTGGTGAGATGTGTGATCAATTCCTGTGGGAGCCTATATGCGTTGCCACTTCTTGTACATGAGTCCAAACAAAACCTGACCAAGGAACCTGATTTTATTCGCCATGTTAGCCCTTCTTGATTATAGGAAATAGAGTTAAGGACAACTTCCCATATAATTAAGATGCATTTTATACTCCAAGAGGGAAGTCTGATCTAGTCCATAATGCCATGAGGACGAATGTATTTTTGGGAGACCACCATTGTCCATAAGCTTCGAGATGTGAGAAGCTTCCACTCCAATTTAGCACCAAGAGAAGAGGAGAAATGTGATAGGATTTTAATGCCCCACCCTCCCCATTTCTTGGATAGGGAAGTAAGCTCCCAGGGAACGTAAGAAAATAGTCTTCCTTCCTATCTACCTTTCCAAAGGAATCTGCAACATAGATTTTGTATTCACGAGAG
The DNA here is from genome assembly GCA_031772625.1 of Pinus tabuliformis. Lineage (NCBI taxonomy): Eukaryota > Viridiplantae > Streptophyta > Pinopsida > Pinales > Pinaceae > Pinus > Pinus tabuliformis. The sequence continues at coordinate 1,131,702,129 of CM062807.1, forward strand.
TATGCCCCTTGGGATCCATGCCAAGGACATCCAGTAGATAAGGGTAGCCTCCATGACAGATTTTATGAGAACAATTCATCCAAATCTTGAGAGATATTTGTGATGCCAGATGTTGAGCCTTCGCTCGATCTTAGCAACCAACCATATGCAATTTGCAATTTTGTAGTTGTTGAGCCCTTAGCCGATACCCAAGATATTTTAGACCTTCATCCATAGAGCGTAATGTGAAGGAATACATGTGAAGGGCATAATGAATTTTGTGAGGGGAACATCTAGATGTAGTGATGGTACATGTACTATTATTGATCTCCATTCCCGTGTCCATACTGAATAGTGTCATGACTGAATGTAAATTTTTCAAATCCCCAATACTGCCATTAATAAGAAGTAGGACATCATCTACAAATACTAAATGAGTCAAAGTGCAGTTGTTGGTGATCTTGATACCCTACAGGTGGCCTAATTTTCATTCTTCTAGTATAAGTTTGCTAAGTCCTTCCATGATAAGCAAAAATAGTAGAAGGGAGAGGGGACACTGTTGGGAGCAGGATCCCCCAAGGGCAGTTTTGGGGCTAAAAGCCCATGTTAAGTCAATTTTTATAATATAATTGTAAAAAATCCGCATTTTGTGGTTGCGTAGCGCAAAGGTGTTATGTGTCTAAAAGGGTAGTCTACCCTTAGTTTTGTAAGGTAAAGTCAGTTGTAAGAGACCTACCCATGGTCCATGAACCATGGGATTGTATAAAAAGAGCTAAGCTCTAAGTCGTTAGAGGCATTGAATAGAAACTAGAGTAATAGCTCTAAATAAGAAGTCCAAGTCTTGGGTCGTAGTGTAGATAGAGGCTCTGCAGCTAAGTGCAAAGACGCCTAGGGCAGAAGTCCACAGCTGAGTGCACGGTCCCCTGCAGCTGTGTGTGCAGGGTGGACAAAGTCTGTAAACACTTGGGAGATATTAATAAAAGGAGTTATTCTGAAATTTCTGTGTATTTTTTTTGTCGATGAGTTTAGATATTTGTGTATGAATTTCCTTTATTATGCTTCTATGATGTGCGAATGAATGCAATTACACTAAATAGTTGAACGCAATTACGAATATATGCTTACGTGGTAATAACCTCGAGTATTTGACAAGATAAGCAAATCACTTAGGATAATAGAGGAATCAGCTTGACACGATGCCATAGCAATGAAAAAGTACCTGAGCCATAGGTTAGGGCTGTGCGAAGGTATTAAAGGCCAGAATAGAGGGTTGGTCTTACAAGCCCTAGAGCGAGACCACCTGCGGGAAGGCAAGGATAGAAGAAATCAAACAATATCACAACCATCTCATGGTGCAGAAACTTGGTTCAAGCATCCCCCCGTACTACTTTGGGTGAGACTTTGGTTCGTGCTTCACAGGCTGATGCCAAAAAGGCTAGTAGTGTAGGGATTTGTTTGGCTAATTAACGTTGAACCTAGGTCAAGCCCCCTCAAGCCAAAAAATGGTTCCGTTGTTGGGAAGGTGGAAATTTAACGGTCCTATTGTGTGGGCCCCAGAGCTAGTGAAAAGGTTGGAAGCATCGGAGGATAAGATCACTCGCGCTGTCGATCATTGGATAGATTGCATCATAGGAGGATTTGTGACTGAATTCGTGGTCAACACCTTAGTTAGCTACAACGAGGTGGAGCAACGCTTTTTCAATGGACCGCGAGGTAAGTACGTAAATCCTTGAATACCTGGATTAAAATGCTATTGTGTGGAAAATGGGTTATGCAACTACCTTGATGTTTGGGACTACACGAAGCGGAAGAACTTATAGGAAAAAAGGAAAAAAGGGTCTGAAATATAGTCCCTTGATTTCACCATCGCGAGGTGACGAAGAAGGGATATCAAAGGTTTCTCCATGAAGTGCTATTTAGTTAATAAGGCAAGGATTCCCGCGAATACCACCTCTACCCACACCACCTCCGACTTCACCACCCTCACCTCCAACTTCACCCGTACCACCTCCACCTCCACCGCAGTTCAATATGGAAAATATAGTGAAGTTGCCATTGTTCAAAGGCTTGGGAAATGAGGACCTGAACCAATTCTGGTTCATTGTGAGGGCTGTATGGGAAGCTCAAGGTGTTACATATGATCATATAAAGAAGGCAACATTGGTTAGTGCTTTGCAAGATCGCACGCTAACCTGGTATATTGAGTAATCTAACGATAACCTAAATGTTGGAGTAGCAGACACCCAAGCAACACTAAATAGGGAATTTACTAGGCCTAAATCTAAGGCACAATCGATTGTGGGATTCATAGAGATCGCAATGCAACTAGGTGAGATGCCTTGGGAACTAGATCAGAGGCTGAAATGTACAATCCGCAAAGCCAACATGAATTTGATAGATGGACAGCATCGCGAGTGGTTTGTGGCTTTGCTACTACCACTTTTAAGGAGTGCGTTGTCACGGAAGAAGATAACAACTCAAGCGGAGGCCTTGGAGATTTCCATTAGACTACATGAAACTCTGATGCAAGATCCTAATCTAGGAGTTCAGCAGATCCATGTGCAGTTGAAGAATCTATGCCTTGAGAAGAAAAGTCTGAAGCAGGAAAGGACAGTTCGACCAGAGGTACATGAGGAGGTATGGTGCTTGAAATGCAAGAGTCAGGGTCATGACAAAGACCATTACTCGGTCTTTGCAAACTATATTGCTGGAGGAGGACCAGTGCCTTTAAGGCCAGAAGCTTAAGCAGAACCAAGTGCGAGGCCTGCATTATGGTGTGCTATCTGTCAGGTAGCTGGTAAACATGCCACAGATAATTATCACTTGCTACAGAAGTTTGTACAGATGTCGCAACAGCTGTTCTGCAACTTTTGTAGATCAATAGGGCATGATGAGCATGCTTGCATTAGCTATGAACTAATGATGGATAGAACTCCCACCTATAGGGTTGAGGTCAAAACGCAGCCCCTTGACCAGAGTGCAGGAATGGCACAGATAGGATTTCAGGGGCGCAGAAGACGCCAAGGTGGAGGAGGACCTGGTAGATATCAAGGATAGTTGATTTTCTATAATTGTGGAGGACCAGGGCACTATGCCTGCAATTTCACTAATCCAACGCATCCGTCGTGCAAGTATTGCACACTGTTTGATCATGAAATGGAAGACTGTTCTACGATGATAGCTAGGATACGTGACAAAGGGCCGCTACCACCTCTGTCAACTCAGAACCTGTAGATGATGAGGTTTGAGCCGCGTGAGGAAGATCTTAACGTAAATATTGTGCTCGGAAATGGAATCATGATAGGAGATGACAAGGGGAAACAACCAAAAGAAAGTACATGGGTTCGTAAAGCCCCAGCAAAGGGGGCTTATTTCGATTTGGAGTGCGCTTATGAAACCTTCATAGAAGGTAAAAAGAGATTCGCTAAGGCCTCCATCTCTGGAAGTAAGGATAAGTCTGAGCAAGAGATGGACCCCTCTATGCTCACAACTTTCCTGGAAACCTGTATGAAGTTACTACATGACAATAAGGTTGTGAAAGGTTTACAAGAACTCATCAATAGGTGCGTTGGAACTGCGCCAAGTGAGCCACACATAGTATGAAAGATTGGAAAGCATAAAACAAGGATGGGATGGGAGATGAGGCTAACTTCACAAATAGGAGAGTATGAAATGGATCAAGGCATTCTAGGTCTGGGGTCAAATGCGAATGTCCTACCAAATCAGAATTGGGAATTAATGGGGAGACCTGTGCTGCAATGGTCTCTGATTCAACTAAGGATGGCGAATTAGCAGAAGATTATCCCCATGGGGCGGCTATGGGGGTGACCGTGGATATTGAGGGAGCAAGCGTGCTAAATTATTTTGAGGTAATAGAGATAGTGGATGACAACAATCCCTATCCTGCACTCCTGGGAATTGACTGGGCTGCTGATATGAATGGGGTAATTAATCTGAAGAAGTGAAAGACGATCTTTGAGAAGAAATTGCAGCATCTAATAGTACCCCTCGACCCTACCGAAGGGTCGACATATACTGAACTTGTACGTGATTATCAAAGTGATGACGACTTGGACTGTATCTATAAGATAACAACGCAAGACCAAGATTAGGTGAATCCCACCGCAGATCGACGGATTACATGGGATCGTGAGAGTTCCTGCACCTCGGAATCCGATGAAGAAATATAACGCTGGCAGAATCGGTTACATGAAGTAACTATGCTGAATTGCAACACGATGACCCAATCGCTGCGCTGTGTGTCCTCAGAGGTAAGAAATCTTCTTACTTATGATGGTCTGAATGAGGTAGATGTCTTTTTGGATGCATTTGAAAGGGAGGTACCAAAAAATCATCACTTCTAGGCTTTAGACTGGGCACTGCGCGCTATGCTCGCAAGATGGTGGGATACGCACAAGGGAAGTTTTGATGACTGGAACGAATGTAGGAGGATGATGAGAACATGATTTGGGAAGCCTAAGATGCGACTGACAGACAAGTATGATGGGAAAAACGATCCATGCGCATATGGTCAAATGGACCCAGGCTTATGGAGAAAAGACCCAACCTGAGTGGGTGCACCTGTTATGTCATTATTGGCTTATTGAAGACTAACCCAGGTTCAGAGTTATTTAGCCAAACAAATCCCGTTACTACTGGCCCTTTCGGAAACAGTCCGCAGAGCGCAGACTATAGTCTCACCCAAAGTAGTATGGGAGGGTGCTAGAACCAGGTTTCCACACCTTGGAGAAGTCTGATGAGTTCAATTGGTTTGCATGCAGCTCGCCTCATGCCCTTTCCTATACCTCGCTGCCTGATATTCGACCCTCGGACAACCCTTACTCAGGGATGACCACCGCTCTCTATGTTATTACCCAAGATCTCACTTGCATATTCCAATGTTAGTTCATTATGTGTCTTAAGTTATATTTAACAACATAAACCATTCATACATATGCGCACAGTAAATAAACCATATACTTGTAAATAATTACAATCAAGCATTAACCCAAGAATGGATACATAGAATTATAACCAAACTTCTCTTTATTATTTCCTTCCTTGGTTACAGAGTTGACTCTACCATGCGCACTCAGCTGCAGACTACTAGGCCTCTACGCACTCAACTGCAGATCCTTCTCCTACTCTACGACCCATAAATACGCTTACGCACTTAGACTCACTCTTATCCTTTCCTATTCATCGATTGATCATCAGATATCTATTACAACTTAGAGCCTCGCTCTATTTATACAATCCCATGGTCCGCAGACCATGGGTAGGCTGACATTACATTACAAGAAAAGGGCAGACAACCCTATGACTCTATCATACTCTCGCACCCCGCACTCGCACTTCGTGGAGCTTTACAACAAAATTCGGTCAAAACTTGGGTTTTCAGCCCCAAAACATGCCTTGGGAGGGATTCCATGCCCAACAGGCCCCCAAAACATGCCTTGGGAGGGATTCCATGCCCAACAGGCCCCCAAAAAAAACATCATGACTCACTTTCGAGTCACTCTGTCGGCGCGGCAATCTTTGTGCGGAGTCCCGCCAACTGTGCTTCAGTATCTCGGAGGTCTGCAGCGCATTGAGCTACTGTTTACTGAACCTGCTGCTTTCGTTCTTCCAAAGCCTCTGTGTCAAGAGAGGTCATCTGCCTCAATGTGTATATTCCCTACATATGTGCAAGCTTGCCTTCGGTATCTGTTGTGATGGTGAAGGCCTCATCGATCCAAGGCTGGACATGTTGATCCGGATTTAAACAGGAACGCAACAAATTACAGAGATAACCATATACACAAAGATGCAGCGGAAATAATACTTTATTTCATTAATGGAAAATACTGAAATATGCTTACAACCAGAAATGGAAATAAACCAGCTAGGGCGATGGTAGCTTATCTCTGAGAAGAGATGTGATGGCTACATGCCTCTGAATTGTCTTACAATGAGGCTCGAAGGCCTATTTATTGTTGAGAAACAATGGAAAACCCTTAACATTCCAAAACCTAACCCTAGGAGATGAAACGCCAAACTGTGGGCCCCGTTTGGGGTAAATTGGTACATCAACTTCCCGGGGTCGTAACTTTGGTATATGGTCTCCGTTTGACGCATACAGTAGCTCGTTAGAAAGATCTATCCGAGCACTACCATTGTTGGAACAGGCAACATCGGTCCATTCCATGGACCCATGTTGCCCCCGGATTCCCCAAAAAACGTCGTTTAGGGCCTCAAAACGGCTCCGGAAGTTCAGGACCCGAAAAACTGCTAAAAATAGTAAGTTGTGCTACAATTAAGGAAACTAAAAATGCTGATAAAGACAGTGGTGGGGGTCCAGGTGGACTTGGCAGGTGGCCACCAATATCCACCTGGATCATTCCTCCCCCCTTAGGAAGCAATGGTCCCCATTGGGTTGAGCTCCTCCATGAGATGAGGAAACTTTTGCTGAACTTGTTCCCTGGTGAGCCACTTGCCCTGCTGAAGGAGTTGGCCTGCTTTGACAACTCGATACAGTTGGATATTCTGTTGGTGAGTGTTCTTGATCTGTGTGTCCATGATCCGATCAGTTGCAGCTTGTTCCATGCAATCTGGATTTAATTATGTGGGTTTGAGCTGTTCTGCAATGTCGGATGTGTCTAGCAATGGTGGAAAGTATGGCCGAAGGCGGTCCACATTGAACACTGGGTGCAAGCCAAGGAATGGGGGAATGCTGAGCTCAAATGCATTGTCTCCCATAGCCTTAGTAATGGTGTAAGGACCATATCGGAGTGGTCTCAATTTCCGCCAGGCTCCAGTAAGGCGTTCCTTTTGCAAATGCAACCAGACTTTGTCTCCCACCTGAAACTTGTGTGGCACCCGATGTTGATCATGTCGTTGCTTGTACTTGGCATTTGATTTCTCAAGAATGTCATGGACCTGTTGGCGAATATGTTGGATGCGCTCAATGAAGCTTGTGGCCTTATATGTTTCGGACTGGACATGAGCTGAATTTTTGTGAGTAGCTGCAAGTGGCATGGCCACATCAATGGGGCATAGTGGCTGGAATCCCAAACCCACCTGAAAAGGGCTATGGCCAGTGGAGCTGTGAAGAGCTCGGTTGTAGCTGTGCTGAACGTAGGGGAGGCTCTCATCCCATGTGCGTGGATGCTTTGAGTTATACATGCGCAGAATGTGCACAATCATCCTATTGACAACCTCTGTTTGGCCATCAGTTTGAGGATGGAAGGTTGTGGACTTCGTGAGTTTGGTGTCCAGCATTGACCAGAGACTGGACCAAAATGTGCTGAGAAACCGACTGTCCCGATCTGAGATGATAGACTGTGGGATCCCAAAGTGCACCCACACTCGTTAAAAGAAGAGTTTAGTAGTGGCTTCTGCTGTGATATTCTTCTTGCAGGCCACCATAATGGCCATCTTCGAGAACCTGTCGACGACCACAAAAACACAGTCATTTCCATGCTTAGTGGAAGGAAGGCCTGACATGTAATCCATGTAGATGGATTCCCAAGATCGACTAGGGGTAGGCAACGGGGTACAGAGGCCGTGCTTCTTAATGGTCGGTTTGGCAATGGCACAGGCAGTACATGATCTGATGTACTTCCCAACATCCTGTCGAAGATTCGGCCAATAGAAATAATTTTGCAATACTGCCATTGTTTTCTCGACCCCGAAATGCCCAGCAGCCTGACTGTAGTGTGCTTCCCAAATCATCTTGGAACGCTCGCTTGAAGGAACACAAAGGTGACCGAGGTGGCATAATAGGGCATCCTGGAGGTGAAAATCTGCAACATGCCGACCCTCCAAGAGTGTCTGGTATGTGTGGCCGAATTCTGGGTCGCTTTTGTAGAGAAGTGGCCAATCAGAAGTCTCGTGCCCACAAGAGTTGAGCACGGTGGTTAACGCCATGATCGGTGGTCGACTGAGGCAATCTGCAAAATTATTGGTGCTGCCCTTCTTATACTTGATATTCAAGTGGAACTGTTGCAGGTATGTAGACCACTTCTGATGGCGATCATTCTGCAATTTCCCTTGGGTCTGTATGAACTGCAGGGGTCGGTGGTCTGTGTGGATGACCGTTTCCTTCCCCAAAATGTAATGCTTCCAATGTCGGCAGGCCTGTACAATGGAATACATCTCTTTATCATAATTGGGGTACTTTCGGACTGTGTGTGAAATTGTTTCACTGTGATATGCCACTGGATGTGCATGTTGAGTAAGGACTGCCCCAATAGCATAGTCAGAGGCATCTGTCTCGACCTCAAATGGTTGTTGTAAATCTGGTAACACGAGCATTGGTGTCGTGCAGAGGCGATCCTTCAACTCCATGAATGCCTTCTGTTGAGATTCAGACCAAAAGAATTTTTCTTTCGCCCCTCCCTTGGTGACTTGACTCAAGGGCCAAGAAATATGAGAAAACCCCAACACAAACCTGCGGTAGAAGTTGGCAAGACCTAAAAATCTGCAGAGCTCTGTTAGAGTGGTTGGAGAGGGCCAATCCCGAATGACTTGGACCTTGGCTGGATCGACATGCACCCCCTGTTCATCAATGATGTATCCCAGATACTGAACCTGGGTCATGCCAAAAGTGCATTTCTCCAAATTGGCACATAGCTTGTGTTGCCGCAGTGTTTGGAGAACCTGTCGGATGTGGTGGAGGTGCTCTTCCCAACTCTGGCTGAAGATCAAAATGTCATCCAAGTATACTACTACAAAGGAGTTGGTGAATGGCCGCAAGATGTCATCCATTAGCCTCATAAAGGTTGCAGGAGCATTCATCAATCCGAAAGGCATAACCAACCATTCAAAGAGGCCCTCCTTGGATTTGAAGGCAGTCTTCCACACATCAGAGGGTTCGATTGGTACCTGGTGATATCCTGACTTCAGATCGATCTTGCTGAAATATTTCGCCCCCTTTAGTTGGTATAGGAGGTCATCAATCCGCGGGATCGGGTACCTATTACGGACAGTGATCTTGTTCAGCGCCCGATAGTCAATACAGAGTCTCCACGCCCCATCCTTCTTCTGTACCAACACGATCGGGCTCCCACAGGGCGATGAACTCGGACGGATGTGACCTTTCTGCAGGAGCTCCTGAATCTGCCTCTTGATTTCATTGTTCTCCAGAATGGAGTGCCGATAAATTGTTCCATTGGGTAGCGGCGCACCTGGGGTCAGATCGATGGAGTGCTTGACTTGACAGTGTAGAGGAACCCCTGCCGGGGAGGTGAAGATGTCCTCGCACTCCTCCACAATCTTGTCCATCTGTAGTTTTCGTGCAGTGGGACCCCGTCTGGAGGCCGCGGCCACTGTCTTCTTCTTTCCTTGAGGGCGTATCATCAGGAAAACAAATTTCCTGGTTTTGGAAATGATCTTACTGCATTGTTTTGCAGTAATCAAAGAGATGGCGGTAGGTGGTGCTACCTCTGGTATCCTGAACAACTTATTTCCCAATGTAAGAATAACAACACGGGGCCTTGATTCATACACAGCATGTTGCTTCCACAAGTATGGTTGTCCTAGTAATACATCACAAACTTCAAGGGGAGCAATGTCACACAATACCTCATCCGTGAAGGGCTTGATGTTGTATGGAAGGCGACACTGTTGGCTCACGCGAAGATCTCGTCCTTGGTGAAGCCACCCAATGGTGTATGGTTGTGGATGTGCTGTGGTCGGTAAGTCCAACCGCTTCACGACCTCTGCCGAAATGAGGTTCTTTTGACTCCCGCTATCAACAATGAACTGTATCGGGGAGCCCTTTACCCACATCTGGGAGTGGAAGAGACGCTCCTCCTCCTCTGGATCTTCGGGTTCATTTTTCTAGATCTTTGCAGTAGCAACAGTGGCGCTAGGATCTGCATCAATGATCTGCTTCCCTTTTTCATACCCCTTATCGGGTTCTGACTCAGAGTCGGAACATGCATCTGATTTTGAAACCTTTAGCTCAGCCACCAGTGACTGCTTGGCCCGACACTCACTTGTGTTGTGAGTGGAGCTCTTATGGAACACGCACCATTTTCCAGTGTCCTTTCTCGGCTTCGCGGCGCTTTTCTTTGCCTGCAGCTTCGGCTGGTTGTCTTGGGCTGTCCCGCCTTGGCTTTGTCCTTTGTTTTGTGGTTTAGGGGCACCTTTCCCCTGCTTTGGATTCGTAGATCCAAAGTCTCGCTTCTTTTGTTTAAACTTCTGCTCGACCTTGACGGCATATCGGTATGTTGCGCCGAGCGAGGGGATGTTTAGGAATTGAATTTCTTCCTGGATGTACTTGTGCAGGCAGCCACGGTATTTGAGTATCAAATGTTGCTCCGAATCCTTGATACCCAACTTTGTGCGAAGGGTATGGAAAAGATTGGTGAACTCCGGCACGTCTTGGTCCCTTCCCTACCGTAGCGTGGTCCAATTTATGTATTCATCCTCATAGCTTCCAACAGGGTAGTACTGCTCCTTGATGGCATCCCGAAACGAATCCTAGGTGGGTGCGGCTGAAAATAGTGAGCCAGTACTTTCATCCTTCTGCTCGCAGTAGGTTTCCCACCAGTCCTTGACATGGGGGGCTGCTTTGAGAAGAGCGAAAACAATCTTTTCCTGACTCGAAAATTCATGAACAGAAAAATAACCCTCTAGCAGATTTAACCATTTATCTACGGCATCTGCGTCTATCTGACCCTCGAATATGGGGATTTCAAAATTAACTTGTACCTTAAAGGGTGTGGCATTTCGAGAGTAGCTGCTGGAAGCCGATGCATCACTTCTGGGTAGCCGCTGAAGGATCTGGGAAAAGCTATCCATCATCGCGTTCCGTTGTCGCTCGAGGGCTTCTTCGAGCAAGATTTTGATGGGATCTCCTGCTCCCTCATCTTTCTTCTCATCCGCCATGGGAGGCCGTCCGGATTTGCGAGGCTGGTCTTGCAAAGGTTCAACCAGTTCAAGCCCTAACTCCTTATATCCTGACCTTGTTGGGGACATGCAAAGAAAAACAGAGAAAAAGCAGACGGCTTTGATACCACTGATTCAGATTTAAACAGGAATGCAACAAATTACAGAGATAACCATATACACAAAGATGCAACGGAAATAATACTTCATTTCATTAATGGAAAATACTGAAATATGCTTACAACCAGAAATGGAAATAAACCAGCTAGGGCGATGGTAGCTTATCTCTGAGAAGAGATGTGATGGCTACATGCCTCTGAACTGTCTTACAATGAGGCTCGAAGGCCTATTTATTGTTGAGAAACAATGGAAAACCCTTAACATTCCAAAACCTAACCCTAGGAGATGAAACGCCAAACTGTGGGCCCCGTTTGGGGTAAATTGGTACATCAACTTCCCGGGGTCGTAACTTTGGCATATGGTATCCGTTTGACGCATACAATAGCTCTTTAGAAAGATCTATCCGAGCACTACCATTGTTGGAACAGGAAACATCGGTCCATTACATGGACCCATGTTGTCCCCGGATTCCCTAAAAAACGTCGTTTAGGGCCTCAAAACGGCTCCGGAAGTTCAGGACCCGAAAAACTGCTAAAAATAGTAAGTTGAGCTACAATTAAGGAAACTGAAAATGTTGATAAAGACAATGGTGGGGGTCCAGGTGGACTTGGCAGGTGGCCACCAATATCCACCTGGATCACATGTGCTTTTAGGACTGCTACCTTATGCTGTGCCACATTCACCTATTCTTTCAATGCCTTGGCCTGCTGCATCCTCGCAAGCCTTTGCCTGAGGACCACCATCTGTGCAGTACCCCACACACTGTCATATTGTTGTTGGATTTCTCGCACCTCTGTTTCCAAGTGCTGGATATTGAGGTCCTCCTGCAGAGTTGTGAGGAACCCAAGTGATTCTTCCAACATGTGGGTGCAATCTTGCATTGTACCTCCAATTTCCTCCAATCCCGCTGTGAGAGCGCTGGTGCGCTGTTCTATGACATCCGAGGGAGTGGATGGCTATGCCTTTAACTGCATCTCAGCGATCTAAAGGTTCAGCTCCAACTGAACCTTTTTCATTTCTTCCTTCACCTCGCGGACCCCTCCTGCCAACCTGTGGATCCGCGCCTCTGGTGGTATGTATGCTGGGATAACTAGCTCTGAGACGCTTCTGCAAGCGTCGTCTATCACCTATACCAACTGCTGATTTTTTGATACCGATTCATCGTGCTACAAGTGTATTTTCTCCACGTTTATCTTCTGTTCACTGAGAACTTGGAGCGCACGACTCTCCCTAACCCGCAGCTCTGTAGTTATCCCATCCTGCAGCCCATATAAGGTCTCGCGTGGAAGTGCAGCGAGATTGATACCGAGCCCTTTCAGCACACTAACCGAAGGCCTATTAGCTGCATTCACTGGTACTAGTGCCCCTTCCGGCATTACGATGGTGTTTGTCATTTGTGCACACAACATTTGCTCTGCTATGAGGTTGGTCGAGAGGGTACCAACCTGAGGAGGGCGCACCTGTAATTCCTGCAGCTGCACTCTGAGGGCCCCCAACATAGTCTGGTTCTCCTACATGAAATCTTGGAGAGCCTCAGAGGTGACATCGCACATTGTCTAGCCGATGTCATGTAGATCTCCCTCGGTCAAGATGATTGGGTCAATGGACAATTTCGAAGCCTTGCTCTTCTTCCGCAGCCCTGCCCGCTCTGTTCGGTGCTGGCGCTTCAACTATGTTGACGTTGTTGGTGGGTTCGCGCCTTCCTCTATGGTGTCTAATTCCTCTGTTTCATGTCCCTGTGTTTTCTGGGCCATGCATGCCTTCACAGTTGCCTCTTGTGCTGCTATTGCTGCAGCCTTCTCTTGTTCAGCTGCTGCCTGTGTTGTGTCCCGCGCTGCCCACACTCCGTTGTTGCTGCTTCTTGTCTTCTTTTTTTGGCCAACTGCGTGACATGCATCTTGGTCTCGTCTTTCTTCCTTTTAGCTACCGACTTCTCTATTTCTACAAAGTTGGGGGCACGCCACTCCGGCAGCCATGCCTCTAGGACATTGAAAATGGCATCATCTATGGCTACAAATGGTAACTTTGTCCACTGCTTCGTTGGGTCCTTCCACACCCTGATATAGATGTTATGCATGTCTGACTTAAGTTCTGCGAAGCTCTGCAGACTGTTGTAGACCATGGGTGACAACTGCGACTTACGGTTGATCCACATCCTAAGGTCCATCTCCACGACTACCTAGAAAAGCTTGTAGTTGTGAACCCTTTCAGCATTCTTCATAGCCCAGAGCGAAGCTTACTTTGCGGCCTTCGGTAAATCTTTGTCAATTACCAGGAATTGACTATCCTTCGGTAATTCCATAGCTACGAGTGCTATGGACAACAATATCCATGCATAGCGGAACATTTTACCCTGTTCCTGGGATTCATGGAAATTCTCTAAACAATCTGTGCAGAGGAATTTGGACCAGTTAAATTGGACCCCCTCTACGCACTGCTTAGCTAGTGCGACCACCGGCGCAGGTACCTCGTCTGTGCGACATTTGCGCATAATTTTCCTTGCTAATATATGGCTTGCCACGTGTACCACTTTGTCCTTGATGCTAGAAACGATGTAGCCCCTTTTCTTATTCTCTAGCTTGTAGTTTTTCTTCATGGCCTTCATGATGGCCAAATCACTGCCCTTTCCTTCAGATAACGCTGCGGGGTCCTCCCCTTTGCATGGAAACTGGGAGATGCAATGAATCAAGTCTTCTGTGATGGGGATGGGCTCCTCTAGCCATACGCACCCATCATGCACCAGGAAGATTAATTGTCTGATAACGAAAATGGTTATTGCGGTGCAGTGGAAATGTGGCACCGAGAGCAGGTTCAATAGCCCGAAATTTTTGTTAGAAAATTATATCTTATGGAGCAATGGAACACATAAAATATTGCAGAAATATAAACACAGAAAACGCACAAAACAAGAAAGACACAGATATACGTGGTTCACCCAGTTTGGGCTACGTCCACCCCGAACAGCCAGTCCTTCCTTTCTATTATCCAGCAAAATGAAGAGATACAACCTACAGCAAAACCGCGGTAATATCCTCTGTTTTCTCTCACAGTCTTACCTCTATGTTTCTCACTCACCGAATACACATCTATCTCACAGCCTCAAATACAATTCCCTCATATAAAGAGAGGGGTTTCCTTCTAGGGCAAAAAACCCTAAACTAAACATAAGTTCTACCGTCAGATCATCTGCCTAATGAACGGCCCAGATTGACTAGAAATTACTATACTTTTACAAGGCAATTTTACAGCTTTTTTTAGCTTCGGGGGCGCTGCCACCCCATTTTGAACTGGGGTCCAATATGCCGGTACTATAGAAGATAATTAGGCTCCACACCCAACAATCTCCCACTTGGAGACTGATTGTAGCAACTCCACCGCTGCTCCATTTGTTGGAAAATGCCTCCTCTTTGGACCTGGTTGTTTCTCATCTTCATCGTCATCCTTGAAGACCAGCTGAAACTGAGCATATTCTCAGTTTCTCCCTGGTTACAACTTTTGTTAGCATATCTGCAGGGTTCTGGCTAGTGTGTATCTTTTCCATCTTCAACTCTCCATCTTCCAACACTGATCATATGAAATGGTACTTGAGCTGTATGTGTTTTGTCCTGGAATGAAATGCTGAGTTCTTTGCAAGATGAATGGCACTTTGACTATCACTGTATAACGTGCCCATATCATGCTCCTTACCCAATTCACCCATAAACCTTTGTAACCAAATCATTTCTTTTCTAGCCTCTGTAGCAGCAACATACTCTGCTTCTGTTGTTGAGAGTGCAACAACACTTTGGATTTTTGAAACCCAACTGACAGCTGTTCCTCCGACAGTAAATACATATCCTATAGTGCTCCTCCTATTATCTCTGTCACCTGCCATATCTGCATCAACATATCCTTGTAGGGATATGTTCGAACCACCAAAGCATAATGCCTGATTTGTGGTACCTCTCAAATATCTGAGAATCCATTTCACTGCCATCCAATGTTCCTTTCCTGGATTGTTCATGTACCTGCTTACAACTCCCACTGCATGTGCAATATCAGGCCTTGTGCAGACCATTGCATACATTAAACTTCCAACTGCTGATGCATATGGAACTTTAGACATATAATCCATGTCTTCTTGGGTCTTTGGGAACATTTCTTTGCTAAGTTTGAAATGGCTAGCAAAAGGTGTACTAACTGGTTTTTCATTTTGCATGTTAAATCTTTTCAACACCTTTTGTATGTACTCATTCTGAGACTGTTAATTTTCTATTTTTCCTGTCTCTAGTTATTCTCATACCAAGGATTTGTTTTGCTGCACCCAAATCCTTCATTGCAAATGAATTTGCCAATTTTCTTTTGAGCACATTTATTTCCTGCATGTTAGATCCTGCAACAAGCATGTCATCTACATACAATAACAATATAATATAGTTGCCATCATTTTGCTTTTTCAGATAAACACAATGATCAGAGTGACATCTAGTATAACCTTGTTCAGACATAAACTTGTCAAATTTTAGATACCACTGCCTTGGAGCCTGTTTTAAACCATACAAGCTCTTCTTCAACCTGCACACAAGTTTCTCCTTCCCTTTCACCTCATATCCTTGTGGCTGCTGCATATATATCTCTTCCTCCAAATCCCCATGGAGAAAGGTTGTCTTTACATCTAACTGCTCAAGATGCAAATCTTCAGCTGCTACAAGACTTAAAATAGTTCTGATTGAAGTCATTTTAACAACAGGAGAAAATATTTCATCAAAATCAATACCTTTCTTTTGTGCAAACCCCTTCACCACAAGTCTAGCTTTGTACCTTTGCTTTCCTCCATCTTCTTCCTTCAACCTGTAAACCCATTTATTCTTCAATGTAGTTTTTCCTGCAGGCAACCTGACTAAATCCCAAGTCTGGTTATGCATTAAGGAGTCCATCTCTTCTTCCATGGCTACCTCCCACTTCTTCTTGCTTTCAACCTACATTGCTTCTTCATAACATTCAGGTTCACCGGAATCAGTCAACAATAAATAATATAATGAAGGAGAGTATCGTTCAGGAGGTCTACTTGTCCTGGTAGATCTTCTAACACCACTTGATGAGCCCCAATTTTTGGTACAATTTGGGCTCATATTGGCCTACTTACCTTGTTCAACCATTCATCTTTTACCACTTATGCATTCATTTCTTAGTATATTCGTGTTGTTTGTAGGAAGAAGGGCAGGCATTATATCTATGTGGCTAATACATGATGATTTCAGGTTTTTGGCATTGAAGAGAGCAAAAGACCACGCAGAAGGAGACAAGGAGACAACAAAGGTGGCATTGCATGTTTATAGGGAGGTTGTCTACAGCTTTAAATGACTTCCCTCGTGCTTTTCACCTTGACTCCGAGCTCTAACAGCTCTCCCCACCGAGCTTAAAGGCCGCTAACACGTTCTACAGGATCAGCAGTTTCACAGCAGTTTGACTTTCAGTTGGACAGCCAAGCTTCACGAATGAAGGCAGCCAGCTTGATCCTCATTTTGTTAAAATATGAAGGCCGTAGCCTTTGTTAGAAGCTTTTTGACTTTTGGAATTACTATTGTAATCTCTGAGCACGAGTTACAGCTCGGTTTTTGTTGTTTTGTAAGCCAGTTTTGGCATGACATTAGACTTTTGATTATGAATAAAGGCAGGAAGATTTGGATCTAATTCTAAGTTTTTAAGGGAGCTATAGCTCTCAGGTTAGGGCCCAACATGAGAGCAATAGACCTCCTCTATTTTGTAGTGTTATTTTCCTTTCGTTCCAGCACTTTGTTTCTTTACTTTGACATGCAATTCGAATTTACAGTCTGCTGATTTAGTTTTTATGTGATTGAGTAGGATTAGCTTATGGTTACTTTGATTTCAGTTGTTTAGATCAGAATAGGAGGTTTGTAATCACTGGAGCTCCAAGAAAAGGGTTGTTAGTGTCTTCACTGCCATCTCTGTCTAGGGATTGGGGTGCAGTCCATATCAACCACCAAAAAGAATGCAGTCTTTTACTTCCATGCAAGCTGCAACATAGTCATTTTCATTGAAGATCCATCCATGCACTTTTGATATTGACCCATACTTCATTATTCCACTTCCATGCACGAGTTTCCTTCACAATTTACATGGCTGTTCATTGAGTTTATATCACAAGTAGCTCAGGTTAATGAGTTCTCGTTTTTGGTGACATTCATAAGAAATTTGTTTTATTTACACTACTCCACATAATTCCATATCCTTCCTCTTCTTGTCAACCACACCTAAAGCCACCTAATCGACCTATGTTCAGCTCGTATACCTTCCAGCTCTTCCATGATTCACGTAGCCCCATTGTCTTGACCTTTCATTGATCCCATCCTTCCATCCACCAACCAACTTCATGCACCCTTCCTCCACCATATTTCTATACCCCTGAGCCATCACCAGCTCCATCTCCATCTTACCTATCCACCCATACCACTCCATCACCTCACCATCACCCAAAACTCCCACGGTCGAACATCCTGTAGAATTTCACAGACTTCCTGTAGAATCCCTGAGTTTCCTGTAGGATCCCCTGCAGACATCCTGTAGAAGCCTGCAAACTTGGTTGCCGAGCATCCAAACGTTGTAGACTTTTGTAGACTGATGCTAAGGATCCCCTGCGACCTCTCCTAGCCCCCCTGACCTTTCCCATGCTTTCCTTCCCTTCGAACCGCTCCTGCACAGTCAAACCCTAATCAAAAGCACCATCACAATAAATCCAACCACTTAATGAAAAAATATAAAAACATGTCTTTTCAGATGCAAGTAGCTTAGATCCATTTATTTCAACTCACTGCAAGTAATGGCATCATTGGTAGAAGTTTCATTCACATTTTTGCATTGTAAGGGTCAAGCTAGTCAAATTAGGGTTTATTAGGGTTTCCATGCTTTGTTGGCTTTCAGTGCATTTTTGCAAAATAGATTAGTTTCCTTTAAGATAGCCTTCGTCCATCATTTAGCAAGCTTCTTCTGAGGGCATATAGAAGTTGGCTTGAGCCCTAGTGGACTTGTGCCAGCTGACCAAGTGACAGCTGCGACAAGAGCTAGTACTTGTGCATACAGCACCGTCGCTTCCAAGTTTGTACAAACTACCGGGTTGATAAAACTAGAGATAGGGAGCTCCAGGAGTTGCAGCATTATTGCTACAACACTGTTGCCCACCATCTTTTTGGCGTCGTTGCCGGGGAAGCGTCAGAGTATTAGTAATTGTTGCTTTTCTTCTATTTTCTTACTCTTACCTTCTGCTAAGTAGTTTATTTCATTTCCATTCTGCAAAAGTAGCATAGACATTTCCTGCTTTCATAGATTAGCATTTCCTGCTTTGCAAGCGTAGACTAGCATTTCCTTTCTTGCAATTTCATTTGAGCAAAGTAGATTAGTTCTTTACTGCTTTCAGTTTAATTCTGCATCTTTTAATAGTTAGTTGTAGATCAATATGTTTCAGTTTTGCAGGTACCAAAGAAAAAAGCAAAAGAAATCAAAAGAAAAAGAAAGCCTTTTCCCTTTCATGCCTCGTAGGAACCGAGATAAATCAGGCAAATTCCTACCAAACACCCCCACCACATCACTGAGTCACCCTTCTCTCTTCTTTGGTGACAGTGACCCAGAAGAACCTATAGGTGAACATCCTGAGATAGACAAAGATCCTATAGAAGAAGAAGAGTTAGAGATCACTCCATTTGAAGCTATGGCTGACAATAGAAGAGAAGATGAGAGAATAGAAGGTGCCTTCCCCATCCGAGAGACCAATGGAGAGATGAAAATGAAGAACATTAGCCCCTCTGCCTTACCTCACTTCCATGGGCTGACTACTGAAGATCCTGATACCTTCCTGTTTGAGTTTGTTGTCCTCTGTAGAACCTATGACTATACTAAAGATGAGCAAAAGCTGAAACTCTTCCCTTCAACTCTTAAGGATGCAGCATTGCGCTGGTTCATGGGATTACCTGGGAATAGTATCACCACTTGGGCTCAGATGCAGCAAGCTTTCAATACCAAGTACAGGGATTACTGTAGGTCCAAGGAAACCAAGGGGGAAATCTTTCGGATGACCATGGGAAATGATGAGTCCCTAGAGGATTATGAGGAGAGGTTCCAACTTAGCTATAAGCGGGCCAGGTGCACACTTGACCCTGAATCCCTCAAGTTGGTCCTACTCCGAGGAGTCCCTGAAGACCTATTAGATACCCTTCACATGTTAGCTGGGGGGGACATTTACCAACTGCCTTATGAGGACATCAAAACTGTGTTTAGAAACCACTCCAGGGCAGCTCGGAAACGAGGTAGAGGAAACCTCCTCTCAACCAGTTTCCCTTTCTCCAAACATGAGCTTGCAAATCAATTAGAAGATCTCAAGAGTGAGGTGAGACAGACCATTGCCATGCAGCTGGACACATTCAGGATCCAGCAAAAGAAAGAGGAATCTAAGAGAGCCTTGGTTGTCTTCTGCCCTAGGTGCACAAGGAGACACCCTAAGAACGAATGCCCATTGCATTCGGTTGAAGTGTGTTTCGTTTGTGAGGAGGACCATCCCACAAATCAGTTTCCAACCTTACCAGGGTTTAAAGCCATGTACCAAGGGACAGAAGCTCCCACTGAACCTCTCTATTATCTCAACCAAAGGAGGCCACAAGGATCTAGACCTTATCAGCAGGGAATGCAAGGGGCACCTCAAGCTTATTACAGCCCCAACCAATCGACTCCTATGCCTTCCTGGGGTCCCCCTGCTCATCTTTCCTAGTCCATGCCTCCTCCATGGTCTTATCCACCTCAGTACCCTACTCAACCTACTTCTCATTCATATCATTCACATGCCCAACCACATCCTCAATGTAATGCACCTCAGTTGGGGTGGAGGCCCCAATACAACACTCCTCCTGCCATTTTGCCTCCACCACCAGTTCAACCTCAGTCATTACCTCCTGCTCCTCCAAGGCAACCTCAAATGCCTGCTCAACCGAACCCGAACCGCAACAATAGACAGGCCCAGCAGGTATACACTGGGGAAACCTCATGCCCTACCTATGCTGTGGAGATCCAGGAGATCAATATTCGATCTGGAAAGACTCTACTAGATCGCCAACCTCCTCCCCCAGAGGATGAGGAAGACAAACAGGAAAGCGAACAAAAAGCTATTCCACCCTTTCCTGAGAGACTAACAATCACCACACAACCCAACCCAGAGGAGGATGAGCTTCTGGGTGAGCTCAAGCAGTTGTGTGTGAAAATACCACTTCTCCAAGCCATCAAGGATGTGCCAATATACAAAAAACTGGTTAAGGAAAAGTGCTTCAAACACCCAGGCAGGCGGAAGAAAGATGCTTCAACCATTAATGTCATAGGACAACTGTCTGACCTTATGCTAGGACAAGTCATCTGCCCAAAGTACCTAGATCCTAGAAGTCATGTAGTAGATGTAAACATTAATGGCACCATCATACCTCACACCTTGATTGATCTGGGGGCTGCCATTAATGTGATGACCAGAGATACCATGCTCAAACTCAATCTTCAGGGTTCCTTGAGGAAGACCTCGACAGTATTGCAACTAGCAGATCGCTCCACCATGACTCCCAAAGGGATTGTGGAGGATGTCTTGGTCTCTATTGACTCTTGGGAATACCCTACAGACTTCCTGGTTCTGCAACCAAAGGCAAAGCTTACTGGATATCCTCTTATTTTGGGAAGGCCTTGGTTAGCTACTGCAGATGCTTACATAAGTTTTCCTGCAGGAAACATGACCATCAAAAATGGTCCCATGTCTAAGCAGCTAGTCCTATACCCTCCTACCCAACCCTCCTTAGAGCATGACTTACCACTCTGGTTGGAAGAAGGAGAGGAAGACGAGGTGTACTCAGCACCTCTGTGCACCTTAGATACCACTAGAAGAGACCCCCCAACCGAGGATGACTTGATCGAGACCTTGATCCAGAATCCACCTTCCAGTGCACTACCCTTAGAGAAATTGGTGGAGGATGCCCAAGCTAGCACCTTAGTGGATCTTTGTACAACCAACCCTGTTACTCCCAGAGTCAAGAATGTGGAGTTCGGCCCTGAGAAAGCATTGAAGATCAGCTCCTCCCTATCTCCTTCCCAGGAAAAGGAGCTGTGTAGTTTGTTGGCCAACCACCTAGATGCTTTTTCTTGGAGCTATAAGGAGATGAAAGGCGTCCATCCTTCGGTCTGTACCCATCATATATACATCAAAGAGGATTGTAAACCTGTTAGGCAACCCCAGAGGAGAATGAATCCATCTCTTAAGGACATTGTCAAGGAAGAATTGCAAAAACTGTTGGATGCAGGATTAATCTACCCCATCTCAGATAGTGAATGGGTGTCCCCTCTGGTATTGGTTCCCAAGAAAAATGGGAAATGGAGAATCTATGTGGACTACCGAGAACTGAACAAAGCTACCAAGAAAGACCATTTCCCTCTACCTTTCATAGATCAAGTGTTGGATGGATTGGCAAGAAAGAAGTTCTTCTCTTTCCTGGATGGGTTTAGCGGGTACAACCAAATCCAAATCAGCCCGGAAGACCAAGATAAGACCACCTTCACTTTTCCTTGGGGTACCTTTTCCTACCGAGTTCTTCCCTTTGGGCTATGCAATGCTCCTGCTACCTTCCAGAGAGCTGTCTTGAGCATCTTCTCGGAGCTGGTCCATGATGCAGTGGAGATCTATATGGATGACTTTACTCCTTATGGGGCCAACTTCCAGGAAGCATTGTCCAATCTGGGAAAAGTCCTAACCAAATGCATTGAGATGAACTTGTCCCTTAGTCCTGAAAAATGTGAGTTCCTAATGACTGAAGGGACTGTGCTAGGCCATACCATTTCTTGCCAAGGGTTACAGGTGGATCCTAACAAAATTGCTCTCATCAAGAAGGTTCCACCTCCTCAAAAGGTAAGGGATGTACGAAGTTTCTTGGGATTAGCAGGATATTACCGGAGATTCATTAAAGACTTCAGCAAGTTAGCCTCGCCATTGTTTGTCCTGTTGGCAAAAGATGTGGAGTTTAAGTGGACTGACGATTGTCAGAGGGCTTTAAATGAATTGAAGGACAAGTTGGTGTCAGCCCCAATTCTGAGAGGTCCAAACTGGGCCCTACCTTTCCACATCCACACTGATGCCTCGAACAAAGCCATAGGTGCAGCTTTATGACAAATTGAGCAAAAACTTCCATATGCCATTTACTTTGTTAGCAAAAACCTGTCCAAAGCTGAGCTGAATTACACTGTAACCGAGAAAGAATTCTTGGCTGTGGTCCATGAACTGAACAAGTTCCGACATTATATTATTGGCTACCAAAACTTTGTACATACAGACCATGCTACAATTAGATATTTAATGAATAAACCAGATGTGAATGCTCGTATTATTAGATGGTTACTTTTATTGCAGCAGTTTGATTTGACCATTGTTGACAAACCAGGTAGAGAAAATGTTGTTGCTGACTTTTTATCTAGATTGGATTTGTCTGCAGGTGAGGATGGAACAGTGGATGACCAGATGCCCGATGAACATCTGTTTGCTATTTCAGTACTCTCTCCATGGTTTGTTGATATAGCAAACTACCTTGTTTCAGCACAGTTCCCTCCGCACCTATCTTCAAGAGAGAAGAGCAGAATCATCAGAAAAAGTGCCTCATTTACTTGGATCGGGGGAAATCTGTTCAAGCTTGGCCCCGATCAGATCTTAAGGCGTTGTGTAAGGGAGGAGGAAGTCTTTGACATCCTCCTCACTTGCCATGATGGGCCTTGTGGAAGACATTTTGCAGCAAAGAGAACTGCCTTCAAAATCCTGTAGGGAGGCTACTATTGGCCCACACTTCATCAAGATGTCAGAAGATATGTCAGTCAGTGTGATCAATGCCAAAGAATGGGGAAACCGACCCAAAGGGATGAGATGCCTGTCCAACCTCAAGTGACTCTTGAGCCATTTGAGAAGTGGGGCATGGACTTTGTGGGCTCAATCAACCCTCCTTCGAGGCAAAGGTCTTACATCATTGTGTGTACTGAATACTTGACAAAGTGGGCAGAGACTAAAGGAATCAAAGCAGCAACAGAAGAAAAGGTGGCCGAGTTCCTAAGAGAAAACATCTTCTATAAGTTTGGCTACCCAAGAGAGCTGGTCACCGATCAAGGGAGCCAGTTCACATCCAACCTGGTTGAAGACCTACTAGCTCATCACAAGATCAAGCATAGGACTTCCACCCCCTATCACCCTCAAGCAAATGGGCAGGTGGAAGTCACCAATAGAGCATTAAGAGGGATCTTGACTAAGGTGGTGAGCAGCAGTAGAAAGGACTGGGTAGATCACCTGGTTGAAGCCACATGGGCTTACAACACCACTTGGAAGACCACCACCGGCTTCACACCTTATGAGCTGGTCTATGGGAAGAAAGCTTTCTTGTCCATTGAGTTTGAATAGAACACTTTGAGGATGACAGCTTAGCTGGACCTAGATCTCAGCCATGCACAACAAGAGAGGTTATTGCAGCTGAATGGACTGGATGAGCACCGAATGCAAGCCCTCCTTCACTCGGAAGTGGTTCAACTTCAGAGAAAGGTGTGGCATGACCAACATCTCCATGACAAGCAATTTCAACCGGGGATATTGGGCTTTGTTGTATGACTCCAGATACAAAGATTTCAAGGGGAAGCTGAGAACCAAATGGCTAGGGACATATTCAGTGGAAAAATGTCATGAAAATGGATCTGTTCTTATTCGGACCATTGATGAGGAAGCCATCCCCATGCTTGTCAATGGGCATCGATTGAAGATCTACAGGAAGCCTCTCTCAAGACAAGAGTTCATCAAAACTATGGAGAAGGTAGTGTTGGTCACAGAGAAGGGTTTTGCCCCTATTTTGGGCATACGTTGAAGAATCTAAAAAAAATAAAAATAAATAAAGAATAATTATCCTTGGGTGAAAACCTTTCTGATGCGCCCAAGGCATGTGGTAGAGGTGAAAACCTCATTGAGGCGCCCCTATTGTCTTTCAAAAAAAAGATAAAGATTTGAAAAGATCCTTGAGTGAAAACCTCTCCGAGGCGCTCAGGGCAGATGGCAAGGGTGAAAACCTCATTGAGGCGCCCTGTTATCTTTCAAAAAAAAAGAAAAAAGAAAAAGAGAAAAAGAAAAAAACAAGGTCAGCAGATTCATTATGTAAAATTGCATGCAGGTGTCCTATGGAGGAGAGGAAGCCTCTCAACTCAAAGCCATGGGTCCTCATCATGCAGTCAGGAAACCTCACCAACACCCCCTCAGGGAATACGCATTTTTTTCAAGGTATGTGCAATTTTATTACAGCTTGAGTCTTCTACAGGAAGATGCACAGTTTCTACAGGAAGATGCAGATCTTCTACAGGAAGCCCTGTATTTCTACAGGAAACTTCCTATAGAAGCCCAGAACGGCCCAAAACTCATTTCATGAAGAGATCTAACGGCTAAGGATTGGTTTGGACGCATGCATGCCACTCTTGTCAACCATGCACATTGTTGTTATCTTGCTCCACCATCCTTGTCGACATGCAACCAAGTTACCTGCACCAGCAAAGCAAAATGACGAGTCCCGAGAAAAAGCAAATTGTAAATGGAAAAAAGCGCTAGAGATCTCACACCATATTCAATACAGCCAGCCAGAAGCCCTGAGAGCATGATCGTGAGGCCATCCATCGTCGTGCAGCATGCACCCAAGGAGGGAGAACTATTCCAAGACATCCCGCGGGAGTCCTGTAACAGTTGAGCCTGCTAGAGTGGATGCCATTCACAGCACAGGCCATATGCAAGGAAACATGGGCGCATGCAACTGAAGCATCCCATCCATCGACAGCAGCTCGTGAACATGGACCTCCAGGCCTGTGTAAGTTCGCAAGCAGTAGGAAAATTGACTCATCAACGTCCAAAGAGCCGAAGCATCGTGTGCAGCCACGCAGGTAAGTGTCTCGACCCTTCCTTCCATCAGACTGCATGAATGTTACTTTGATTGATTGCTAAGTGTAAAGGTGAATTGTTTGAGCGGTTGTGTGGCCATTTGGCTGGCCACGTCGGCCAGTTAATGGTCTAGTTGGATGTGTGGGTGGCGGCCATGACAAACAGAATGGGCAGCATGCACGTGAGAACGATCCCGTCGCAGAGAACGAGTTTAACCCAAGAGGCGGCGGCAGATCTGCGGGAATTGGTGTGGCAACAAGTGAACGCGCAGTTGAATGATGGGGTGACGTCACCCAACGGTTCGGCGGGGACAGCTCACCCCCCGCGCCACGAATTCTGCCGAATTCAAAATCTAATTGGCTAGATTGCACTCATGCAATTATCAACCACGTTTTGAACTCGGGCGGCGATCCTAATCCTTCTGCAGTATGATACGCCGAGCCTTTGGCCATCAGAGCGATTGAGAAGCACACCCAAGGCGCAGACCGACTGCAGTCTCTCCCGAAAATCACGCACTGCATTCTACAGGAACGCTTTCATTCTACAGGAACGCTGTCATCCTACAGGAACGCAGTCTTCTACAGGAAAGCGGGTGCCTTACGAAAAAAAGGTGGCCAATTAAAGAGGTAACCCTGAACTCTTCATGCAACTGGTTATTAAAGGTGGCAGAATTGTTGTCCACAGTCGGGTCATAGAAAAATGGTGAAATTGTTGTCTGTTGTGCCTATATTGACATTCTACAGGATGTCAAGTAATTAAATTGTGTTAAAGTTCCTCAGGGATAAGTTTGTGGGTTATGTGCATGATATCCTACGCTCTGTCTCAGTAAACCAAAACCTCTTCCACAATCACCACCTCTGGTTAACAAAACTGTGTTATCATGTCGGGTGGGTTTATTAGACGAGAACCCACTGATTCAGCCAAATTAAGGGAAAACCAGGGGGTGGTATAGCTCTTCACACAAGCACAATGGATATCCTTTTGTGATAAGCTGCAGGGTTACGACGATGAAGTGGCCGAAGAATTCTTGCAGGCTCTGAGGCCGAAATCCAAGACATTGGCCACAGTGACTTTCAGGGGCCTAAGCCTCAAGCTCACCCCGCAGTATATCAGTCGAATCACTGAACTTCCAATGGGTCTGCCGTGGGATAAGGAAGAACGGAAGTTGAGCCAGCAGGCCAAGAAAGAATTCTTTCCACCTAAGGAGGAATTCTCGGAGGAAAAAAATGGGGTGCGAAGAACGAGTCTGTTGCCACCATGGAACGAAGTTAGCCTGCAAATCATGAAATATATAACATGTGAAGGCCGTTATAGCATCGTCTACGGGTATCACTTTCGGTTGCTCACTGAGTTAAGGCACCGAATTGATCTTCCTGTAGAACAAAAACTCAACATTCCTTATTTCCTGCTACAGTCCTTGATGGAGTGTGCTACGAAACTAAAAGAGGGCATACCAGATCAGATAGCCCACCATGGGTTGATCAAAATTCTGGTGGAGGATGCACTTCACTCATATAAGGTTCCCCTCTCATGGTAATCATTCAAGAATTTAACCAGAGATGGAGACATAAGGATGCTCACTGAAGAAAGTGGTTCCTCCAGCAGTGAGGAACAAGAAGCAGTGGCCGAGGGAAAGAGAGAAAAAGGCCAGAAGACCCCGACCACAGTGCAGAAGAAGGAACAAAAGAAGAAGCACGAGGGAAAGGATGACAAAGAAGAAGGTGGCACACCCATCTTATCAGCAAGATAAAAGAGGTTGAAGAGCAGAACGGACAAAGCTGAGGTGGTCCACATCAACCCAAGTACCTCGTCAGCACTTGCAACCAAACCAAAAAGCAAAACCCATGCAGCTCAGCAAGCAAAGGTGGAGACACCCGTGTCTACAGGAAAGCATAAAAAGGCTTCTACAAGAAGCCCGAAAATAGAGAAAGGGTCTTCTACAGGAAGCCCGAAATTGGCAAAAGGGTCTTCTACAGGAAGCCCGAAAATTACCAAAACAGGGGCTTCTACAGGAAGCACCGAAAAGGCGAAACCCAAAGAGAAGAAGGTGGATATTCTGGCACGGGAGGCAGTAGCTGTATTAGCTGGCCTCAGCATGCCACCTAAGCCAAAAGAAAAGAGGAAGAGGGAGACCCCTCTGTACTTTAAAGCTCGAAGAAGTGTTAGGATAAAGACGGGCAAGCCAAAACCTCCGTCCAGCAGCCCAATTGTCATTGAAGATACCCCTGATTCTCCCAAAGAAAAGTCCCCCTCAAGGATAACAGTCACCTACGAAAAGGGGAGTCCAAAGAAAAATACATGGCAAGAAAGGTTAGACCTGTTGACTGAAAAAACTCGGCTACAGGAAGCCGAAAATGTTCTACAGGATACTCTGGCCCAGCTACAGGAAACGGAAAAGAGGGAAGGAGCAGGACCCTCATCACCACCAAGGGAGGGTGAGGTAGAGCCACCTGAAGAGATAGAAAGAGAACATATACCAAAACCTAGCCCTTCACCTAGTATGAGTTCATACTACACCATTTTAGAGGCAGGCAAAATCATACCGCAGAAATTTACTGTGCCTCTATTTTTTGCACTAGAGGAGGAAAGAGTCCGTTCCCACACATGGATGCAGATCGCCAAGTCAAAGGGTGTGGAAGACATAGGTCCCTTACAAGAGCAACTCAAGGAGGTCAGGAGTGAATTCGCCATGGCTAAGCATGTGGCTAATTGCCAACGTGTGCTTCTACAGGAAGAAAACCAGAAGCTGAGATTGCAGCTACAAGAACTAAGGGCAGGGGTAGGTACATCCTCCAAAGACACCACAGAAGAACAACAGGGAAAAAAGGAGCTGGCCACCAGTCTTGAGAAGCCAATGACACTTCTACAGGAAGCAGAACAGCAAGGCCAAATTGAAGTGCAAGCTATAAAAGAACAGCTGCAACAAAAAGAAGCACAATTGGCCTGCATGGCCAGTTGGGCCATGGAGGCAATAAGGTGCAGACAACCTGCAAAATCCTATGCTTTGTACTTGAAAGGCCAATGGCTGCAGTTCCAAATAAACACCTTGGCACAAAGAGGTATTTCTAAGATACAAAACCCCCAACAATTTTCTGAATTGTGCAGTACCAGTTCGTAAGAAGACAAGGCCAAATTAGCAGAGTTCTACCTCCACAATTTGGTTTTGCCTAATGAAGTCTCCTGGGATCCCAATACTACCTTGGGTGATATGCAATTAATGGCGTTCGCTTCATGGTTGAACCGTGAGGATCAAAGGGCAACAGAAGAAAAATCGGTCATGAGCCGAGAAATAAACGAACCATTGCTCATTCGAGCGGAACCAGAGGATCCAGTAGCCCTCATCTCAGTACACCAACACTTGTCTAATGATCCCATAGATTCCTTGAGATTTATGGACCAACATGCCCAAGCCATAGCTCATTTTGAAGACATGGAAAGACTGCTAGGAGAAAATGCTACCCAAGCATGTGCACGCAGATGGAATACCTTGGCACACAGTTTAAAGATCCGAGAGTACCATACCCAAATTCGGATGAGGGAAGCTTTAGCAAGGGTAGACCTTTACAAGAAATCCATGCAAAGCCTCCAGGCCAGCTGGATTGGCCTTAAACTCAGCCCACCACTACTGCTAGGGTTGACTGAAGGCAATACAGAGGAGGATGACAGTGAACAATGGGAAGAGGTGAACAGGAAAGCAGGGTTTCATATCAGCAAAGAGGACACTACCACAGACGCCTGGGATGTAAGGGAAGCTGTAAAAGCAATGAAGGATGAAGATTTGGACTAAGTTGCACAAGGATGAGAAAATATTTCAGCTGGGGAGTGATGATGAGCCCCAATTTTTGGTACAATTTGGGCTCATATTGGCCTACTTACCTTGTTCAACCATTCATCTTTTACCACTTATGCATTCATTTCTTAGTATATTCGTGTTGTTTGTAGGAAGAAGGGCAGGCATTATATCTATGTGGCTAATACATGATGATTTCAGGTTTTGGCATTGAAGAGAGCAAAAGACCACGCAGAAGAAGACAAGGAGACAGCAAAGGTGGCATTGCATGTTTATAGGGAGGTTGTCTACAGCTTTAAATGACTTCCCTCGTGCTTTTCACCTTGAATCCAAGCTCTAACAGCTCTCCCCACCGAGCTTAAAGGCAGCCAACATGTTCTACAGGATCAGCAGTTTCACAGCAGTTTGACTTTCAGTTGGACAACCAAGCTCCACGAATGAAGGAAGCCAGCTTGATCCTCATTTTGTATAAATATGAAGGCCGTAGCCTTTGTTAGAAGCTTTTTGACTTTTGGAATTACTATTGTAATCTCTGAGCACGAGTTACAACTCGGTTTTTGTTGTTTTGTAAGCCAGTTTTGGCATGACATTAGACTTTTGATTATGAATAAAGGCAAGCAGATTTCGATCTAATTTTGAGTTTTTAAGGGAGCTATAGCTCTCAGGTTAGGGCCCAACCTGAGAGCAATAGACCTCCTCTGTTTTGTAGTGTTATTTGCCTTTCGTTCCAGCACTTTGTTTCTTTACTTTGACATGCAATTCGAATTTACAGTCTGGTGATTTAGTTTTTATGTGATTGAGTAGGATTAGCTTATGGTTACTTTGATTTCAGTTGTTTAGATCAGAATAGGAGGTTTGTAATCACTGGAGCTCCAAGAAAAGGGTTGTTAGTGTCTTCACTGCCATCTCTGTCTAGGGATTGGGGTGCAGTCCATATCAACCACCAAAAAGAACGCAGTCTTTTACTTCCATGCAAGCTGCAACATAGTCATTTTCATTGAAGATCCATCCATGCACTTTTGATATTGAGCCATACTTCGTTATTCCACTTCCATGCACGAGTTTCCTTCACAATTTACATGGCTGTTCATTGAGTTTATATCACAAGTAGCTCAGGTTAATGAGTTCTCGTTTTTGGTGACATTCATAAGCAATTTGTTTTATTTACACTGCTCCACATCATTCCATCTCCTTCCTCTTCTTTTCAACCACACCTAAAGCCACCTAATCGACCTCTGTTCAGCTCGTATACCTTCCAGCTCTTCCATGATTCACGTAGCCCCATTGTCTTGACCTTTTGTTGATCCCATCCTTCCATCCACCAACCAACTTCATGCACCCTTCCTCCACCATATTTCTCTGCCCCTGAGCCATCACCAGCTCCATCTCCATCTTACCTATCCACCCATACCACTCCATCACCTCACCATCACCCAAAACTCCCACGGTCGAACATCCTGTAGAATTTCACAGACTTCCTGTAGAATCCCTGAGTTTCCTGTAGGATCCCCTGCAGACATCCTGTAGAAGCCTGCAAACTTGGTTGCCGAGCATCCAAACGTTGTAGACTTCTGTAGACTGATGTTAAGGATCCCCTGGGACCTCTCCTAGCCCCCCTGACCTTTCCCATGCTTTCCTTCCCTTCGAACCGCTCCTGCACAGTCAAACCCTAATCAAAAGCACCATCACAATAAATCCAACCACTTAATGAAAAAATATAAAAACATGTATTTTCAGATGCAAGTAGCTTAGATTCATGTATTTCAACTCACTGCAAGTAATGGCATCATTGGTAGAATTTTCATTCACATTTTTGAATTGTAAGGGTCAAGCTAGTCAAATTAGGGTTTATTAGGGTTTCCATGCTTTGTTGGCTTTCAGTGCATTTTTGCAAAATAGATTAGTTTCCTTTAAGATAGCCTTCGTCCATCATTTAGCAAGCTTCTTCTGAGGGCATATAGAAGTTGGCTTGAGCCCTAGCGGATTTGTGCCAGCTGACCAAGTGACAGCTGCGATAAGAGCTAGTACTTGTGCATACAGCACCGTCGCTTCCAAGTTTGTACGAACTACCGGGTTGATAAAACTAGAGATAGGGAGCTCTAGGAGTTGTAGCATTATTGCTACAATACTGGAGCCCACCACCACTTTCAGGTGTTTGGGGTGCCTGTTGTTGTTGTTGTGGTTGTTGATTATTATTATTTTCAGGAACCTTTACTTTTTCAGTAATTTCATCAAGAACTGCGTATTCCTTGTTTTCTTTTTCTTGTTTCTTTTCCTGCAACTGATTCTTATACAAGACCTTTTAATTGAATATTACATCTCTGCTCCTAATGATTTTGTGATTTTCATAATCATATAGGCGATAACCAAAATCATTAACACCATATCCAATAAAGGTACATTTCTTTGACTTTGCCTCAAGCTTTGTTCTATTTTCTTTATCAATATGGTCAAAGGCCTCACAACCAAAAGGTTTTAAAATAGAGTAGTTTACCTTTTTCCCTGTCCATGCTTCCTCTGGAACACCACCATCCAAGGAACTTGAAGGTCCTCTGTTTATTAAATAAACAACAGTATCTACAGCATCTGCCCAAAACTGTAAAGGCAATCCTGCATGCAATCTCATGCACCTTGCACGCTCCATGATTGTTCTGTTCATCCTTTATGACACACCATTTTCTTGTGGTGTTCTTGGAACTGTCTTCTCTCTGCGAATTCCATGCTCTGAACAATACCTATCAAACTCTTTGCTGCAATATTCACCTCCATTGTCTGATCTAAGACACTTCAATTTCTTTCTTGTCTCAATCTCAACCAAAGCTTTCCATTTCTTGAAAGTATCAAATACATCAGATTTATTCTTAATACAATAAATCCAAGTTTTTCTAGTTGCATCATCAATAAAATTAACATAATAACGAGAGCCACCGAGAGATGATACCTGAGCAGGTCCCCATACGTCTGTATGCACAAGCTCTAATTTTTCGTTCTTCTTTTCTTTCCCAACTTGAGAAATCTGACTCTCTTCTGTTTTCCATAAATGCAGTTCTCACAGAAATCCAAATCAACATTCTTCAAACCTGGCAACAAATTCCTTGAGTGAAGAATCTTCATCCCTTTTTCACTCATGTGTCCGAGCCTATGATGCCATAATGTTGCATCTGCTCCTCTGGAAGTTAAAGCATTAACAGAGTTAGAAATACCATTGCATAAATACAATGTACCAACCTTTTCACCTTTTGCTATTACCAGGGCTCCTTTAGTAACCTTCCAAGCTTTATCTGTGAAAGTTGTCACACAACCTTCACTGCCTAACTGCCCTGTTGAAATCAGATTTTTCTTTAGATCTGGAACATGCCTTACCTCCTTTAGTAGCCATTGGTTTCCATTCTGTTGTTTTACAAGAACCTTACCCATTCCAACGATTTTACATGGTTTATCATCACCTAGACGAACTTGTCCAAAATCTCCTTGAACATAGTCATGAAAGTATTTCTTATCAGGTGTGGCATGGAATGAATCCCCTGAATCTACCACCCAGGAATCAGTAATATTTTCGAAAGAAAGAATCAAAGCATCTTGTAACACCTCACCTGTCACATTTGCTTCATGATTGTTTTCTTGCTGTGCATCTCCTTCTTTTCCCTTCCGAGATCTACAGTCTTTCTTTAGGTGTCCTTTCTTTCCACATTTCCAGCACACTATCCCCGATCTAGACTTGGATCTGCCTTTCCTTGATTTACTGTGATATCCTGAGCTCTTTCCTCTTTCCATTTTTCTTCCTCTAGACTCTGCACTCAAAGCATTTCCCGATGTCTCACCGGAGCTTTTCCGTCGCATTTCCTTGCTAAGGATAGCACCGACAACATCATCAAACTTTAAAGTACTAGATCCAGAAACAGAGTCACTGCTGGCCATTACCAAACCATTCCAGCTTTCTGGTAACGAGCATAAGAATAACAGAGCTCTAATTTCATCATCAAAGTTTACCCCTACATAACTTAACTGACTTGTAATTGTATTAAAATCATTTAAATGGTCTGCAACAGATCCACCTTCCGATATCTTCATATTAAATAACCGTTTCATAAGAAATACCTTGTTCGAGGCCGAGGGTTTTTCATATAGTTTCGACAACGCCTCCATCAAACCTGCTGTCGTGGTTTCCTTCGAAATGTTGAAAGCGACTGACGCAGCAAGGCACAGCTGTATTGTTCCGAGTGCCTTTCTATCGAGAAGGTTACATTCTTCGTCTTTCATACCCATCGACATCTTTGTTTTTCCGCCCAATGGTAGGTATAGATCTTTCTGATACAAATAATGTTCCATCTGCATCTTCCACAACGAGAAGTTTTGGCCGTTAAATTTCTCGACCCTAAACTTACCATCTTCCGCCATTGCTCCCACTCGAACCAGGAACCCTTCTTTCCTGCGAGTTTATCAGCCAAATATACCTTCGGCCCTGATACCAGTTGTTAGAAAATTATATCTTACGGAACAATGGAACACATAAAATATTGCAGAAATATAAACATAGAAAACGCACAAAACAAGAAAGACACAGATATACGTGGTTCACCCAGTTTGGGCTACGTCCACCCCGAACAGCCAGTCCTTCCTTTCTATTATCCAGCAAAATGAAGAGATACAACCTACAGCAAAACCGCGGTAATATCCTCTGTTTTCTCTCACAGTCTCACCTCTATGTTTCTCGCTCACCGAATACACATCTATCTCACAGCCTCAAATACAATGCCCTCATATAAAGAGAGGGGTTGCCTTCTAGGGCAAAAAACCCTAAACTAAACATAAGTTCTACAGTCAGATCATCCACCTAATGAACGACCCAGATTGACTAGAAATTACTATACTTTTACAAGGCAATTTTACAGCTGTTTTTAGCTTCGGGGGCGCTGCCCCCGAAACCCCCCGCCAGGGGGGGGCTCCCAAAAGTGCTGCCGCCACCCCCTGGACCCCCCACAGCAACGATTATTTTACGGGCGGCGTTGCCGCCCCATTTTGAACTGGGGTCCAATATGCCGGTACTATAAAAGATAATCAGGCTCCACACCCAACAATTTTCCACTCCGCGGAACCATTTCCATGGCTCTAAGGCTGTCACCCCCCCCCCCCCCCCCAACGTGTTCTGCTTCATGAGGTTGCTAGTCACAAGATGAGGGAACTTCTCATGATTAGCAAGGTCCTAGTCTTCGAATTTCAGGCTCGGCACGTGGCCCAGGTGTGTTCCCTGAAACATAATGCCATCTGGGAGGAGCGGGGTCTAGAGGGAGCTCTTGGTCTCATCTAGGTCCTTGGGTACTTTAGCCTTTCCTTTTCACGGGGGAACATAGGTGGGCAGTTTTTTCGAAATCTACGCGGGCTTAGATTCCTCCCCATGCCTTCCTCCACATCTTCTGTGCTCATTAACTCCTTTAAGTCTATTTCTTCTTCATCTGATTCCATAGTAACCGCTTTTCCCTTCTCTTCCATGGTTAACTTGGTGCGCAATGGGTTCTGTGGGGACACATGTACGGGAATCATTGCTTGTTTATCCTTCTTGGGCCTTGGCATATGCGGCGATTTTGGGATTTCTACGAGGGTCTCAGCAACCTCTGGTGCATCCCCCATAGTCAGGGTCTATGTGGCTTCTTTGGCGGTTAGTGCTAGGCTTACCAGAATTTCATCAGAGGCAGCCATTATGTTTGTCCTGAAATATAGCACTCACGAATCTATGAGCTCAATCAATTCTCAACACAAATCAACCAGGGCTGGGCTCAATAGCTCAATTCGCAAATGACCGTGTTGTTTTGGTGGGTATCCCTTTGTAATTTATAGCGCCTTTTGAATTTGAATTTGACTGTTCCCCCCAAATCTGGTTCATTAATGCTCCCTTGGCAGCAGATTCTCCCAAATCTTGCCCATAAATCGTGTCTTAAATGCCTGCCGCCCGCTCCATTTGGCCTCAAGTCAAGCATCCCATTGTGAATAGTGACTTCAAGGGTCACTTCTGTCCAACCAGTGTGGTAGTGCAACCCCCCGTGCATGGTCGCGAACCTTGTGACTATGTGCTTGTGCGCACAACTCCCACATCGCGTAGTCTTCTGGCAGAGTAATTTATAGTCTCGCGCTCACTTTCCGCTACCTAGAGTGCTAATAATTTACTTCCTCGTCTATTCAAGTGGGCACAACACCTGTGTAAATGTTCGCCCTGGCATCTATCACTTTACCAAGGAAATACCCACCTTTCATTGTTACAAATGTCAGCGCGCACTTTGCCATTGGAAATGCACTACCCGGGTTGATTTGCTTAGTAATCTGTGGTCCAAGCTAAGGCATCAGGCCGATCACTTTGCATTGATAGTCCTCAAACCTATTAGCGGGGTCCTGTGCACCCTGTTTTGGCACCCTAGTCTTCTTACCGAGAAAATATTTCTTTATTTTTCTTTCCATTTTCTTGACTTCCGCTTCTATCAGCGCACTCTTCCTCCTTAATCGCACCCTTTCCTTCTCAAGGTCTTGAAGCCTGAAATTTCCCTGCTGGACTTCTTCCTCAAATTCGAAGTGCTAGACTTATTTTGTCGTCGTGAACCCTCCCTTCAAGGCATCATGAGCCATCATAGTTACCAATGTTATCCTGCGTGGTCTAGACGCTTTCTGCTTCATGGGGGCTCTCGAGGTTGCCTCATATTCTAGCCTAGGAGGCGCCTGCACTGTCAGGTTCTTGCACGTAGTCCTGTAAGCCCATAGAACCGTTGGTATGCGCAGGTCCTAGTCAATTTTTTTTATGTTGTAGACCTTGTTCATCGCTCTGCATACTTTGTTAACGGCTTCAGTGTGGGTGTCTTTCGGCGCACCAGGTCTTTCCATACCCCCTAGTTCCAACCAGAGGGGTCATTCGTGCCATTACCTTACTCGCACCTGCCTACTTATCTTATCTCTTATTGCGCCAAACGTCGGTATCCACCTAGAAAAGTGGGAGCACAGGCCAGTTCGTCCAACAATGTTATCTATGAGTCTCCTTGCTAGCTTTCCAAACGTGTGTGCATCATCCTTCTGAGTTCGCGCCAGTCCCCAAAACTTTGTTGGTGCGTACCCCACCATCTTGTGGGCATAACACGCAATTCCCACTTTAGTGCATTGAAATGCTGTGGATCGGGTACTTCTTTTTCAAATGTGGTCAAGCAGTCATTTACCTCACTCAATACATCATATGTAGGCATATGTTTGACCTCCTCCGTTACGTAGCACAACGACTTCGTCATCATGTTACAATTGAGCGTGGTTGTTTCATGCAACCGGTTCTGCCATCATTCCTTCTCTTCGTCAAAGTCCGAGGTGCAGGAGCTTTCGTGCTCCTAAGAGACTCGGTCATCCACAGTTGGGTTTACCCGATCCTGCTCTTGCGTGGTTATCTGGTAGATGTAGTCCAAGTCGTCATCACTGTCGTAGTCACACACTGGCTCTGTGTAATGCGATCCCTCTACAGGGTCTAGAGGTACCACTACACACAATGAATTTTTCTCAAAGATCATCTTACACTTCTTCAGATTTATCACTCCATTCATGTCAGTGGCCTAATCTATTCCCAAGAGAGCGGGGTATGGATTGTTATCATCCACAATCTCTATCAATTCAAAATATGCAAGCGCGCTCGCTCCTTCAATATCGACTGTAATTCCCTACAATCTCCCCATTGGTATGATCTTTTGCTGATTCACCATTCTCAGCTGGATAGGTGACGATTCCAAAAGAGGACTACCCATGCGCTCCCACATCTGCTTTGGTAGGACGTTCACGTTCGACCCTAGATCTAGAATCACTTGATCCATTTCATATTCCCTAATCTACGCAGTCAATCTCATCTCTCTTCTTGTTCGCGATGTGTGCTTTCTGAGCTTCTGAACTACCCACATTTCTCCTGGCGCAGTCCCATTACATCTAGTGATGAGTTCTTGTAGTCCTTTCACAACCTTACTATCACGCAGCAACTTCATACACATCTCCAAGAATGTAGTAAGCATTGATGGGTCCAGGGCAGGCTCTAGTATGTCTTTTCTCCATAAGGTGGAGGCATTCGCGAAGCTCTTCTTCGCTTCCATGAATGTTTCCTTAGCGCCCACCAATTCAAACTCTAGTTCCTTCATTTGTGCCTTTCGAACCCAGGTACTCTCTTCAGGCTACTTACCTTTGTCATAGCCTATCGTGATACTACCTCGAAGCATGATATTTATGTTCGGGTCCTCCTCACGCGGATCAGACCTCATCATTTGCAGATTCTGCGCCAGGGGAGGTTGAAGTGTTCCCTTATCGCGCAGCCTTGCTATCAGTGTGGGACAATCCTCTGTCTCATGGTCAAACATCGTGCAATACACACATGAGGGAAGCGTTCAATTTGTGCAATCTTGGGTATAATGTCTCGGCCCTCTGCAGTTGTAACATATTAACTGTCCTTGACCTCTTCCTAGTCCCATTCCACCTCAGCCTTGTCCATGCCCTTGAAATCCAGTGTGCGCCATCCCTACATTTTGATCGAGGGCCCATGTTTTCGTCTGAACTCTGTAGGTAGGAGTTTGATCCATCATTAGTTCATAACTTCTACAGGTGTTCTCATCGTGACCTACTGATCTGCAGAAATCACAGAACAATTTTTGGGAGTTCTGTGTATACTTCTATAATAGATGGCAGTTATCTGTAGCATGCTTCCCCTATCTAGAAAATCGCCCAACATAATGCAGGTGTCGCGCTTGATCCTGCTTGTGCCTCTTGTCTCATTGGCATTGGTCCTCCTCTCGCCAGGTAATTCGTGAACACTGGACAGTGGCCCTTGTTATGTCCCTGGCCCTTACACTTTACACATCATACCTCCTCACGTGCTTCTGAGCGAGCTGTCCTATCTTGTTTCAAACTTTGCATTTCCAGACACAATTTCTGCAACTACATGTGGATCTGCTAAACTCCCAAGTTAGTATCTTGCATTAGGGTTTTATGTAATCTCATCACGGCCTCCAAGGCCTTGGCCTGAGTGGTCAACTTTTATTGTGTTAGTGCATTCATAGGTGTGGTGTCAACGACACTACAAACCACGCGAGGTGTTGCCCATCTATTAGTGTCATGTTTGCTTCATGAATTTTCAACTTCATTTTCTAGTCTAGATCCCATGGGGTTTCGCCTAGTAACATCGTGATTTCCTTGAACCCAATGATTGACTGTGCCTCCAACTTCGGTCTGCTAAATTCTTTGGTCAGCGCTGCTTGGATAATTGCGATCCCTGCATTCGGGTTGTCACTAGAATGGTTGATGTACCAAGTTAGCACGTGATCGTGTAGAGTGCTGACTAGTGTTGCCTTCTTTATATTTTCATCCGTGACTCCTTGCAATTCCCATATAGCTTTTACCATGAGCTAAAATTGGTCCAGGTCTTCATTCCCTACTCCCCTGAATACTAGAAATTTCATCGCACTTTCCATATTGAACTGTGGTGGTGGCGCAGGTGGTGTGGGTGAAGACGGGGTTGAAAATGGTGATACTAGTGGTGGTATATGTGGGAGTGGTGTGCACGGGATTCATTGCCTTGTCAAATTGATTTCGCTTCTTGGTGATACCTTCGCGAGCTCTTCCTCGCTCTTTCGTGGAGGTGAAATAAAGGGGTTGGTTTTTAGTTTTGCGCTTCCCTCGTTTATGTAGATTTTCCTGCTCACGGTCCTTTGAGGAAGTGTTGTTATGCCTCGCTATATCTGATTGAAGTATCTACTACGAACTTGTAATAAATCCTCCTATAATTCGATCGAGCCAGTGATCTATAGCGCATGATATTATCTTGCGATGCTTCCAGTCTGAGCACCAATTCTGGGGTCCACACAATAGGTTTGTCGAGTCTACACCTCCCTTGACTGTTTGCTAGCTTCGTGATCCACTCGTACAACTCATTTGGGAAGGATGAAAATAAATTTCTTGGATTTTTGTATATAAATAGTAGTCTAGCCACTTTTCTTTTGATAACCGAGTATTCATGTTTCCATGCATTGCGAACTTGTGAATCATCTGGTCAAACAGATTTTTAATTCTTTTCTTTGTTAGATTCCAGTGATCTGACATTAGACATCTCTTATGCAGATCCCGATCTTGGCAATGGAACCATTTGTTGGCTTGTTGGGGCCTGGCCTAGCTTGAGAGTTGTAGTGTTCTAGCTAGGGTACTAGGCTAGACTCTATATTTAATATCGACCAAGGTGCGTAAGCTTAGAGGCATGGTCTAAAATATATAGACATAAAGGATTGTTGGCCAAGTGATTATGATGTAGGTTACAAGGCTTCTTTACGAAAGGCTGGGATATGTCACCTATCATTCAAACACTCAGATTACCTTACTAATATACCTGATTACAATGCTTATCATTAAATGAATTTACCAAATTCAACCCTGAACCTAAGCACTGTGTCTGACTGTGCAAACCTAAGAACTGTGTATGACTGTGCAAACCTAAGCACTGCGTATGACTGTAACAATGATTTTAATCTCCTTACAAAGATATTACCCAGAAAACCCTTGTTCAGTAAACACACAGCATTCAATGATATTTACACTATATCAAACTATATAGAGAGCATAAATGAATTGTGGAATAAAAACAGAGTTTATGATGGTGCTTTTACAAGACACACAGGGATCGAATCCCTTACAGGACGCACTTCCAAATCTCAGTGATGACTGTGCAGCATAACCATAAACGCAAACCAACCATAAGCGCAAACCATATACATTCAATGGAAATCGAAATCTATGTAATTGTAACTGTTGTGCAAACCATATAAAACCTATTGAAATCGAAATCCAATCACTGTGCAAACCATACGATAACCGAAATGTAAATGAAATAAATGGACAGTATACCGATTGAACGCAGGGCCCGTCCGCGTTCCAAGGGTACACTGGCTTATAATCGACCGGCTACCAAATCAATGCACGAAATACACAAGTCGTAACTGTGAATAGGTCTTAGTATTAAACTTAAAACTCTGTTCTGGAACGATTCAACGATTAAAACATTAACCATTAACCAGACTGTATTTACATATGTATATCCACAGCCATGTCATTGCTACAATGAATGTACATTCGGCTGTTGCCGCTTTTATTACATCGAGCCTTTTCAAAATGTTTCTATCCTAAGTTTTTTCAAAAAGAACAAAAACCAAATAAAAATAGAACGAGCTGATGTTGTTGCTTTTGTCTGCCGCGCATATAGGAGGATCGATTCGGCTGGGAGATAGGTGTTTGTCCATGCTTGGACATTCTGCTTTTCGTCCATGCCTTTCATTCTAGCCCAACTATTGCGCCACATGTCAAACGATAAGCTTATTACAGGATGTGGGAACTTCCTGTAACCATTTCATCAAAAACTTCTAATTCTTCAACATAAAACCCCTAAATCAATTTCTATGCAATTTAATAACTATAAGACTATTAATAATCAATTTTCAAGGATTCTAAGGGATATATGATGAAAATGAATGGATAAATGATATGTTTTTGGGAGGAAAAAGGGGTCTTGGGATGATACCAACATCTCTCCCCGACTTAAGGATTAGCATGTCCTCATGCTACCCCCGAAGTGCTTCCCTTGAACTCTGTCCCTGCCTGGATCTCTGCTGCCTTGAGCAAGGTGTCTACATTCTTTTTCACCTGGTTATCTTTCTGTCCCTTGAGCTCCTGCTTTAACTTTTTATATTTTTCTTTAAGGGTCTTCTTCTGATTGTACCACTTAGTGGCCCAGTTAGAAATCTCA
Source organism: Pinus tabuliformis (assembly GCA_031772625.1). NCBI lineage: Eukaryota > Viridiplantae > Streptophyta > Pinopsida > Pinales > Pinaceae > Pinus > Pinus tabuliformis. Next base: position 1,131,742,632 of record CM062807.1, read on the forward strand.
GTTTGCTCAGTCTCCAATTCACTGATTCTTTCCTTTAACTTTTCATTTTTCTTCTGAGTTTCTTTGCTTTGCGCCCGGAGCATTTCATTTTCTCTTTTAATAACTTTTTCCAACATGTTAGCTTCCATGAGTTCTTCCTTCAATTCTTCAATTTGTTTCTCTAATTTCTTCTGTCTTTTGACGAGAGGCGGTGAACATTTTTCCTGTTTGTTATTTCTTTCTACCTCCATGTCAACTTCTGGTGCTGGTAGTGAATGGTCACCACTCTCAACATCCATTTGTGCAGGTGCATGAGATTCAAACTGGTCTTCTTGCAACTGGGCTTTTGGTGTCCGCCTTGTTCTTCGTGAGTAAGTGGTAAAAAATTTGTCTTTTTCGGCCCTCTTAGCATCTTGTTTTTGCATGTTCCTGGTCCTTATGCTACCCACAGGTAGAGGTGCTTTGCTGGATTTGGATACTGGAATTTCTTCATCAATGTCCTTCATAAACCCTGAGTCCTCTTGCACTTCTTCTTTTTCTTCCTCATCTCTAATTTGATTGACAGCTAGGAATTCTTTCCATGGTTTCCCTCTTTTCTGCAATTCATGCTCAATGAGGATTTTAATTAAGCCAAAATGGTACAAGCTCTTGTCTTCATTCCCCTTCTGCTTCTGGATAGTCTTGGACATCTTAGTTAAGCTTTGTAGCAGAAAATATGGCACACTGATTACACATTGTTTCTTCAAATGGAGGAGTAGTTTGATGTGGTATAGATAAACAATACTGTACCTACCTTCACAGGTTATGAATTTTTGAAGGATGTAAACCATTTCATCCCAAGGATGAACTAACCAGCTTCTTGGAACACCCTTCTTCCAATTTACTGAGGAGACTCTAGATATAGACATGAACTGTGTCCATGATTTCTCTTTAAATTGCTTGGTTTTAAAGTACTTCTCCCCTTCTGGACTAATCCCTATTGCCTGAGCTATAGTATCCTCTGAAATTCTGAAGAAGAAGTTACCTATTAGGGCCTTTTCTCCATTAAAGGTGAAGGCAAATTGCTTGGTAACTTCCTCATTACTTCCATGAAATTTTTCTAGAAATGGTAACCACTGTATTTCTCTGAGAATTTCAATGCAATCCTCATGGTATTGTGAACTGTCGAACACACTCGGTTCAACCCTATTAGTCATGGTGGTGGCAGAGGGTCGTGATTCTAACCCTTCTCTATCTATATTCTTACAATTTTAACAAAGAAATTTCGAGTTGGTTACCTGATGTATCGCTTGCTTCAGTCTTCAATATGATGCTCGGCCGGTCGATATGACTGTGATGGGAGTCAAAATAGAATGGTGATACTTTCCTCTTTCGGCACTCACTGGTTTCAATCTTCACTGTGTAAATCGACCCAAACGGTAATACTCCCTTCGGCGCTCCTTGCTTCTGATTCCACTATGTAAATCTACCCAAATGATAATACTCTCTTCGGCGCTCCTTGCTTCTGGTTCTCACTTTGGAAGTTATGGGAATCGAAGGTGGAAATGATGGTGAGATAACCCTGTACTCACTTCACAACGTAACCATTCATTTAAAAAAACAGAGGAGTGCTGTACGCTTGCATGGATGTCACCACAAGAGCGCTGGTAGCGTATCTATAATGCTGGGTATGATTTCGGGGAGCCCCTTTTGATCATTGGGTACGTTGGGTGGTGAAGTTATGATTTGGCTGTGTGGAGTGAAATATATATAGGCCGCTTTACATCTGTCTCTTCCTTTGTATTTAAAAACACAACTCACCACGTGCCCTTTTCAGTTGGTATTCGGTCGTATAGAGGATGTTGGTATGACTGTAGGATATATGACAAGGTGGATGTGTTGGTAATGGGTTTTAGGGATATGAATAGGTTGATGTATGGGAATGATGAGAATCGGTGGGATAAGGGGTGATAGGAGATTGATGTAGGTGTCCTTGAAACTAATCATAACAGTTCATAGTCATCAAAGTTACATTAAAAATCAATCTAGGAAATTAAATGTTTAAGAACAGAAACACATTACTCTTTTGTTGATCGTTATTGTATTGACATGCTGAGTAGCTAGTCCCTTTTTGGACTGTTCTTTTGCTTGTTGTAACAGGTTCTCCGAGGAAGATTGAATGCACATGTCCTTTGAGAAAAATTGAAGATGTAACAGGTCCCTTAGAAAATTTTTGAAGATGTAACAGGTCCCTCAGAAAATTTTTGAAAATGTTCATGCATCTCCTTATATTGTTACAGGTTCATTGAGCTTGGAATTTGATGGAGTGTTGGTGCCCAAATCCTTGTAGAAGCTTGCTTGATGAAATTCTGTTGAAGTAGCCCTTGGTGTCAATTTCTTTAACAGGTCCCTTCTGAATGTCTTAAAACAGGTCCCATTACTGCTGGTGTTGGTAGCGTAGATATCTGAACAGAACATGTCCCCCTGCAAAATGTTTATAACCAGGTCCCTCTGAAATAAAATCATGACAAAACAGCTTATTTATTGAAGTCTGGAATGCTGGAACAAGCTGCTGTTGGAAATTTACAGTGAAAATATAGAATAAGAAATCTTGAAGAATTTACAAGGGAGAGATAAAAGTAACAGAACAGAATGTTGATGCCTCTCTCCCCGACTGAAAGTTTGACTTGTCCTCAAGTCATGATTCAGCTGAGAAATCAAACAGTGAACAAAAGAAAGAGAATTCATACCCGCCAGAGACTGGTTTTCAAGTAGGAATTCGAGGTTAGAGTGTGCCAGAGACTGGTTTTCACATCTAACCCATTATTTTTTTTATATTCTCTTTTTTTTTTTAATTTTTAATTTTTATTTTTTGTTTTATATATATATATATATATATATATATATATATTTTATTTCTTTTTAACTTTGAAATTGAAAGGAAATGAAACTAAGGCAGTGATACTGCAGCGTATCTCAACCTCTCTTTGCTGAGATAGTGTATGGAGAAAGTCTTGCTTACTGATGGGCTTGGTGTACAGTTTCAGGCGATGACCATTGACTGTGAAGGAGTGACCTTCGCCATCAATAGTTTTGAGCTTAACTGAACCATTGTCATAAGCCTGAATAATTTCATAGGGGCCCATCCAATGGGTGGTGAACTTGGCTTTATGATCCTTGAATTTTGAATCAAAAAGTAAAGCCCAGTCACCTTCCTTGAAGTGCTTCTTCTTAATGTGTGAATCATGCCATTGCTTCCTGTGTTTTTGCATGATGATGGTGATTTGTTCTGCTTTCTGCCTCATCTCATCCAGCTGGTTCAACTGCTGGATTCTTTATTTTTGTGCTTGGTCCAAATCAATTTGTAAATCTGCAGCCAGTTTAAAAGTGTGAATTTGGAATTCAATAGGAAGCATGACCTCCTTACCGTACACCAATTGGTATGGTGTAAATCCTGTGGTATCTTTCCAAGTAATCCTGTAAGCCCAGAGTGCCTCTTTGAGCTTTTCTTCCCAATTTTTCCTGTTCATTGCAACAGTTTTGGTAATGATCCCCTCCAAAGTTTTGTTTGTTGATTCCACCTGCCCATTGGCCTGTGGATGATAAGGGGTACTTTTTCTATGCTTTATTTGGTACTTGTCTGTGATGTCCTTCATGATCTTTGAGGTGAATTGAGTACCTTGATCAATTACAATTTCCCTTGGTACTCCATACCTCACAAAGATCTCCTCAAAAAGGAAATTGACTACTGTGTGTTCGGTTTCTCTCACCAGTGCTTTTGCTTCTGCCCACTTTGTGACGTAATCAGTACATACTAAGATGTAGTTCTTACCATTGGAGGCTGGGTTAATAGGTCCTATAAATTCCAGAGCCCACTTATCAAATGGCTCTAAGTGAACTTGGGGATGAAGGGGCATCTCATCGGTAGCTGTTGGTCTACCCATTCTTTGGCAGCTGTCACAACTCTTTACATACTTCTTGGCATCCTTGAAAATCGATGGCCAGTAGTATCCAAGAGTAAGAACTTTGAAGGCTGTCCGCTTTGCTGCAAAATGCCCACCACACGGTTCATCATGGCAAGATTTTAAAATGTCAATTACCTCATCATTTCTTACACATCTCCTAATGATCATATCAAAACCAGTATAAAATAGATCGCCATTAAGCCATGAATATCTAGCACTTTGTTTGATTAGTCTTTTCCTTTCTTTTGCAGTGAAGTGTGGAGGTGTCCTTCCTGTAGACAAGTAATTAGCCAAATCAGCATACCAAGGAGTTACTATGGAAATTGCAAATAAGTGTTCATCCGGAAAAGAATCTTCAACTGGAACAACCTCACCTGGATTTTGCAGTCTAGAGAGAAAATCAGCCACCTGGTTCTCTTTGCATGGTCTATCTAACACTGTGATGTTAAATTCCTGTAACAATAGTAACCATCTGGTAACTCTGCCACTAGTTATTGGTTTATTCATGAGATGTCTAATGGCAGAATGATCAGTATGTACAAAGACTTCATAACTAGTTATGTAATGTCGGAATTTATTCACAGCATAAATGATGGCAAGTGTTTCCTTTTCTGTAACTGTATAGTTTAACTCTGCAGGTGTTAGATTTTTACTAATGAAATAAATGGCATAAGTACAAGATTCCTCTTTTTGGCCTAATGATGCATCTACTGCAGTGTCAGATGCATCGGTAAAAATATGAAATGGTAAACTCCAATTAGGCCCTCTCAAGACTGGTGCGGTAGATAGTTTCTTTTTGAGTTGTTCGAATGCATGTTGACAGTTCTCAGTCCAGTTGAAAAGTACATCTTTGGTTAGAAGTTTAAACAAAGGTAAAGCTATCTTGCTAAAATGTTCAATGAATCTGCGGTAATAGCTTGCATACCCAAGAAAACTTCTTACCTCTCTCTGATTTTGTGGAATAGGCAAATCGGCAATAATCTGGATCTTGGCTGGGTCAACCTGGATGCCTTGAAAAGAGATATAATGGCCCAACACTATCCCTTCATTTAACATCATAAAGCACTTTTCGTTGCTGAGGGACAGGTTAGCTTCAATACACCTTTTCAAAACTCTCTCAAGATTTTCTAATGCATGTTCAAATGAATTGCCATATACTGAAAAATCATCCATATACACTTCAACACAATCATGAATTAAATCAGCGAAAATAGCTAACACAGCTCGCTGAAATGTAGCTGGAGCGTTACAAAGTCCAAATGGAAAAACATTGTAGGCATAGGTGCCCCAAGGACAGGTGAATGTGGTTTTGTCCTGGTCTTCAGAGGCAATCCTGATCTGGTTGTAGCCACTGAAACCATCAAGAAAAGAAAATGATGATTTTCCAGCTAGGGTGTCTAACACTTGGTCAATAAATGGCAGTGGGAAGTAATCTTTGAGCGTTGCTTTATTCAACTATCTGTAATCAACACAGATGCGCCACTTACCATTTTTCTTGGGCACGATAACCAATGGGGATACCCACTGACTGTCAGAAATAGGATATATAAAGTTGACTCTCAAAAGTTTTTGCAATTCCTCTCTGACAATGTCTTGGAGCATGGGTTTCATTCTTATTTGTGGTTGCCTCACTGGTTTAATGGTGCTATCTGTGTAGATATGGTGAGTGCATGTGTCGGGGTGAATCCCATGCATGTCAGTGTAATCCCAAGCAAAGGCTTTTTGGTACTTCTTCAAGAGTCTAATCAATTTCTCTTGCTGAGATGAGTCTAGGTGGTTGCCTATGTTCAAAGTTTTCCCTGGACTGATTTCTATGACCTGACTCTGTGTATTGGTGATGGATTGAACTGGAAAGATGTCGTGAAATGTAGATTGAAAAGAGTGGATAGTGCATGTTTCTTGAAAGTTTTGAGCCAAAAGTACATCTGCAGCATTATATTGTTCATTTCTCAAATTTTCAGATACATCGGGTTGAGAAAGAAATAATTCTACCAAATCATTATTGTCTTCGTGGAAATCATAGATCTGGTCAATGCTAAAAACAGATTGTACTTCTTCTTTATCATTAAATTTATCATCAAGCCACAAGTTATGTGTTAATGCTGGTGATTGTTCCGATGGATAGAGGGTGAGTTGTTTTCTTTCGGTCCCTCTGGAAATAATCATGTTCCCTGATCAGCATCCGATGAATGCATCAGCAGTCGCTAACCATGGTCTACCTAGGATGATAGGGTGTCCTCCTAAATTGGATTTGGGTTGAAGGACTAGGAAATCCACTGGATACTCCCAAGAGTCCAGTGAGACAATGATGTCTTCCAAAATCCCTTCAGGAATGACTTTGGACCTATCAGCTAGTTCAAGAACAATCGTGGTATGTTGCAAATTCATAAGCTGGAGTGTTCTCATGGTTTCAAGGGTCATGACATTGATTGCGGCTCCAAGATCTATCAAAGTGTTTGGAATCCGTATGTTGTTAATGATGGTGGTCACTTTGGGAATGCCAGGATCAACATACTTCTCCATGGAGATGGTATTGGTCATAAGGCCTGCTAAATTTCCTAAAACATGAATGGTCTGAGGATCAATCCTTTTCCTAGCAGGCTTCTTGAGACACATGCCTTTGATGGTTTTGGTATAGATAGGAATGTCCTTTATAGCTTGCAGCAGTGGGATTTTTATATAGACATTTTTAAGTTCATCCAAGACATCAAATTGTGGTGGAGGCAGTGGTGGTTTTACTTGGACCAATCGGTCTGGAAAAGGTGGATGCAATGATTGCATCTGTTTATCTTCGGTATCACTGCTTGGTTTTGTTTGAGTTGTCATTTCATTGTCTTTTTCTGAGTTTTCTTCTTGCTGATCTGTTATTGGAGAATCCTTCTGGAGCACCCTACCAGACCTCAGATTAATGTTTTGCAAAGGCAGTGTGGAGTATGAAGTTCCTTCCTCTACATTATAGGCTGGCCTCTCTGCTCTATTATTCGGATTTGGGACAGTTTGAGCAGGTATTTGAGTGGGTCTGGGAGGTTGTGGGTTAGTTGGAAATTGCAGTTGTGGTACATTTATTGGTGGAGGAGCAGGCAGTGCTTGTTGAGAAGGTTGGGGCTGATAAACAACTTGCTGAGGGTGCTGCTGATATGTTTGAGAATGTGATGGATATGGCTGTTGGTACTGTTGATATGGCTGTGAGTAAGGTGGGTATGATTGAGGATATGGATGATAAGATTGTGAGTATTGTTGAGACGGTCTCCATTGATTTTGTGGTTGGTTTCCATGCTGCCATGGCATGGGTACATTCCATGAGTTTTGTGCATACATCTGATCATTCATAAGAAATTGCAGATTTTGATTAGGAAACATACCTTGGGGTGCTTGCCTTGGCTGCCATGGTCACTTTGCGCCCATGTAATACACGTTTTCCATCTCTGTACTGGCTTCCATGTTACAATTCTGCAAAATTTTAACTTTAGGACAGTTAAACATATCATGATGTTCAGTACAGAAAGCACAAACTTGGATATTTTCTAGAGGACAGTCTTTTAATGCATGTTTCTTGCGGCATTTGGGGCAGAAAATAGCCATGATATGATCTTCCTCTTCCTGATTCTTTTTGGCTTTTAAGGTATCAATTTGGTTCCCTAGAGTGCTCAACAAATCTGTTTTAAATTCTCCTAAAAGATTACCAATTTCAGCCCGGGTGACACTTGTAGAGGCAGTTTTTGTGACCCTTGATGACAAGGTTCTCTTTCCCATTTTAGCTTTACTCCTTGAATATTTTTCACACAGTTCAGCTATTTCTTCAAAGGGTAAGGAAAAAATTTCACCTTTGCCCATTAAGTTGAGATCATCCATGTATTCTTCTCGAATACCTTTCAAGAATATTGTGCGGACCAGATCAAGAGGCATTGTTCGGTGTTTAGATTTTTGCAAGTTATAGACAAACCGTTCTAAATATTCTTCTAAGGTTTCATCCTCCTGCTGACTCACTCTAAAGATGTCATCTTTAGAGTCTTTGGATCTGCAATAAGGCTGATATTTCCTTAGAAATATTCTCCTCATGCCATCCCAATCAACTATGGCATGCTCACCTAGCCCCATAAACCATTTCAAGGCTGCTGCCTTTAATGTGGCTGGAAACAATCTGAGCTGATGAGCATCATCTGTATAGCCATAAGTTCGACATACAATGTCAAACTCGAATAAGGATGAGTCCGGATCCTCTGAAGCCATACCATAGAAATTGGGTAGCACGGATGGGGGTATATTTTTCATTTTGATCTCCTCATCCTCTTGTGGTTCTTGTATAGGGAACTTAAAAGTTGACTCCTCCTCCTCTTGGTGGGGAACTGATCCAGATCCCTCCTCAGCCATTCTAATTGATCTCTTTGTGTCAGTGTCACTTGGTGGAAAAGAGAGAAAGGAAGATTTCTTGGTAATTGTACTACTTTTCCCTTGTGTAGAAGATCTAGGAAAGGGCTTCCGCTATGATTTATGTGCAAATAGAGTTTCTCTCTCAGCAAGAGTAATTTGTTGTCCTGAATAAAATCTTTCTTCCAATGTTTGGATATCCTCCTCAGCTGGTGTTGTATTCCCTAGAGAGTCTGCTCCTGATGATGATGGGTTAGTTTTTAGATGGTGGGGGGTTTTTACAAATCTCCCTTGATTGTCTCTAAGTCTAGGCATAAATGAACATGATTTCTAACTGTGTTTTTGTTTTTTTTTTTGTGTATTGAAATTTTTTTCTTTTTTTTTGAATCCTTTAAGTACGCCTCCCCGGCAACGGCGCCAAAATGTAGTGTTCTAGCTAGGGTACTAGGCCAGACTCTATATTTAATATCGACCAAGGTGCGTAAGCTTAGAGGCATGGTCTAAAATATATAGACATAAAGGATTGTTGGCCAAGTGATTATGATGTAGGTTACAAGGCTTCTTTACGGAAGGCTGGGATATGTCACCTATCATTCAAACACTCAGATTACCTTACTAATATACCTGATTACAATGCTTATCATTAAATGCATTTACCAAATTAAACCCTGAACCTAAGCACTGTGTATGACTGTGCAAACCTAAGCACTGTGTATGACTGTGCAAACCTAAGCACTGCGTATGACTGTAACAATGATTTTAATCTCCTTACAAAGATATTACCCAGAAAACCCTTGTTCAGTAAACACACAGCATTCAATGATATTTACACTATATCAAACTATATAGAGAGCATAAATGAATTGTGGAATAAAAACAGAGTTTATGATGGTGCTTTTACAAGACACACAGGGATCGAATCCCTTACAGGATGCACTTCCAAATCTCAGTGATGACTGTGCAGAATAACCATAAACGCAAACCAACCATAAGCGCAAACCATATACATTCAATGGAAATCGAAAGCTATGGAAATCGAAAGCTATGTAATTGTAACTGTTGTGCAAACCATATAAAACCTATTGAAATCGAAATCCAATCACTGTGCAAACCATACGATAACCGAAATGTAAATGAAATAAATGGACAATATACCGATTGAACGCAGGGCCCGTCTGCGTTCCAAGGGTACACCGGCTTATAATCGACCGACTACCAAATCAATGCACGAGATACACAAGTCGTAACTGTGAATAGGTCTTAGTATTAAACTTAAAACTCTATTCTGGAACGATTCAACGATTAAAACATTAACCATTAACCGGACTGTATTTACATATGTATATCCACAGCCATGTCATTGCTACAATGAATGTACATTCAGTTGTTGCCGCTTTTATTACATCGAGACTTTTCAAAATGTTTCTATACTAAGTGTTTTCAAAAAGAACAAAAACCAAATAAAAATAGAACGAGCTGCTGTTGCTGCTTTTGTCTGCCAGGTGCCATGCTTTGACTTGAGTTGACCGCGCATATAGGAGGATCGATTCGGCTGGGAGATAGGTGTTTTTCCATGCTTAGACATTCTTCTTTTCGTCCATGCCTTTCGTTCTAGCCCAACTGCTGCACCACATGTCAAACGATAAGCTTATTATAGGACGTGGGAACTTCCTGTAACCATTTCATCAAAAACTTCTAATTCTTCAACATAAAACCCCTAAATCAATTTCTATGCAATTTAATAACTATAAGACTATTAATAATCAATTTTCAAGGATTCTAAGGGATATATGATGAAAATGAATGGATAAATGATATGTTTTTGGGAGGAAAAAGGGGTCTTGGGATGATACTAACAAGAGTTATTTAGCCAAACAAATCTCGTTACTACTGGCCCTTTCGGCAACAGTCTTTAGAGCGCGGACTGAGGTCTCACCTGAATTAGTATGGGAGGGTGCTAGAACTAGGTTTCTACACCCTGGAGATGTTTGATGAGGTCAACTGGTCTGCGCGCAGCTTGCCTCGCGCACTTCCCCGTACTTCGCTAACTGATATTCTACCCTCAGACAACCATTACTCAGGGCTAACCACCGTGCTCTATGTTATTACCCAAGATCTCACTTGCATATTCTAGTGTTAGTTTGTTAGGTGTCTTAAGTTATATTTAACAGCATAAACCATTCATAAAGATGTGCGCAGTAAATAAACCATATACTTGTAAATAATAACAATCAAGCATTAACCCAAGAACAGATACAAAGAATTATAACCAAACTTCTCTTTATTATTTCCTTCCTCGGTTACAAACTTGACTCCGCCCTGTGCACTCAGCTACAGGGGTTTGTGAACTCAGCTACGGACTACTAGGCCTCTACGCACTTAGATATAGAGCCTTCTCCTACTCTACGACCCAGAAACATACTTACGCACTTAGACTCGCTCTTATCCTTTTGTATTCATCGATTGATCATCAGATGTCTATTACAACTTAGAGCGACATTACATTACAAGACTAGAGCGGACAACCTTGTGACTCTATCATACTCTCACGCCCCGCACCTGAACTTCACGAAGCTTTACAACAAAATTCGGTCAAAACTTGGGCTTTCAGCCCCAAAACATGCCATGGGGGGGATTCCATGCCCAACAGTCATACCCTGGATGTTATCCCAATGAATTGGTATATAGAAACAGAGCCCCACCATCGGATAGGCGAATGGGATATCGTGTGCGAAGGATTCATGATGACATTCAGCTTTGAGGATGGTTTTGACAGTATTGATGAAGCACTATAAGAAGTGAAAGCAACAATCTTTAGGATACTGCAGGATCCTTTAGACCTGACTCAACCTGAATGGGCTAATCAGATATCGTGCACTGGAATGTTATAATATAATTTTTGAAGAAGAGGACAAGGATCCATGGAAGATTAACATTTTGAAAACAAAAGGTTACCACGAGGTTCAAGGACTACAGATTGAGAACCCTAATATAAGCACATCATTGAAAACGAAACAAGTGAACATTGGTACAGAGGCAAAACCCAAATTCGTGAAGATTGGAGACTACTGGGACGACGCGACGGTGGATAAGGTCGCTAAACTTCTCTACGAATACCAGGACTTATTCCCTACCAAGTTCACGTATCTGAAAGGAATAATTGGGGACTTAAGAATGATGAAGATCACGTCAAAGCCCAACGCGAAGCCAGTTAAGCAAAGGCCTTACCATCTCGATCCAAAATATAAGGATAAGGTTCACTTAGAGCTAGACAAGATGCTCGTGGCAGGCATCATTGAGCCTATGGAAGAATCTAATTGGGTAAGCCCAATGGTGGTGCAAGAGAAGAAGAAGGAGGATGAGATAAGGATATGTGTGGATCTCATAAAAGTGAATGATGCTTCTGTCCATGATCCTTTCCCAACTTTGTTCACTGATGAAGTGTTGGACAATGTAGGCCACCAAAAAACATATTCCTTCACAGATGGGTTCTACGGGTACCACCAAATCAAAATTGCGCTGGAGAATAGGAGCAAGACAACCTTCGCAACTGAGTGGGGTTGATTTTAGTACATTGTAATGTCGTTTGGATTAAAGAATGCGCCTATAATATTTTCGCGCGTGTTTGTTGCGACATTCGAGGAATTTATTCGTAAGTTCTTGGAGGTATATTTTCATGACTGGACTGTATTTGGGCTAGTTAAGCGCCATGTAGCAAGCTTGTGCCTAATGTTGGATACCTGTTGAAGATACCAGATCACGCTCAATCTCAAGAAGTGTCTATTTTGTGTTCCATTTGGGAACCTACTGGGGCATGTGGTTTGCAGACAAGGACTAATGGTAGACCCCGCGAAGATTGTGGTGATATTGAACTTGGAAGCACCGAGGAGTGTGAAACAGTTGCGTGCTACTCTGGGACATATGGGATATTACAAAAAGTTTATCAAAAGCTATGCCCAGATCACCGCGCCTATGGAGAAATTGTTGAAGAAGGATGTCACGTTCTGTTGGAATGATGATTTTAAAAAGAGCTTGGATATATTGAAAGAAAAGATGGTTACTGCATCGATTCTAGTCTTCCCAGACTGAAAGAAAGAGTTTCATGTACATGTCAATGCGTCATGTATAATGTTGGGAGTAGTACTAACATAGGCTGGTGGAGAAGGCTTGGACCATCCTATTACATTCTCAAGCTGCATATTATCCAAAGCAGAGAAGAACTATTCCACCACTAAGCGCAAGGGGCTAGCTATGGTGTATGTGCTCTAGAAGTATAGGCACTACTTGCTAGGAGGCCATTTTAAGATGTATACAAATCACTCCACACTGAAGTACCTGGTCAATAAGCCTGTGTTGGGGGGAGAATCTGTAGATGGCTCTTATTGTTCCAAGAGTATGATTTTGAAGTTGCTGTGAAGCCTGAACGATTGAACGCAGGACCAGACCATCTGTCGTGCATCAAAATAGTGGAGGAACATATTAACTTGGAAGAAGGATTGTCGAACACTTAACTATTTGTAGTGCGTATCATGGATGGTAATTTTGAGGATATAATCCACTTCCTAACAACAAGAACTGCACTAGAAGGGTACATTGTCCAACAAAATAAGGAATTAGTGGTGCGCGCAGCGGATTTCTCTGTCATTGCTAGGCATATATACAAGATGGGGACTGATGAGATATTGTGATGGTATGTACTTGAGCTCGAAAGAAGCAGTATCCTCGCAAATGCTCATGGGGGTGCCGTGGGAGGACATTATGCGGGGAGAGCAATTGTGCAGAAGATTTTATGCGGAGGGTTGTGGCGACCAACCCTTCATCAGGATTCAAAAGCATATTGCAAGCGGTGTGATTTATGTCAAAGAACGGGCAAACCATCGTAGAGGGATGAAATGCCTTTGAATCCACAAATGGCGTTGCAACCCTTCAATAAGTGGGCGATAGATTTTGTAGGACCCATTCAACCACAAGGAAAGACAGGAGCAAGGCACATTATTACTGTGACGAAGTATTTGACCTGTTGGGCAGAAGTGCAGCCGGTGAAGGATTGCTTGGGCGCGACTGCCGTGAAGTTCCTATTTGAGAATTAACTAACATGATTTGGATGTCCAAAGATCTTGATGAGTGATCGTGGTACGCACTTCCTGAATGAGACGATTAGCACACCGACGGAGGAATTTCAGGTATATCACTAGAAGAGCACACCTTATCACCCAAAGGCTAACGAGACAGTGGAGGCATTCAACAAAGTGCTCGAAAATTTGTTGACCAAGGTTTGAAATTCTCAACGAAGTGATTGGGACCTATGCATACATGCAGTACTGTGGGCTTATCGAACGACATGCAAGAAGTTGACTGGACAAACCCTTTTTAGGCTAGTCTACTGTGTGGAAGCATTAATGCCTATAGAATACATCGTGCCTAGTCTGCACATAATAGCACTCACAGGTATGACAGATCACGGAGCCTTGGAGGATAGGCTCGTGCAACTGCATGAGCTCGAAGAAGAACGATTTTTGGCTGGATTTGACCAGCAGGTCCAAAGGCAGCGCAAAAAGCCATGGCATGATTGACACATCAAGCTGCACACATTTAAGGTAAATAACCTAGTTTTGTTTTATGATAGTAAGTTTGATAAATTTTCAGGGAAATTCAGGATGCACTGGCTGTTGGCCGCTCTAATTGTTTTCACAATTCGAGCTCCACATAAATTGTCAACCCGAGAAGGTCTTTTTATTCCAAAGGTAATAGCGCACTGGATATGCTCAATTTCAAAAGCAGTTCAATGCTGTAGTAAAAGAAAGTCACACACATTTGTTAATTTCAGCAATCTATCAATTCACAGTCTACTTAATTAAAGCTGAAGTCAATTAACTTATAGCAGACACGATTTCTCTGTTACAGCAAAGGGAAAGAAATGTATAAGAAAAGAAATCATTCAACCATAGCAGGAACAGGACCCTATTCCTTGGTGGGAACTTCAGCACCTGCTGCCTGGCACTAATCACACTGCAATTGAAGTAACCTCAAGAGGTCAAGACCCTATTCCTAGGAACAGGAATCTTCAGCACTTGGCCTCTCATTTCTAACCACACTGCAAGTAAAAGAAAGCAATCAATGGGAGCAAGACCCTATCCCTCTGTACAGGGATCTTCAGCACATGCTCTCATCATCCACTCGTGCAATCAATACATGTAGCGCTAAGAAACAGAGTATCACAAACCATGTAACTAGTGTTTCAGCAACAGAATTAAATACAATGCAAATACATAAGAAATAAACAACTACAGGAATAAAGGGGTGGATCTTGTGAGGAAGGCGGGCCCTTTCCTTCTCACAAGATTCCCCAAGAGAAAGAATTAAACTAGAATGCTCAAAACAGGTCTTTATTCATCTGTCAAGAAACTGATATATTACAAAAAGGAGACTAGCTCCTGTCTCACACAATGCTGTTCTCAAAATTACAGTTCGATCCCCTCTAATGATGATGTCTCCTCTTTTTAAAGAGGAGACATCATTTACAATTTTACACAGGAGCGGATATCTCGATTCTGTTCAAAACAAGACTATTCTGTTCTTCTTTAAAAAGAGATACTGTTACAACCGAGACAACAGTCATGCTATCTTTAAAATAATTCAGGTAACCATATCTTCGGCCTGCTGCTATTATCCACAAAAAGTTCTTCAGAATCGCAAATTACGCATAACGGAATTTGCGTGCTTTATCGGCTGTTTCAGTAGCTGAGTTAACTGTTTCAGCATCGGGACCAGCTGTTTCAGCAACGGGACCAGCTGTCTCAGCAACGTAATCAGCTGTTTCAGCAACTCAGTCAGCTGTTTCAGCTATGGCCGCTCGTTCCCATCAAGGCATATAACTTTATCTGCGATCTTTAACTTATGTTAGCAACAATGCACTTCAATAATTGATAAAATATAAGAGTATTATGGAATTAAATGTAAGACAGATTAACCATATAATAAAGAAGAGGTTTTCATATACCTTGGGATAAAGTGAATGAAAAAGACATTGAGGTCCATGGTTCTAATAGTAAAGCGATGTCAAAATATATAACAAAAATGGTACATATTGGAGTCCTAACACTGGTTAGGGCCTTATGTTATTAAGGAGATTACCAACAGAGGAGCGGTACAACTGGTCAAGTTAAATGGAGAACCTGTCCTAGGAAAGGTGAATGGCAGTTGCTTGAAGACATACGCTGGCGTTTCGGCCATGTGACTAAATGAAAATAGCACAGTCTTAGTGCTCCAAGCAGCTGAAAGGAGGTGCGTGACTATAAACTACACTGCCCCGGTTGGGGAGCTGCGCGATTGGAAAATGGTGCGAATCAAGGATGTTTCACTAGGTCCGCGGCAGCGCGGAGGGAGTTGCGTTACCCAGGGGGAAATCGTTCAGGTCGGCTGGAAAGTGATCGTTAAAGTCACTGTTCATGAAAAGACGACAGAAGTGAGGCCAAAAGGAGTGGGCGACCGACATTTAAGACGCAATTTATGGCTTAGATCCTTGAAAATATGCCGCCAATCCAGCATTAATGAACCAATTTTGGGGGGAATGGTCGGATTTGAATTCAAATTGCCCTATAAATTACAAGTGGTTTGCAGCGAAAAACACTTGGCATTTTGAGAATCGAGTTGTTGTGCTCTCAGGTGCACATGAATTGTGAATTCTTCCAAGATCTGGTAGCAAGTTTGACATTTGAACAATTGTCAAAGGAGACCCAAGCACTAGCGAACAACATCATGTCAACCCTCCCAGAAGTTATGGACACCAAGGGAATGGCAGCCGAGGAGAGTGTGTAGGAAATTGATATGGGGGCCGAAGTAGTTGCACCGGAAGTGGCCGAAGTATTAGGGGAGGTCCCTAAATCCCCGAGAACTCTAAGACCGAAGCCAACCCCAACCAAGGAGACCATGAAAGACAAGAAGGGAAAGTAACCTACCATACTGGTGCGTGCATCGCCAAGACAAAACCCACCAAAGCCCACTGTCCAAGAGAAAGGGAAGGCTATAAACCTAGAATAAGAAGAGGAGGATATCGAAGACATCCCCATGGACGATGAGGATGTGGGAGTGGAAATAGAGGAAGTTGAAGCCCACGGTGAGAACCCTATTACACAGTTGCAGGAGTATTTCCGTCCATGCAAGCCTAAGTCCAAGGTCCCAAAGGACATTGATGAAAGTAAGACTCCCTTGCAAACCCCTCCACTACCAGATGAAATCACGTTTGACGGTCCACGTTTGGCATGGATGCCGATATTGAAGCTCGAAGACTGGACTTGGCGAACCATAAGAAGTTCCCACACCTGGTGACCGAATAGCTAATGTGCCACATCATAGACATGAATACGAGGATGACTACATTAGAGCCACGGAAGTGGCTCAAAGGAGTAGATAAGGCATGATTACTCAACCTGCTCTCGGTGCACTATAATCGCACCCCTCTGATAGTTTTGGTCATCAAGCGATTGCTGTGCTTGGTGCATGATGGGTGTCTATGGCTGGAGGAGCTGATACCCATCACTAATATGTTGATTAACAGACTAACGTGCATGTCATGTACAAGTGAAAACCTTTGGCAGCAAGGGTGGCGAGCAGGCGCTCACAGAATCAATGAAAGAGAAGTTCAGACTGGTGAAGAAGCTATGCGAGTATGCTATCTCTAGCATTTGCGACCCCACTATGAACGTGGCAATGCAAATCCTTGTAGGGAAGATGATGCGGAAGTGTCGCGTCGATGAGGTGTCGGTGCCTGTCGTTGCACTCGCATAGCAGTGCACGGAAGGAGTCTAGTTTAACTGGTCAGAATACCTTCGCAGAGAGTTCCTAGCGAACTGACGGGAAGCACAAGAGCAAAGCAAGACCTTCCACTATGCATGGCTCTTGCTATCAATCATGATGGTAGCATGGGAACTACTAGAGGAGAGCCAGTTCCCCTCGGTCACGCCAGACCTTCTTGAAGCAGCGAAGTACGCTTCATTGTGGGTGACCAAGGATGTGGAGTGAGTTTGGGATAACAAGATCTTCTGGATCTTGATGCAAATGAATATCAGGATGGCTATCAATGGAAATCCACAATTTTCACCCATGGTATATGCTAACTTGCAGAGCTATGCCAAGTTTAAAGCTGATTTCCATTGGATATCAATCAGGGTGGGGAAGGACCCTATGCAGAAGTGGTACGCTTTGCCGTACCTAACCACAGATGATGCCATCGATGTGGTGTTGGATAAATGGCCGGCCGAGTGGCTGAGTGCACCACAGAAGAAGAAGGAAGAGGCAAAGCTAAATATGGTGCATATGGTCGAAAAGAGGAAAAAGGAGGCAGCAGAGAAGGGTCAGGCGAAATAGGCAAGAAAGGAGGCAGGAAAACATACAGGTGGCACAGAGCGAGGTTCTAACAAAGGCATGTGGTCGCCTTCACTTGAGACCGAAGAGGAGGACATAGAATAGCACGGCGCAGACCCTCAGCAGACATTCGCCCGCATTAAGCACCCGAGAGAGTTAGAGAAGAGAGGGTCCAAAATTAAATCCAAGGCAACCAAGACCTCTCTAGACCCTATCACATTAATGGAGGGAGACTTATATGAAAGCAGTTACATAGTCACAGATGTCACCGCGGAGGCCTTACAAAAATTTGAAAAGTAGCAGAAAATCATTCTAGGGGCCATCCAGACAGGGCTGCGGGAGATGCAAACCCACACAATGCAAGCTGGTACGTTGTCCACCAGCTTGGCTATCGGCACGTCAAAGGATATCGATATGTTTCGCATGAAGGCTTCCAGTGCGATAGTGCTTCCAAATGGAGCACTAACAATGAAAAATGTGGCTGACAGGCCCACTGTTAGTGCCTTGAAAGGAGTTGGACTGAACCTAGCAGTGCTTCCACACGAAGCACTCCACCTCTTGCAGGATGGAGTAATTGCAGCGTTGAGGGTCTGCGACCATCGCGCCCTCCAGGTGACCAGTGAATAGAAGATAAAAAATGAGTAGATGGCCCTACAAAGGAATGATGCCATCACCGTTGAGGCTGAGGTGACCAGCCAGGGCAAGAAGATCATACAGGTCATGGAGGAGGCATGTAGAATGGTCCTAGAGTTGGCCATTCTGGAGGATGAGCCAATTGAGGTCTGAATTCGCAAATTGGCCACAGAGGTGCACGACACTCGGATAGAGATGGCACAGGTTCAGTTGGAGCTGAACCTACAGATTACAGAGCTCGATTTAAGGGCCAAACCTTCAACACTACCAAAGGTAAAGGAACAACGGGCAACCACTATCACAGAAGCAGTCATGGCAGTGGAGAGTGCAGTATCAGACTGCACAGAGTTGTTCAAAAAATCATTTGAGGTCCTGACCAGCTTGCAGAGATACCCAAACATCAGAAGGCTAGAAACGGAAGCGCATGAACTCCAACAACATTATGACAAAGTTAAGGGCACAGCGTAAATAGTCGCGCTGACACAAAAGTTAGCCAAGCTGCAAGAATCCAAGCAATTGAAGGAATAGGTGGATGCAACACTACAGAAGGAAGCAGTGCTGAAAGCGCAACTAAATCCCTAGCTAGAGGAAGCTTACGCAGCAATAGGAAACATTGAAGGAAAGCTTGAAACTCTACAAACGATGCAACAACAGCTTCAGGCTGATAGCGCAGGGGCAGTAACCGAGAAAACAGATGAATATGCGAAGTAGGCAACAACTTAGTGCATAATCGAAGTTTCTGTCATCAAATTCGAGCTGGATGGGCTTTGCACAAAGATCTCCATGCCTACCGAGTGACTCGAGGGTTAGTCATGAGGTTTGTGTTGGGGGCCTGTTGGGAGCAGGATTCCCCAAGGGAAGTTTTGGGGCTAAAATCCCATGTTAAGGAATTTTTTATAATATAATTATAAAAACTCCGCATTTTGTGGTCGTGGAGAATGAAGGTGTTATGTGTCTAAAATGGTAGTCCACCCTTAGTTTTGTAAATTAAAGTCAGTTGTAAGAGACCTACCCATGGTCCACGGACCATGGGATTGTATAAAAAGAGCTAAGCTCTAAGTAGTTAGAGGCATTGAATAGAAACTAGAGTAATAGCTTTGAAGAAGAAGTCTAAATCTTGGGTCATAGTGTAGATGGAGGCTCTACAACTGAGTGCACAGAGGCCTAGGGTAGAAGTCCACAGTTGAGTGCACTGACCCCTACAGCTGTGTGCGCAATGTGGAAAAAGTTTGTAAACACTTGGGAGATATTAATAAAAGGAGTTATTCTGCAATTTTTTTGTATTTGTTTTGTCAATGAGTTTAGATATTTGTGTATGAATTTCCTTTATTCTACTTATATGATGCGCGAATGAATGCAATTACACTGAATAGTTGAACGCAATTATGAATATCTTCTTACACGGTAATAAACTCAAGTATTTGACAAATGGTTCCATTGCCAGGACCAGAATTTTCATAAGAGATGTGTGATGTTGTATCACTGGAATCTAACTAAGAAATAGATTAGAGACTATTTGGATAGAAATATCCATGAATTCATGGCACAAGAGAACAGAAACATGCGACTCACAAAGGAACAGTGGTTGGACAGATACTTCTATATAAAGATCCATGAGATATTTTTTTGCTCTTTCCCTATCGAGCTATACGAGTGGACCGTGAAGCTAGCAGATAGCCAAGGAAGGTGGAAAATTGATGGTCCTATTGTGTGGACCCAGAGCTAGTCCAAAGGTTGGAAGCATCAGAGGATAAGATCACCCGTGTTGCCGATCATTGGCTAGATTGCGTCATAGGAGGATTTGTGACTAAATTCACGATCAACACCTCAGTCAGCTACAGCGAGGCGGAGTGATGCTTTTTCAAAGGACCACAAGGTAAGTACGTAAAATCTTTGAATACCTAGATTAAAATGCTATTGTGTGAAAAATGGGTTATGCAGCTACCTTGATGTTCGGGACTACGTGAAGTGGAAAAACTTACAGGAACGAAGGAAAAAAAGGTCCAGAATATAGTCCCTTGATTTCACCACTGTGATGCGACGAAGAAGGGATAGCGAAGGTTTCTCCGTGAAGTGCTATTCAGTTAATAAGGCAAGGATTCCCACGAATACCACCTCTGCCCACACCACCTCCAACTTCACCACCCTCACCTCAAACTTCACCTGTACCACCTCCACCCCCACTGCGGTTCAATATGGAAAATACAATGAAGTTTCCTTTGTTCAAAGGCTTGGGAAATGAGGACCCAAGCCTATTCCGATTCATTATAAGGGCTATATGGGAAGCTCAAGGTGTTACATATGATCATATAAAGAAGGCGACACTGGTTAGTGCTTTGCAAGATCGCGCGCTAACATGGTATATTAAGTACTCTAACAATAACCCGAATGCTAGAGTAGCATACATCCAAGCAGCACTAAATAGGGAATTTAGTAGGCCTAAATCTGAGGTGCAGTCGATTTTTGGATTCAAAGAGATCACGATGCAACCAAGTGAGATGCCTTGGGAACTATATTAGAGGCTGAAATGTACAATCTGCAAAGCCAACATGAATTGGACAGATGGACATCATCACGAGTAGTTTGTGGCTTCGTTACTACCACATTTAAGGAGTGTGTTGTCATATCAAAATATAACAACTTAGGCAGAGGCCTTGGAGATTTCCATGAGACTACATGAAACTCTAATGCAAGATCCTAATCTAGGAGTTCAGCATATCCATGCACACTTGAAGAATCTGTGCCTTGAAATGCAAAGTCTGAAGCAGGAAAGGACAGTTCGACTAGAGGTACGCGAGGAGGTATGGCGCTTGAAATGCAAGAGTCAAGGTCATGAAAAAGACCATTGCCCGGTCTTTGCAAACTATATTTCAGGATGAGGACTGATTCCTTTAAGGCCAGAAGCTCAAGTAGGACCAAGTGTGGGGCCTGCATTATGGTGCGCTATCTGTCAAGTAGCTAATAAACATGCCACAAATAACCGTCACTTGCTATAGAAGTTTGTATAAACGCTACAACAACTATTCTGCAACTTTTGTAGATCGGTAGGGCACGATGAGCGTACTTGTAAGAGCTATGAACTGATGATGGATAGAACTCCCACCTATAGGGTTCAGGTCGAAACACGTCAACTTGACCAGAGCGTAGGAATGGCATGCACAAGATTTCAGGGGTGTGAAAGAGGCCGAGGTGAACGAGGACCTAGTAGAGCTCAAGGATAGTTGTTTTACTATAATTGCAAAGGATCGGGGCAATATGCTCACGATTTCACTAATCCAATGCATCCGTTGTGCAAGTATTGCACATTGTTTGATTATGAAACAAAAGACTGTCCTACACTGATAGCTAGTGTACATGACAAAGGGGCGCTACCACCTCTGCCGACTCAGAACCTACAGATGATGAGGTCTGAGTCACGCGAGGAAGATCTTAACGTAAATATAGTTCTCAGAAGGGGAATCGCGACAAGAGATAACAAAGGGAAACAACCAGAAGACAGTACATGGGTTCGCAAAGCCCCGATAAAGGAGGTTGAGTTTTATTTGGAGCACACTCATGAAACCTTCATGGAAGCTAAGAAAAGCTTCACTGAGGCCTCCACCTCAGGAAGCAAGGATAAGTTTGAGTAGGAGATGGACCCCTCTATGCTCACAACTTTCCTGGAAACCTGTATGAAGTTATTGCGCGATAGTAAGGTTGTGAAAGGGTTACAAGAACTCATCAATAGGTGTGCTTGAACCGTGCCAAGTGAGACACTCGTAGTATGAAAGATTGGCAAGCATAAAACAAGGATAGGACTGTTGAAATATGGCAACAAGAATATTCCAATTTAATTTGTCCTTGAATTAAATTGTGAATTAAAATCGAATTTAGTCTTAACAACTACTTTGAAATAATTAATTAATTAATTTTAAATTAATTAGTTGGAGAAATTCAAGTTCTGAAGTCATGCAAGAGTTATCCCTTAAATTAAGGAGATAAGATTGATTTATATTTGAGTTGTAATTAGTTAACTCAGTTTACTGAGTTAAGTTCAGTTAAATTATTTCCAAATTGTTTGAGGAACTAATAGTAAGTTAACAGTCAATTGATGCATTAATGCACTCAACTAGTTCTACTCCAGTTAACTGAAGATTCCCTCATCAGAAAGTCATGCATGTCTATTCTGAGAAAGACCCAGTTGACATTAATGTTCAAGGATAGTGTACTATCACTTGCATGTGTTTCCTCATGGGGAAATATCACACATGCAGTCAAGGATTCATCCTTGAGGATTGTGTAGTTTTGAAGGCTTGTTTTTCCACTTGGTAAGAGGAAAATCATCCACAAAGAACAACGCAAGGAAATAAGAGCTTGGAGGGTAGAGAGGAAGGTTGGAGATAAGCCAAGATTTCCTATGAGCATCTGTGAGGATTGTACTGAGAGTTGGCTAGCTGTGAGAGTTAAGGCTTTGTATAATTCCTATATATTTCCACCATGTATGAAAATACAATAGTGTGGGGTTTTTATCTGAGGCTTTCCCCAAAAGTATTTTCATGTGTGTTGTACCATTGATTCTTCTTCTTTTGGTTATATTGTTCAGCTCGATCTTTAAGCTTCCGCAAATTGATAGTAGAAGTAGGTTATATGTTGTGCTCTGATTTATATTGCATTATCGGGTTAACCTATCACATATTTTCTACATGGTATCAAAGCTGTGAATAGTATACTGAGAAGAGTATTCGAAGTTTGAAGTTCGGGGTTGCAGGTGCAAATCAAATTTATATCATACTTCAAGGATGGACAATGGCATTCTATGGCTTGAGACTCGAGTATGCCTTAGAAGGTAGCTCGAATTACATAGCATGGAAAGATATAATGGAGGTTGTATTAGAAGACAATGGCTTGAAGGGATTCATTGATCAAGAAATCCCAAAGCCAGCTTCAACTAATGCACAAGAGTTGGCTGAGTCGAAGAAGTGTGTGGCAAAGGCGAGACAGATCATCCTTGAGGGAGTTCAAGACCATATTGTCTTGAGTCTCCATGGGAAGGATAATCCATTTTCAATGTGGAAGACATTGAAGGACCTCTACCAGAACAGTAGTGACCAGAGGAAATTGGCACTCAAGTATAAGATTCGAAGAATTAAGATGGAGAAGGGCGATATTATTTCAACATATATGTAAAAGCTCACCACCTGCAGAGATGAGAATGGTAGTGTGGGAATAACTACTTCCGATGATGATATGGTGTGCCTCGCTCTCCTTGGCCTTCCAAAGAGTTGGAATAACTACCAGGAATCTATGAATGGAAGGGAGAAACTGTTAGATTGGGAACGACTGTGGTCAGATCTTATGCAGGAGGAGATCACGAGGAACATACAAGATGGTTCTTCATCCAATAATGATGATGAAGAAAATCTGGCCTTAGCGAGTAAGGCAAGGAAAGGGAAGGGGATGGCTTCCCATTTCAAATCAAATTCTTCTCATGGAGGGAAGAAGGGTGACATGTCTAAAGTAAGATGCTTTAATTGTCACAAGATGGGACATTATGTGACTAATTTCCATTGAAGAAGTCCAAGAAGGGATCCTCATAAGGATCGGAAGGTGATGCATTAGCCTCTCAATTCGAAATGGACTTTACCCTCATCACATGCATGGTGTCATCAATGATGGGTTGTGTTTGGTATCTTGACAGTGGAGCCTCATTCTACATGACCCGTGATAAAAATTTATTCAGTGCCTTGGAGGAGAAAGACCTCAAGATGCGCATAGAGATGGGTGACAACGGAAGGTATAGTTTTTTAGGAGTGGGCACGATTTCTTTTCAGAGGGAGCATGGAGCTCCTCTCACCTTAACAGATGTGATGTATGTGCCTGGACTGAAGAAGAACTTGGTATCAGTCGTGATGTTGGAGGAAAAAGGCTACGATGTTGTCTTCAGTAAAGGAAAGTTGTTCCTAAGACACATAGCCATGGGTCAGACCAAGAGGATAGGGATGCGAGTGAAGAATCTCTATAAACTAGAGGTAGATGATTGTGCAGCATTGAGTACGAAAGAAGAATTGGTGCAAAGCTAAGACATTGGCGAGTTGTGGAACAGGTGGTTGGGCCATTTGCATCATGGGGCTTTGAATATAATGCATCAAATATCTACAGGACTTCCCAAAGGTAAACTTGAGCAATTTGACACATGCAAAGGTTGTATCGTGGGAAAGTACACCAAGTATTCCTTTCATGATCGAGACAGTCGAGTAGAGGCTATCTTAAAGCGAGTTCATATTGATTTATGTGGACCATTCTCAACAGCATCCACAACAAATAAAAGGTATTATGTGATTTTCATTCATGACTATTCTCATCAATGTTGGATTTATTTCATGCAGAAGAAGGACCAAACATTCACAAAGTTTTTTGAGTTCAAATATTTGGTCGAGAAAGAGTCAGGGAAGAAGATCAAGGCCTTAAGAAGAAACAACGGTAGAGAATATGTCCCTCAAGAGTTTAAGTACTTCTGTGTAGTGGAAGGAATTAAACAAGAGTTGACAACACATCATAACCTATAGAAGAATGGGGTGGATGAGAGGAAGAACAGAACTATTGTAGGGGAGGCACGAGCAATGCTGCATGACCAAGGCCTACCACTTCACTTGTGGGCTGACTCATGCAATACAACAGTCTATTTGCAGAATAGAAGCCCACATTGCATACTTGGGATGAAGACATTAGAGGAATATTTCTCTGGTAAGAGACCGGATGTGGATCACTTCAGGATCTGTGGCTCATCGGTATATTGCCATGTGACAAAGGATGCACGGAAGAAGCTTGAGCTGATAGCATAGTTGGGGATATTTGTAGGGTGCACTGATACACCTCACAACTATCGGGTGTACTTTCCTACCAGTCGAAGGAAAATGGTTCGCAAAGATCTCAAGTTTGATGAGCAAAAGGCCATTGAGTTTCCCTTGAGAGGGAGCTCCAAATACAGGCTGTGGAGGAACTGTTGGTTCCTAAGGAGGAGGAGCCTCAGACTAATGTAGAGCAGCCACATGGAGAGGTTCTAGGAGTGGAGGCATCCACTCAATTAGAGTCTTCGAGAGATGGATGGAAGCACACAAGAGAAGTTGACAGATTGTTGAAGGATGCGAGAGAGAATGTGGGAGCACCATCTTCTCAGCACAAACAGAGGAGGTCACCTTAGAGGTACACTAGATATATGGCTCTTGCCGAGGAATGTGTTGAGACCGAGCCATATTCCTTTGAGGAAGCGGGGCAGTAGCCGATTTGGGTTGCTGCTATGGTGGAGGAGTATGACTCCATAGTTCATAACCTTGTTTGGGACGTGTGTTACACAGTAATTTATCACTGCCTTCCTGTCAGTCACCCTGCTGTGTCCAGAATTCACAATCACTAAGTGCTTGCTCCCTAAGCTGGCTTGAAAACACATTTTTCCAAAGTTTTGTTCATCAGCGCGTCTGTTCCTAAAATAACCGCGATGACAGGCGCCTTCCAGTGTATTCTGTGCGCTTCCAGCGCGGAAGAACATCACTTTTACGCGATGGTCCACAGCGCGCCTTTGCCGTGTGCTTCCGCGCTGACATGACTTTCCCAGTTACTGAGATGCGCCGACAGCGCGGCAGTCTCCTTATAATCCGCGCTGATCCAGTTTGGGCGAATTTGTTCAAACAACCTGCCTTCCAGATCCCTCCAGGCTTGGTTGTTAGCTTTGTGAATGTCGACTCCCTTCTATGGCATGTCTGTTCGACCCTTTCCAACAACTTCCCTTGAAGATAAGCTCATCCTTCCACCCTTTTAGGAGACTCCTTCTCCTATATAAACTCTCACCATTACCATGAGCAGCTAGTTAGACATAGCTTGGATTGTGCAGAGCTTGTAGTGCTCAGATTGTTGCTGTAGGTTTGGTGTGCTAAGTGTGGAAGTGATTGATTGCTTAGGGAAGGTTGTTTTATGCTACTTGGGTGAGAGAGAGAGTTGTTTGTCTTGGGAGAATCATCCTCAAAGGTGAATGCTTGAGATACATGCTGACTGGCCCCTCCTGAGAAGGTTACCGACGTCAGAACATTTGGTTGTACTCTTCTCTATTCTGATTTATAATAGATGACTGTTATTATTGCTCCATTCTCATTTGTCTATGCAATGGTTAAACGTGAATTACGTCTTTTCTGACTGATGTATGGTTGCTTTTACTAGATTTCACGCTTGCGTTTGTTTCCTCTTTGCGTGTGCAGGTATCTATTCGCGGAGATCGCGAAGGATTGTGACCAGCTGAAGCGAAGGAGCGAAGGCAACATCCCTTCGTCAAACGACAACGCAGGAATCCAAGTAGGTGCTCTTTACCTCTTGTTTAATTGTAATCAGGAACATGCGTAGCAGCATTGTGTGATTGTTGCTAGACCCTTTCTGGGCTAGTAGGGGTCGCCTCTATCCGTAGAGGGGATTTACCTCTCCAACATGCACAGAGCGGGCCCGCACCTGTGCTAACGGGTTGCCTGCGTCCCCTGCCAAAATTTAAGAAAATTCCACTTTTTGCCTTTTTTTCTCTTGGATTTTGTTTTTTTTCTTATTTTTTTCTGCCCAGATTCATCAGTCCCTTGTCCAGAATCTTCACCTGAACTGGTTTCATTAGCATTAAGTGTTTTAGTGGATTTCGTCGAAGTGTAAGCCCTAGGGTTTGATTTTGAGTAGGTCTTGTAGTGACTTTAGCGGTAGGAGTTGTCAAGCCTTAGATCTCTCTGGTTTTGTCAACTTTCTAAGAAGTCAGACCTGTCATAAAGTCTACCTATAGGAACAACTTACCATCAAGTTGTCTTTTGGGCCATTTTCGAAGTGCTTGTTGTTTAAGTCTTGAATTGCATTTTACGAAAAGAACAAAAAGATTTGAGTTTTGTTTTGACTAGTCTTTTGATTCTGCATTAGCTAGTCCTTGATTTGATTTTGATCAAGTAAAACATCCTAGAATCGCCTTTGTGAGCTTTTTCCTTGTTAGGTTTTCTTAGAGTAATCTCTCTTTTGATTTGCTTGTGAGTCAAGTTTTCATAGTTTTGTAGTTTTTGAGATTGTTTTTTGTTAAAGGTAGGTTTACATGCTTTATTGAAAAGAGAAAATACAAAAATATCTCCTTTGAAAAGTTTTGTTTCAAGTAGCTTTGAAAGTTTTGAAAGAAAACGAGTTTTTCGTGTAAGTAAAGAGTGGTTATGTTTGTGTGCTTGAAAGGAAAAAGAGAATTGTTTCTTTGATTGTCTTTTCTAAGGAAGTTGTTTTCTTTAAAAATTGCATTCTCTCAACTCTCTTAGTTAAAGAATTTCATTGAAAAAACAAAAGTAGTATAGATCATCTTAGGTGCATCTTTGTAGTGGTTGGAGTCGAGTCTACACACCATTTGTTTCACTTCCATTACCTTGTGACTTTAAAGAACAACCATAAAAGTAATGCTTAAAGTAAAATTGAACTAGTAACTTTTATTTTCTAGGGCTCCGAAGCATCAATTTAGCTTAGGCTAGTGTCTTGGAGTAGGTGAGTACTTAACTCTCCAAGACAGTAAAACCAAACAAGTAGTCGATCTTGTGATAGAATTAAATCCAATTGTTACATTTACACTCTGGGAAAGCTCCTCTTAAAGGAGAAGCACGAGCTCATGTCCGAACCAGTGAGGGGATCATTCCCCCCTCGTTGGGAACGACGCCAGACAGTACGTATTACAAATGGTAAACCTCGGATTAACCATTATCGAGGAGCCAGGGGTCACTTATCGGTAAAACTTGGATTACTGTCAAGGAGCCGGTAAGGGGATTGAGCTTGCTACTCTGCCCTTGCGTGCTGTCGGAGTTTAGACTGTTCCCCCAGGTGTACTTGTGGCCGTTGGTAACCTTAGTGACCATAATCTCTAGGATTCTACCCAAGGTGACGGTGGAGGGAAGGTCCCACTGTACCTGGAGCAGACGTCGGCTATACTCACTTGGATTTTCTGGGGGGTTCACTTCACTCGAGACGGTTAAAGTGGAGGAACTTGGTCCAGTCTATTCATTAAGCAGGTTGTCGGCGTAACTGTTCCACCCGCCATTTCTGTACTGAATCCTGCAAGGTTGGACCTAATCACCAACTAGCGCTTTTGGTCCGGAAGAATACTGTTTGTGTTTGGTTTGACGCCCTAGATTCTTTAGGCGTGTGTTTCAAATTTGTTTGGTTCTTTAGAGGCTTTAGGTGGTTTGATTTGAAATTTTATTTTGTTTTCGTGTGTAGTAGTTAAAAGTTTTTAGCTGTGGCGGAATTACCGAGACAGTCCCGTAGAATTCAGGGCCAGTCTCCTGAAGTTGTTTCTGTGGCCGAATTGTTGAGAAGATCCCGTAGACTTAGGGGAGAACCTCCTCAAGACGAGTCCAGTCATTTAGAAGGTTTAAAGGTCCTTGTAACTCCTCCTAGTGGCAGTAGAGTAGGTTCACCTGAAGAAGGAGAATCTTCCTTGGTAGTCCATCCAGATTACCAAAGTTTAGAGACAGGTTATAATCCCGAAGCTGTTACAGTTTCTGAGCTTATTGGTAGTTTTTCGTCTGCTAGTGATACAGGCAAAGAACCAGAAATATCCGAACCTGTTACTCCGACTCCTAGTGTTCCTGATTCACCGAGAATAGAAAGAATTATCACCGAAAATCTTCCTGTTGGTTTGATTGCTATTGAAGAACTTGTTCCAGAGGAAGAAATAGGCGTCTCTGATCCTAAAGATCAAATTACCCTTGATCTAAGGGAGCGTGAATCTATCTTTTACAGTCCTCCTAGAAGTACTACTTGGTACCTTTCGTTAACCAATTATTTAGACAACTTTGGTTTTTCCACACCTCGAACTCCTCTTCCACCTAGAGGAATTCATACTCTTGTAAATATGTCTGGTCAGTCATCTGTGTTTACACAAAGTCCTGAATATTTTTTACATGGCAGTCCTTCTGTTCCTACTGGGTATCAATCTCTTTCTGGTACCTTTGCGGGAGCATCTCCTCAACCCATTGATCATGGGTCATTAGTTGGAAACAGTGGTAATGTACCATTGGGTGTAGGAGACATTTACATGATGTCAGGTTCAGTTCCCGTTACCCAACCTCAAGGTGGCCAATTACCGCCTGGGGGGCAGCCTTCATTAATGCCTGGGGGGCAACCTCAAGGTACTTCATTCGTGTCTGGGGGGCAACCTCAAGGTCAGTACGCTCCTATGGGGCAATACATACCTCAAGGTCAACCCCAGCCTCAATATGTACCCCAAGGTTAACCTCAGTATCAATATCAACCTCAAGGATGGCAACCTCAAGGATGGCAACCCCAAGGGTATCAACCCCAAGGGTATCAACCTCAAGGATACCAACCTCAAGGTCAAGGTCAACCCCAGTACCCGTATTTACCTCAAAGTTATCAACCTCAAGGTCAATACTCAGGTCAAGGTTATCAACCACCTCAAGGTCAATCATATGGTCAAAATATGGGGATTTCACCTTACAATTGTCAACCCTATCCTCAATCCGGCTATGGATCTCAGTACCCTCAACCTGTTATGGGTCAATACCCTGGAATGTTAGTGTGGGATCCGTCACAGGGTCAACAGATGTTGCAGCCAAGTATACAGTCGGTACCTCAAGCAGGACAACCTGTAGTTTCTGGTCCACCCCAACAACCACAACCTGTCCAGTCAAGTGTTCAGACCCCTGTAACTTCGGTAGTTCCTCAGCCGCCAATTGCACCTAGTACTCCATCTCAAACGGCTGCTGCAACTACCGCCACATCTACCATACTTACTTCTGGAGTATCGACAGCTCCGGTTTCTACTGTCTCTGTAACCACTCCTCAGACATCTGTACCGTTGTCTGGATCTACGATTCAAACCACAGTCCAGATGCATGTAGGCCAACCTGGTATAAGTACGGTTGTTACTACTCAACCTCAACTTGTTCAACCTCCGTACCAGGGACAGTATCAACCTGGGCAAGTTGTCCAACAACCAGTTTACCAGTATCAACCGTATCCTGGGTACACTTATCAACAACCTCAGCAACCCCAGTACGGTCCGGTTAATCCTAGTTTTCCAGGAGGATATAATATCCCAAATGCGACTCCTATTCCTAGTTATCCTGGATATCCTCCTCCTGGGGCTGGTATTGTGACCCAGAGTTTTAGAGATCCTAACCGGCAGTTACCGTTTATCGCAACTTTGGATTTACCAGACTTGACGCGCCTAACGAACGATCCAATTCATTATCTTCTGTTCTGGCCGCCAATGCCAAATAAGTTGCCCAGCGATATACCCAAGTTCGAAGGTAAGTCTGGAGAGGATCCGTCCAATCACGTGATGACTTACCACCTCTGGTGTGCTTCAAATTCCATCTCGGATGATTCGATTCACTTACGTCTTTTCCAGCGTACACTCATTGGTCTCGCGGCCAAGTGGTACATTGAGTTACCACGGGCCTCTTTTTACAATTTTAGCTAGTTAGCTACCTCGTTCTTAACGCACTTTCAGTTACCGGTCAGATACGATAACGGTACGGAGTTGTTAACTTCACTAAAACAATCAACCTCCACGTATATTTCAGATCACATCCATGAGTGGAGACGTCGAAGAAGGCTAGTGAAAGTTTTATCCCGGACCAAATCTTAGCTGAATGGTTTGTTAAATCATTATTACCAAGGATTACTGAGGATGTAGCTAAGGCCGGAGTAGTTACTGAGGAGCAAGTCATTGCTCAGGCACAATACCTTGACTTAGTTTACACGCAGTCGGGTACATTACATGAGAAGATTCTGGATCTTCCAAAGTCGAACCAAATCGCTGCTGCTCCTTCGGGATTTCATGCCGCTGATGGTATAATTGGTATCATGAATACAAAGAGCAAGAAGAAGTCTTCCAAGGCTTCAACTACTCCTATTATCACTTTGCCCGATTCCCCGACAGGAGAGTCTTCTCCTGAACTTACCGCCGATATTCACGCTGTAGAGTCATCTACGGCCAAATCAAAAAACGGTGGAAAGAAGAAAGGAAAGAAGAAGGCTAAAGCAGGCAAGGCTCCAAAGGAGAAAACTGAAAAGTCGGAAACCAATGACGAAAATCGCAAACCTCGATATCCTTGTCTTATTTGTGAAGAGGATCATTTTACGAGAGATTGCCCTCATCGGGCTGAGGTAGTGAAAATAGTCAAAGGTTCTCCCACTCCTGCTGTGTTAAAAAATCCATTTCCGAAGCAGGAGAATAAGATGATAGGTTCTTCCTCGAATGCCAGTGAAGAACCCATTTTGATGATGTCTCATGTGAGGATTGCGACTCGATCGCAAGATTATGGTAGTAAGAATCCTGTTGATGGTAAGGAAGCAGAATCTTCTCACTCTAACCCATCAACCTCAGCTCCTGGTTCTGATCCACTACAGATCGAGAAACCTAACCCAGACTTAGTAATTAAACCGCCCGCCAAGGGTGTACTTCGAAGGTCTCCTTTCAATCCACATGCGAGAGCGGCCCAGAATTACAACATTGTTGAGGACTTAGCTGTTTCACCCTCAGCAATGTCGGCGTTAGAAGTGCTGCAATCATGCCCAGCACAACGAAAATTGCTTTTGTCGGCTATAGGATCTGTTGACGTTCAGGATCCGAAAATGATCTTCGATCTAGAAAATAGTACACCACGACTGTTACACTAAAAAATGTCACCTTGACTACTTACAATTAGTATGGCTCAAATCAACAGTCATGCTACCCTCTTAGGCAAGTCTTATGCCTCTGTTATCCATCTCAAACTCAAAGAAGAGAGAAAGTCTTGTAAAAATTATGTTTATCTCTGGGGTCGCAGGTTCTCTCTAGCCTTACCTGCGGGGACGCAGGCCATGTTCACAAAAGCTGCGTCCATGGACGCTCTGTATGTTAAAGGACAGGTGCGTCCTTCTGTAAAAGGCAAAATGCGCAAGTTTTATCTTGAAAAAGTTACTTGTGGTTACTTCTAGAACATTCTAGAGGTCGGTTTGATGAAATGGATGCGCCTCCAGTTGGTTCATGTATCTCTATTAGGAGGGGACTTATCCCATCAATAAGGGAGCTATCCCACCCATAGACGGGGATGATCCCATTGACAGTGGACCTGAATAACCTCTTTACAGCACTATAAATAAAGGCATTAAGCCAGAAGGAGGGGAGGTTGGAGCTATACATTTTCTTTGGGTAAATGCTGTAGGATTTAGGTCTTCCATTAGAACCTTTGTGAGGAGAGATTGTCTTTACATGATTCTACTTGGAAGTGGGTGAGCTTTGTCAAAGTAGAGGAAAACCCTTGATGGACCCTGGGAGGAACTTGCACAACACCAAGGCCAGGTTGTAAGAGTTTCTTTGTTTCGTTATTAATACAAACTGGTTTATTTTTCTCAATAGCTTGTGTTAATGAGTTATTTCATGTGTTCCTTGGTCTGCATGTTGAATGTATGTTTTATTATATGAAATACAAGTGCTTGGTAATTGTTTGATTGTTTGTGGTTGCAGGAATTGACTTGAAGGAGGAGCTCATCCGGATCGGCAAGGACGGACTACAACAACAGCGTTTTGGAATAAGGTAAGCCTAAACACTTGTAGTTTTCATGTTGTAAAAGGTATATTTAGAGAAAGATTACTCCATTTTGTCTTGTTTGTCGCTAGAGAGTTTAGACTCCTAGGGAGGTCAGTTGTGTCCGCCCAAATGACTTTTTCCGCCACGACAAATTGGCGACTCCGCTGGGGATGATTCCATTGATGAGAAAAGTCTTTTCCTTTATGTGAACTTTGCTTTAAGAAAATTGGTTTATTTTTCTGGTTTTGGCTCTGTGATTCTGTCTCTGGGTGGGTTAGCTTAGGATTAGTTCTATTTTGGTTTTTCTTGAGTTTTTCAGACGGACGCACCCTCTGAGTGCTGCACAGTGTGTCCCTGGACGCACTTTTGCTGTGTGCACAGAGCGGGCCCGCACCTGTGCTAACGGGTTTCCTGCGTCCCCTGCCAAAATTTGAGAAAAGTCCATTTTTTGCCTTTTTTGCTCTTAGATTTTGTTTTTTCTGCCCAGATTCATTAGTCCCTTGCCCAGAATCTTCACCTAAGCTTGTTCCTGCTCTTAGCTTTCATCAATTGGGTGTTTTGAGTCTCTTTCTTGAGAAATTCTTGATTTGATTTCCTTTGATCATTACTTGGAGGTTTGTCTCAGTCTTTTCACATTGTGTATGAGTGTTAATCGCCTTTGAGTGTTTTTATTTTTTGATCTTTGGAACTCTCACCCAATTTTCTCGACTTGCACTTGATTGGTTCTTAGATCACATTAGAATCATCTTGTGTTTGAGAATTCTCTTGCATAGATCACATTTGCATAATTAGAATTCTCATTTTCAGAATATTAATGAAAAATGTGCATAGATTACATTTGCAAACTTTTCAAGTGAATTGTGCATAGATTACAATTGCATAGTTTACATTCTGAAAAAATCCATTGTAGATTTAGATCAGCTTTCATTGATTTGAATTTACACATAAATAAAAAAAATGGTTTGGAATTGATTTGCATTAGTTCTTCTTGATGAAATTAGTGCATTAGAGAATTTGTTATATTTTCTCTTAGTGATCAATTTTTTGCATTGTTGGAAGTGAATGGAAACTCTCTCCTTACTTTAGTTAGGATTCATCGAATTGAAACGATTACATTATCATATTCGATTGCATTCAGTTGAGTCGGGTCATAACACCATTGGTTTCATCTCCATTTATCCATTTGAGTAATAACAGCCTTAATAACACAGCGCTTAATTAAAATTCATCTAGTAATTTTTACATTTCTAGGGCTCTGAAGCACCAACATAGCTTAGGCTAGTGTCTTGGAGTAGGTGAGTACTTAACTCTCCAAGACAGTAAAACCAAACAAGTAGTCGATCTTGTGATAGAATCAAATCCAATTGTTACATTTACACTCTGGGAAAGCTCCTCTTAAAGGAGAAGCACGAGCTCGTGTCCGAACCAGTGAGGGGATCATTCCCCCCTCGTTGGGAACGATGCCAGACAGTACGTATTACAAACGGTAAACCTCGGATTAACCATTGTCGAGGAGCCAGGGGTCACTTATCGGTAAACCTTGGATTACTATCAAGGAGCCGGTAAGGGGATTGAGCTTGCTACTCTGCCCTTGCGTGCTATCGGAGTTTAGACTGTTCCCCCAGGTGTACTTGTGGCCGTTGGTAACCTTAGTGACCATAATCTTTAGGATTCTACCCAAGGTGACGGTGGAGGGAAGGTCCCACTGTACCTGGAGCAGACGTCGGCTATACTCACTTGGATTTTCTGGGGGGTTCACTTCACTCGAGACGGTTAAAGTGGAGGAACTTGGTCCAGTCTATTCATTAAGCAGGTTGTCGGCATAACTGTTCCACCCGCCATTTCTACACTGAATCCAGTGAGGTTGGGCTTCATCACCAACTAGCGTTTTTGGTCCGGAAGAATACTGTTTGTGTGTGGTTTGACTCCTAGATTTGATAGCGCGTGTTAATTTGTTTGTTTTTACTTTTAGAGACCATAGGTGTGAATTGTGAATTTTAATTGTTAGGTGTGAATTGTGAATTGTTAATTTTAGTTTTAAATTGTTAATAAAATTCACTGAAGTTGAATATAATGGCAAATGTTCCGGAATTTATCAACCTAGGAACCCCTCCTAATGAGAATCCTAGCACTTTTCCTTACTTTGGAAATGTTGGTCCTCCTTACATGGCTACTTTGTCATTACCTGGATTTACAATAGGATTACCGATATGGTTATTTTCAACTTCGTTGGCCCAAAGTACTCCAATTGTTCCACCTCAACCGGATGCTTCACCTCAACAGAGTTCACCATCTCAACATCACCAACCTTCTGTTGACCCTTTACCTTCTTCGCCTAATTTTTCTTCCTCCATTTCTTCCTCTTCGCCTGGTAAAAGCCTTGATGCTAGTAACCAGGAGGCTAAGAAGAAGAAGAAAGGGAAGAAGAAGAAGAAGAAGAAGAAGCAGGATAAGAAAGAAGCCAACCAACCGACCGTGGCTGTAAGTGTTAGTTGTGTTGAGGAAAATTCCAACATGCATCGTAAACCCAAATACCCTTGCAAGCTTTGTAAGGGTGACCACTTCCTTGTCAATTGTCCTGGTATTCCAAAGGTCTTGGAAGCATGGTCAGACAAATCTCATCAACTTTCCGTTGATCCATCAACCAGTGATAGTCAGGTTCTTGGGAAAAAGGGTAAAGTTAGGTTTCCTTGTAAGTTATGCAAAGGGAGTCATCAAACTCACATTTGCCCTCACATGGATGAAGCCTCAAAATTGTTGGAAAACCTTACTGTTCCACAACAAGAATTTCCAACTGGTTACCGTAAACTTTCTCCCAACCTGCCGTCATCTGACGGAGTGATTGATTTAAATTCAAGTATACTCAATCACACTCTCCCATTGGAGAGTGAAACTCATGTCACTCAGGTTGATGATCCTTTAGTTGATCAAGTGGTCGATTCAATTTCACATTCGGTCGATCCCACTTTCCATTTAGAGAGTGAACTTCATACCGCTCAGGTTCTTCTTGTTACTTCAGATTCTTCTATGCCGGGGGGCATTTCACCTGTTTCTACAGAACCCCCTCCAAGCACTGAGGTCTTTTCCTTTGATTGGAATAGACTGACAGAACCTCGTCTTCCTTCCTCCATCCCTTTCCAAATCATTGTCAAGGCTGGTGGTAGGGACATACATCGTACTCAGGTAGATGAGGGTGCTTCTGTTAGTATTTTATCCTCAACTGTTTGGAAAGCTTTGGGTTCCCCTCAGCTTGCACCTATTACGCAGAATCTAAAAGCTTTTAACAGATCCATTAGTGAACCTTTAGGGATCCTTCCTAAGTTTTCTATTACCTTGGAAGGTAAAACTGTCTGTATTGATCTTATGGTAGTTCGAGGTCCCTTGGATTTCAATTTACTCCTTGGGCGAGACTATGTTTATGCAATGAAAGCTGTTGTATCGACACTCTTTCGCGTGATGTCTTTCCCTCACAATGGCAGTATTGTGATTGTAGACCAGCTTTCGTTCCCTAGTCTTGTCTCAACTACCAATAATATGACACCCCTAAATGTTCCTGATTCTAAAGTGGTATCTACCCTGCCACGGGTTAATTATGTGGCCACTGGTCCCATGTTTTCAGTTACTGATGAAAGTGAGCCTCTCACTGTTTGCTCATCTTCCTTTGATTTAGATTCGGTAATTGACATGGAAAACTCTATGGGATTACTTGAACACGATGTTCTTATCCCTTTCGAGTCCCTTGACATGGATTCCTTCCAGAGAACTATTCTTCCTTCTGATGAAGACCTCTTGGAAGCCATGATCAAGGTGTGTCCATTGACATGTCTTTCTTCCAGTTGGAAGCCATGATCATGGCCGAGGAAAGTTCCTTTTACTGTGTCAACCTCGTTAAAAAATGAATCAGTTGACGAGGAAAGTTCCTTTTACTAAGTCAACCTCGTTAAAAAATGAATCAGGTATGAGGATAGTTCTTTTACTGAGTCAACCTCATTAAAAAATGAAACAGCTAGATTTTAGGATACGTAGGTAGATTGTAGAGAGTAGTTATGAGCATAGTTCCTTGTCTTGTGTCAAGCTCATTTAAAAAATGAAACAAGGGTTTTGAGGATAGTTCCTGTTACTGAGTCAACCTCATTAAAAAATGAATCAGGTATGAGGATAGTTCCTGTTACTGAGTCAACCTCGTTAAAAAATGAATCAGGTTTGAGGATAGTTCTTTTCTTGTGTCAACCTCCTTAAAAATGAAACAACTCCCTTTTCAAGTTAAATATTGAAAGTAAACCTTCATTTCATCCAGCTGGTTGAATGCAATGAAGCCTGGGGGGCATGTACCTCGCTTTGCATCATTATCTTGGGGGCATGGGAACTTTTTGAGCATAGTTCCTTGTCTTGTGTCAAGCTCGTTAAAAAATGAAACAACGGTAGGTTAAGTAGGTAGATTGTAGAGAGTAGTCATGAGCATAGTTCCTTGTCTTGTGTCAAGCTCATTAAAAAATGAATCAAGGATTTTAGAGCATAGTTCCTTGTCTTGTGTCAAGCTCGTTAAAAAATGAATCAAGGTTTTTAGAGTAGATTTTTCGTTAGGTAGATTGTCGAGAGTAGTTTTGAGCATAGTTCCTTATCTTGTGTCAAGCTCGTTTAAAAAATGAAACAACTCCCACAAGTCTTTCCAAGATCTTGAAAGTAAAGCTTCATTCCATCCACCTCATTGAATGCAATGAAGCTTGGGGGGCATGTACCTAGTTTTGCGTCATTATGCTGGGGGCATGTGAACTTATAACAAGCATAGTTTTTCGTTTCAAGCTTGCGTAAACATGAAACCGAATCCGAGCATAGTTCTTTTCCTGTGTCAAGCTCGTTAAAAAATGAAACAAATCCTCCTCTACTTGAGTCGAGAGATTGACTAGATCTCGTAAATATTAAGTTGTATATTTAGGTTAGTTATTTCAGTGTTTTGCATAATTTTCTTACAGTTTTAGGTCGAGTCTTTCAAATGATCTCATTCATGAACCTTCATTTCATCCAGCTGGTTGAATGAAATGAAGCTAGGGGGGCATGCACTCTAGCAGTTATGCTTAGGGGGCATCAAGCATAGTTTTCTCTCTGTTTCAAGCTTGTGAAAAAATGAAACTACTTTGAAGCATAGTTTTTATCTGTTTCAAGATTTTGTAAAAATGAAACCTATCTCGAGTCAATTTTAGTTATTTTCAAGACTCGTTAAACTCATGAAAATACCGAGATTATTTTGCTATCTTTCATTCTCGTAAAACAAATGAAAATGCCGAGTTCTTTCCGTCTTTTCCTGCTCGTAAATTAAATTGAAAGTCGGCCATATGAGTACATTTTTATCATTTTTTCGAACTCATTAAAACTTACGAAAAAATGAAAACCATGAGTACATTTTTATCATTTTTTCGAACTCACGAAAAAGTGAAATCTCATAGTCATCTTTTAAGCCCTTTTCTGACTCCTAAAACATGAAAAGATCGCCGAGTGTTTCTTTTACACTCGTTAAAACGGAATTAAAAGACGGTCCCCTTTTAGCTCTTTTCTGACCGTAAAATCAGGAAAAGATTGCCGGGTTTTTGTCGTTTCAAACTCGATAAGGAACTAAAACGACGTGTCTTTGATCACTTTTTACTTTTCAGGTGAACGACACTATTATGAAAGTACTCCTTGGTCGCAAGATCAAGCGGTTCCCCCAGGTATTATTTTATACTTTTTCGGGCTTGAGGGACACAAACTTACGAAAAAGTTCAACTTGGAGTTTCCTTAAGTTTTTCAGACTCTCTAAAAATGAAAAACGCCGAGTTTCTCCTATACTGGGCTCGTTAAACTTTTACAGTAAAGGACCTGTTCAATTACAAACGGGAACGAGCCACTCCTTCCTAGGGTTCGAATTTAAACTAGGTTGGACTCGTCCGAAGGATGAGCTTATAACCAAGCATATGTTATCCTCCTCAAGCTTGTTAAAAATAAAGAGGTACTTGCCAGAAACGGTGGGGGAAAAGAGAGAAGAATGAACCTATTTGTCACCTTTTGTCTCAAACGAAACTTTATTACCACTCTTGAACACGACACTTTTGCATTTCACCTGGGTTGGGAAATCTTTTACCTCACAGTTGACCAAATCACTTTGAAAATCTTTAACCGGGTTCAGGGATTAACTTTGAGTTATTCGTCACCAAACCATCTGTCGTGTCGTTATGTGTTCAAGAGGTCTGCAAGCAAAACTTTCATCTGCAAGATACTTGTCATCCATTCGACCATCCCTAAGTCAGTCCTTACAGCAACATTTCTTCAACTTGAACAATGATTTCGTGTTGCGGGCTTGCCTGCAACGAGTCGCTTTCTATCGACATCGACACATTATCTAGAAAGATGACTTAGGAATCGACAGTACCTTGAAGTCTGCATGCATCAATGGCAGGTTTCTCGCCTTTGACGACAATTTACATCATTGACTTTCGATCAAAGGATTCCGTGAAGTGTTCGACATCAGAACATCTATTCACATTTCACGGGTTGTGCTTGGCACTTTGAGAACCATTGACATTACTGGTGGTCTCTCTCACGCTTGTTAACAGTTCACATCATCGACTGGTAATCAAGTGGTTTCTAACATGTTCGACATCAAATCATTTAATCACATGCTTAGAATCGTACCAATTCGGGAAGTAGAAGTGAAGACCCTGGATCTAGTTTCTACCATCCAGACTGCGAGGAGTTTTGTATTCATTATCTATGTAGACTAATCATAAACAGATGGTTGCGTCCATACTGTGTCTACAAAAGTCTATTAAAATGATGTACTGCAAGATCATTCCTGTATCAGAAATAGTTAGTCCATTAGTTAAAAGTTTTGAATCTGAGTATGGGAATGCCTACCTCAGTGATGATATAATCTTATACATGTATTTTATGTTGAAAATTGCAGGTTCCAACCAGGTCATCCACAAGTCAATCCTTGAAATGATAAAGCGCTTCACCCTTCCTAGAATTACAAAACACCAATCTATTCCAGGCTTCGCACTTTAGGGGGCAATCTGTTACACTAAAAAATGTCACCTTGACTACTTACAATTAGTATGGCTCAAATCAATAGTCATGCTACCCTCTTAGGCAAGTCTTATGCCTCTGTTATCCATCTCAAACTCAAAGAAGAGAGAAATTCTTGTAAAAATTATGTTTATCTCTGGGGTCGCAGGTTCTCTCTAGCCTTACCTGCGGGGACGCAGGCCATGTTCACAAAAGCTGCGTCCATGGACGCTCTGTATGTTAAAGGACAGGTGCGTCCTTCTGTAAAAGGAAAAATGCGCAAGTTTTATCTTGAAAAAGTTACTTGTGGTTACTTCTAGAACATTCTAGAGGTCGGTTTGATGAAATGGATGCGCCTCCAGCTGGTTCATGTATCTCTATTAAGAGGGGACTTATCCCATCAATAAGGGAGCTATCCCACCCATAGAGGGGGATGATCCCATTGATAGTGGACCTGAATAACCTCTTTACAGCACTATAAATAAAGGCATTAAGCCAGAAGGAGGGGAGGTTGGAGCTATACATTTTCTTTGGGTAAATGCTGCAGGATTTAGGTCTTCCATTAGAACCTTTGTGAGGAGAGATTGTCTTTACATGATTCTACTTGGAAGTGGGTGAGCTTTGTCAAAGTAGAGGAAAACCCTTGATGGACCCCGGGAGGAACTTGCACAACACCAAGGCCAGGTTGTAAGAGTTTCTTTGTTTCGTTATTAATACAAACTGGTTTATTTTTCTCAATAGCTTGTGTTAATGAGTTATTTCATGTGTTCCTTGGTCTGCATGTTGAATGTATGTTTTATTATATGAAATACAAGTGCTTGGTAATTGTTTGATTGTTTGTGGTTGCAGGAATTGACTTGAAGGAGGAGCTCATCCGGATCGGCAAGGACGGACTACAACAACAGCGTTTTGGAATAAGGTAAGCCTAAACACTTGTAGTTTTCATGTTGTAAAAGGTATATTTAGAGAAAGATTACTCCATTTTGTCTTGTTTGTCGCTAGAGAGTTTAGACTCCTAGGGAGGTCAGTTGTGTCCGCCCAAATGACTTTTTCCACCACGACAACGACTCCCCCATCAAATGGCTTTCCAAATTCCAGTGATAGTCAAAAACAGGCCTATTCATGGAACTGTGATTGATGAGGGAGCTTCTACGTGTATTATGTCAATTCAATGTTGGAGATCCCTTGGTTCTCCTTTGTTGAACCAATCCCCCACCATCCTTAAGGCCTTTGATGGCCGTGGGTTCCTTCCGTTTGGTATTCTACAAGAATTGCCTATAGGGGTAGAAGGTAAAACCGTTAGTCTGGATGTGGAAGTGGTTGATGCCCCTCTAGACTACAACCTTCTTTTGGGTCGAAGTTGGTCATATGCTATGACAGCGGTCGTTTCATCGGTCTTCAGAGTAATTAAGTTTCCACACAACGGTAAGATCGTCACTATTGATCAGCTGACATAATTTTCATCCGACCCAGCCTCTTCAGAGAGTATCCAGCATGTCGGTAAGACGACAATCCCTTATCGGGACGTTGGTGTAGGTTTAGCTAAGGATTCCGGTTTACTGGGAACTTTTCCTCTCCCTCCACTCAGCGTAGAACCTTCGTTTGCAACGATTCATATGATTACGTCAGAAAACATTATTTATGATGGTCCTTGGTATGTTCCATCTGACTCTGAGTTAGACTCATTCGGTAATGCTATGCCCTTGAGTCCATATGAAATTGCTTATGAAGCTCTCATGTCTTTTACCGATTTTCATTCAACCGAAGTCGACCAAATGAATGTGGTCAGTGAAGAATCACTTTTCACCTCAACCTTAGAACGGATAGCGTTTCCCGAAGTCGTGTCATCTGACGAACAACTTCGCGAAATCCTAAGTTTAGACGATCTACCATGGGAAGATCTACATCACAGATCTTCGTTTTTACCTAAGGATGATGCATTTGAAAATGATTTTTCATCTATCTTTACCGCTGAATATGTCAAAGACGCTCAGGATCCAATGAAACATTCTGATTCAGAGTTGAATTTAGGAAATATTTCTCGTACTATTCCCATTGACATTTCAGTGAAACCTGGAATTGAGGAGAACATTCATATAGGTACCTCATGTACAGAAGAAGAAATCCAAACTTACAAGACCCTATTCCAAGAATTCCGCGATGTGTTTGCATGGTCTTACGAGGAAATGCCGGGAATCGATCCTGCCATTGTTGTTCATGAAATCAAAACCTACCCGGATGCTAAACCCATCCGACAACGGTTGCGTCAGATTCACCCTCGAAAAGCGGCTGCGATTAAAGCAGAAGTCGAAAAGATGTTGAAAGCAGGTTTCATTTATCCGATCCCGTTAACGGATTGGGTATCGAATATTGTTCCCGTCAATAAAAAACAAGGAACAATAAGAATCTGTATCGACTATAGGGATATCAATCGAGCTTGTCCAAAAGACAACTATCCTACGCCTTATATCGATCAAATTATTGATGATTGTGCCGGAAGTGAAATGTTTTCCTTCATGGATGGTTTT
Source organism: Pinus tabuliformis (assembly GCA_031772625.1). NCBI lineage: Eukaryota > Viridiplantae > Streptophyta > Pinopsida > Pinales > Pinaceae > Pinus > Pinus tabuliformis. Next base: position 1,131,785,049 of record CM062807.1, read on the forward strand.
TCGGGCTATAATCAAATCAATATTCTACCTGCCGACCAACCAAAAACGGCATTCATTTGTCCATGGGGGACATTTGCTTATTGCAAATTACCTTTTGGACTTAAGAATGCCGGGGCCACTTTTCAACGGGCGATGTCTTACGCATTTCACGACATCAAGCACATTGTGCAACCGTATCTCGATGATTTGCCTGCTCATTCTTTACGACGAGCTGATCACCTTGACCACCTACGAGCAATCTTTATGAGGTGTAGGCATTATCGAATTCGGTTGAATCCCCACAAGTGTGTTTTCTGTATAGAAACAGGTCGATTGCTGGGATTTGTTGTTTCAAAATCCGGCATTCGCGTCGATCCCTCGAAAGTCGAAGCGATCATCCAATTGCCTCCTCCTTCGAGTTTGCGCCAACTCCAAAGTTTGCAAGGGAAAGCGAACTTTTTACGTCGATTCATCCCAAACTACGCCGAGGTCACTAAAGGTTTTACACGGTTGTTGAAACAGAACGTTCAATTCTTTTGGGACGAGATTGCCCAACAATCTTTTGATGCACTTAAACACGCGTTGACCTATGCACCGTTGTTGCATCCTCCCAACTACAACCAGGACTACTTCTTATACCTCGCAGCTTCACATTCCACCATTGGAATGGTGTTAGTTCAAGAAGATGAATTCGGAGCGGAACATGTGATATATTATCTCAGTCGAACCTTAAATCCCACTGAGTTAAAATATTCGCATGTGGAGAAATTGGCCCTGGCAGCCGTTCAAGCTGTCCAGCGTTTTCGTCACTACATTCTTCTCCGTAAAACTACAGTTATTTCGGATTGCAACCCTATGATTTACATTTTGACAAAACAATTGCTAGGGGGCAAGTACTCTAAATGGATCGTTATCCTGCAAGAGTTCGACTTGGAGTTCGAGAAGTCCAAGTCTAAGAAATCCTTAGTTTTTGCGGAATTGATGTGTGATTTCCCGCGTACTGACACAGAGACTGTGGGAGAAGAGTCCATTGCGGACGAATCTTTGTTTCTTATCAGTACTTTAGATCCGTGGTTCGGGGATATAATCATCTATCTCCAAACCCAAACCTTTCGGCCTGAAGCTTCCAAAGAGGAACGCCGAAAAATTAGGTTTCAATCCCAGCAATACAAAATTATTGGAGATACACTTTATCGCCGGGGGGCAGACTTAGTTTCTCGACGTTGTCTAACTCACGAAGAGGCTGAGAGAGTTTTGAATGATTGTAACTCTGGAGCATGTGGCGGTCATATGTCTGGGTATGCCACAGCTCAGAAGGTGTTGCGCGCTGGTTACTTCTGGCCATCTATGTTTAAAGATTGTATCATTGCAGTCCGGAAGTGCCACAACTGTCAAGTGTTTGATCGAAAGATGCGCGCACCACCTGCTCCTCTCCATCCTATAATTGCCGTTGGTCCATTCGCCAAATGGGGTATCGACTTTATTACTTGTAACCCTCACTCGGCCGAGGGGCATGCGTATATCATCCTCGCGGTTGATTATTTCACTAAATGGGCTGAGGCGATGCCTACATTCAACGCAAGTGGCAAAACAACTGCAGTTTTCATATTCAATCATATAATAACTAGGTTTGGTGTCCCACAAGCAATTATTACTGACCATGGAAGCCATTTTCGAAACACCATGATGACTGAACTTACAAGCCAGCTTGGTTTGCGCCATGACAGCTCTACTCCTTATTATCCGCAAGCCAACGGTTTGGTTGAGTCTATCAACAAAGTTCTGGTTATCATGATCCGACGAACCATTGGTATTCATCGGTCAAATTGGCACAACATGTTATTTTCGGCGTTATGGGCATACCGAACCTCAGTGAAAACCTCAACAGGGTTCACTCCTTTCCAGCTAGTTTATGGCTTAGAAGCAGTGTTACCCATTGAATGTGAAATCCCATCACTTCAAATGGCTGTCGAATTACTTCCAGCTACTTCCGAAGAGGAGAAACGTTTATTGTACTTAGCTAAATTAGATGAGACTCGACGTGACGCTGCATTGGCAATCGAGACTCACGCGAAGCGAATGAAAGCTCAGTATGATAGAAATGTGACCCCTCGAAGTTTTTCGGAGGGAGACCTAGTGCTTTTATATGATCAAGCTAACGATAAGCTAGGTGCTGGAAAATTCGTTCCTATGTGGCATGGACCCTATATTGTAAAGCGAAAGCTAGCAAAAGGGGCTTATGAGCTAGTAGATTTTGATGGGGACTCTTTGGATAAACCCAGAAATGGACTTTACCTAAAGAGGTATTATGCTTAAAAGGAGGGTATGGAGAATTTTTAGTTAGGTTAGGTTTTCTTTCTAGCTAGTATGATTGTTAGTTAGTCAGTGTGCTTAGCTTAGTGAGTGTGTTTTTCGTCGTTATTCTGGCTTATCTTGGTTTTGCTCTTGATATTGTAGATGTCGACGCCCCTCCAAACATACATTGGATTTGCTGATGGTGCTTGTCGTAGTACACGGAATATCTCTTCCGCAGCTTGGGTTATCTATTCACCCTCTGACGAGTTAGTTTCTATGCATGGGGTAAGCCTCGGTCAAACAACAAATAACATTGCAGAATACAGTGCAGTGGTTGAATTATTATCCGAATCTATTTCATTTGGAATTCGACGTTTGATAGTGAGGTTAGATTTTGAACTTGTTGTATTACAGCTTAATAGAGTTTATGCCATTAGAAATCCTGTGATATTAAGGTTGTTTTTGAGAGTGCGTCTCTTGGAACGTGAATTTGATTACATTGAATATTAGCATATTCCAAGGTCCTTAAATACATTAGCAGATGCAATTGCTTCTCGAGTGTTGGACAGACATTTACGATAATCATGCAAGTAAATTTAAAAAACATTTCATCATACATGTTAAACAAGATAAGCCGGTAATAGTGATATATATAGATAGAAGTGTGTCAAAAAAATATACATCGTCTTCGATCATAGGTTGAAAAACACCTTATGATCGGCAAAATGATAAGTAAAAAGAGTCAAAAATGTCACATGTGTCTACAAAGTGACTAGCCAATCACTGGTGGTGCTCCCTGTACGACACCACTGCACGGGCTACCTTGCGCAAAAATCTCCTCAACGGTCTAGGGACCGCGACTACGTAGCGCTGAAGTCTGATAGGAATATCATCCATAGAAGTCTCCGGTATATCTGCCGTCAGACGCTGTAGATCATGCTCCAACTCAGTCAGTACCTCTGCAGCCGTCGTGTCCTGTGGGGCCGGTAGAGGTGCAACTGGATGTCGCCTCTCGAAAGGCTGGAGGTTGGCTAGACGCTGTGGACCAACATCTGCATTTTGAAAATTTTACTGTCAGTTTTGAGACGATATATATAAAAAAAAACAAAAAAAATACATAATTTGAAAACTCGTGAAAAATAAAGTACCTCTGTCATCCCATTGTTCTCCCTGTGGAAGAACCATGTCCGGATCACCTCGAAAATCTATTCCGGCATACGGAAAGTCCTGAATCGCGAACACCTGGTCCTCTAACTAGTGAAAATAACTGTCAGTGAATCGAACAACTGCCGCACCCTCGTCCGGATGCCGGGCCATCACAACAACCCATCGTACCAGCTTTGGCTCCTGAGGACCCGAAATATCAACAGTGAGATGCTGAGGGATCAGCATTGGTATCCTCTCTAAGGAAAATCTCACGACTATAGGCCCATATCCAAAGGTCTTTAGTCTGCCGGTCTTTGCCTTGGTCAGTTGGGCTTTCAAGTTGGCCAACAACGCATCACACCAGTTGAAAATGGTGCCTTGGAGACAATCAATTGCCATCCGAAATTGAGACCCAGTAGCAATATGTAAAGTGGCTGAGCCACAAATTCTGGTCACAGTGAAAGCTAAGACCATGAGTTCACGTTGAGAGACATATTTGATCTCTATGCCTTTCTTGTGCTCTCGATCAGGTAGGCACCAATCTGCTCGGAGACTATCAAGGGATTGGCCACCCGGCCTAGTCCCAGCCAGATTGAGTTGCTCACCTCTGTTCGGCAAGCCAGTAAGAAAGTAAATGTCAGTAGGCTCTATCTCAAGTTGTTGCCCGCCGATATAAAAGCATTGTTCTTGAACGTTCCATCTCTCGACCAGCCACTCCAAGAACCTTACCTGAGCTCTCATACCGGGTATGGACCAATATTTGTATAATCCACATCCTCTTAGGGCATCGAGGGAGGGTTGATGATTGATTGCAGCTTCATCAACCTCCTCATGCTCTCTTTCTCTCCAATCCAGCATGATAAGTGCCCTACACATGAATAAACAGGCATTAAAATTAGTTTTGAGAAATTTCAATGGTTGGTTTGGGAGTTTGGGGTTTCAAAACCTGTGTTTTGCGGAGGACGCACCCCGCGTTTGGCGCACAGTGCGCCGGGACGTAGGTGGCCTGAAGGTAACCTGCGTCCCCCGACCTTTTCCCTGTGTAGGAAAAAGTCGGGGGACGCAGGCCAGCCTTTAGGAAACCTGCGTCCCCCGCAGGGCGGTTTCCAAAACCTAAAACCCCCCAAAAATAAAAAATGAAACTTAAAACAAAATTCTAAACGGATGAAATTGACAAGGAAGATGTTGTGAAATACCTGGAAGAGACGGCGTTCGATTCTAACAGTCGGATTTTCCGCAGTGACCACGGGAAGTTTCTTGTCAAAAGCTCCTTTTTCAACTTCAATAGTCAAACGGTAAAAATGACATGGTAAAAAGTCTTTTTATAGGTTTTTTGGATGAATTTGTTCATTTTTCACCATGGAAAGATGTTTTTCGATGAATTTTTGCCTATCTTAAACAGGTATGAGTAATGTGTCGCTTTTGTGCAGGACAAAGGGACTTAGAGGGAAAATTGTCATTTTTCACAAACAAAATATCAGAGTCATCTTTTAAGCCCTTTTCTGACTCCTAAAACATGAAAAGATTGCCGAGCGTTTCTTTTACACTCGTTAAAACGGAATTAAAAGACGGTCCCCTTATAGCTCTTTTCTGACCGTAAAATCAGGAAAAGATAGCCGTGTTTTTGTCGTTTCAAACTCGATACGGAAATAAAACGACGTGTCCTTGATCACTTTTTACTTTTTAGGTCAGTGACACTAATTATGAAAGTACTCCTTGGTCGCAAGATCAAGCGGTTCCCCCAGGTATTATTTTATACTTTTTCGGGCTTGAGGGACACAAATTTACGAAAAAGTTCAACTTGGAGTTTCCTTAAGTTTTTCAGACTCTCTAAAAATGAAAAACGCCCAGTTTCTCCTATACTGGGCTCGTTAAAAATTTCACAGTAAAGGACCTGTTCAATTATAAACAGGAACGAACCACTCCTTCCTAGGGTTCGAATCAAAATTGGGTTGGACTCATCTGAAGGATGAGCTTATAATCAAGCATATGTTATCCTCCTCAAGCTTGTTAAAAATAAAGAGGTACTTGCCAGAAATGGTGGGGGAAAAGAGAGAAGAATGAGCCTATTTGTTACCTTTTGTCTCAGAAGAAAATTTATTACCACTCTTGGACACGACACTTTTCATTCACCTAGGTTGGGAAATCTTTTACCTCACAGTCAATCAAACCACTTTTGAAAGTCTTCAACCGGGTTCCGGGGATTAACTTTGAGTTATTTAGCACCAAACCATCTGTCGTGTCGTTATGTGTCCAAGAGGTCTACAAACAAAACTTTCATCTGCAAAATACTTGTCATCCATTTGACCATCCCTGAGTCAGTCCTTACAACAATATTTCTTCAACTTGAACAATGATTTCGTGTTGTGGGCTTGCCCGCAACAGGTCTCTTTCTATCGACATCAACACATTATCTAGAAAGATGACTTAGAAATCATCAGTGCCTTGAAGTCTGCATGCATCAATGGCAATTTTCTCGCCTTTGACGTCAGTTTACATCATTGACTTTCGATCGAAGGATTTCGTGAAATGTTCGACATCAACTCATTCATTCACATCTCATGGATTGTACTGGGTACTTTGAGAACCATTGACATTACTGGTGGTCTCTCTCACGCTTGTTAACAGTTCACATCATTGACTGGTAATCAAGTGGTTTCTACCATGTTCGACATCGACTCATTTATTCGCATGGCTAGAATCGTACCAATTCGAGAAGTAGGAATGAAGACCCTAGATCAAATCTTTACCATCCAGGCTGCAAGGAATTTTGTATTCATTATCTAAGTAGACTAATCATAAACAGATGGTTGCGTCCATACTGTGTCTACAAAAGTCTATGATTATGATGTACTACAAGATCATTTCTGTATCAGAGTAGTTAGTCAGTTAGTTAAAGTTTTAATCTGAGTATGGGAATGCCTACCTCAGTGAAGATATAATATTATCCATGTATTTTGTGTTGAAAATTGCAGGTTCCAACCAGGTTCTCCATGAGATAATCCTCGAAATGATAAAGCACTTCACCCTTCCTAGATAATACAAAACCCTAATCTATTCCAGGCTTCGCACTTTAGGGGGCAATCTGTTACACTAAAAAATGTCACCATGGCTATTTACAATCGGTATGACTCTATCAACAGTCATACTACCCTCTTGAGCAAGTCTTATGCCTCTGCTATTCATGTCAAACTCCAAGAAAGAGAGAAAGTCTTTAAAAATATGTTTATCTCTGGGTACGCAGGTTCTCTCAAGCCTTGCCTGCGGGTACGCACCTTTTGTTCATAAGGTCTGCGTCCAAGGACGCTCTGTATCTAAAGGGGCAGGTGCATCCCTCTGAAAAGGTTAAAATGCGCAAGTTTTATCTTCAAAAACTTACTTGTGGTCATTTTTAGAGCATTCTAGAAGGTTGTTTGATGTGTATTGAGCGCCTCCAGATGGTTCATGCACTCCTATCAAAGAGGAACTTATCCCATCAATAAGGGAGTGATCCCATCCAAAGAGGGGACTATCCCATTGATGGTGGACCTGATTAACTTCCTCTTGAGCACTATAAAAAGAGGAATTGAGCCAGAAGGAAGAAGGTTGAAAGCTATAGATTTCTAAGGGTAAATGCTGCAGGAATTAGGACTCCCATTTAGAAGCCTGTGAGGAGAGATTGTCATCTTTACTTGTTCTATTTGGAAGTGGGTGAGCTTTGTCAAAGTAGAGGAAGACTCTTGTGGACCCTGGAAGGAGCTTGCACAACACCAAGGCTCAGGTTGTAATGGTTCCTTTTGATTATCTTTAATGCAAATTCGTCCATTCTTCTCAATAACTTGTTGTTAATGGGTTATTTCATGTACTCCTTGGTCTATGTGTTGAATATGCTTTGTTTTATGTTATAATCAGGTGCTATTTAATTGTTTGACTGTTGGTGATTGTAGGTTTTGGAGAAAGGGAGGAGCTCATCCAGATCAACAAAGCTTGGACTTCTACAACAGCGTTTGGACAGAGGTAAGAACGAAACACTTGATTTCTCATATCATAATGTATGTTTAGAGAAGGATAGCTCCAGTTTGTTTTGTTTGTCATTAGAATGTCTTAGACTTCTAGGAAGGTCAGCTGTGTCCGCACCCTTGACTGATTCCGTGTGACAAATTGGCAACTCCGCTGGGGATAGATTCCATTGATGAGAAGAGTCTTTTCTTTTGTTTGAACTTTGCTTTGAGAAAATTGATTTATTTTTCTGGTTTTGGCTCTGTGATCTTGTCTCTGGGTGGGTTAGCTTAGGATTAGTTTTATTTTAAGTTTTCTTGAGTTTTTCAGTAGGACGCACCCTCTGAGTGCTGCACAGTGCATCCCTGGACGCACTTTTGCTGTGTGCACAGAGCGGGCCCGCACCTGTGCTAACGGGTTGCCTACGTCCCCTGCCAAAATTTAAGAAAATTCCACTTTTTGCCTTTTTTGCTCTTGGATTTTGTTTTTTCTTAGTTTTTTCTGCCCAGATTCATCAGTCCCTTGTCCAGAATCTTCACCTGAACTGGTTTCATTAGCATTAAGTGTTTTAGTGGATTTCGTCGAAGTGTAAGCCCTAGGGTTTGATTTTGAGTAGGTCTTGTAGTGACTTTAGCGGTAGGAGTTGTCAAGCCTTAGATCTCTCTGGTTTTGTCAACTTTCTAAGAAGTCAGACCTGTCATAAAGTCTACCTATAGGAACAACTTACCATCAAGTTGTCTTTTGGGCCATTTTCGAAGTGCTTGTTGTTTAAGTCTTGAATTCCATTTTACAAAAAGAACAAAAAGATTTGAGTTTTGTTTTGACTAGTCTTTTGATTCTGCATTAGCTAGTCCTTGATTTGATTTTGATCAAGTAAAACATCCTAGAATCGTCTTTGTGAGCTTTTGCCTTGTTAGGTTTTCTTAGAGTAATCTCTCTTTTGATTTGCTTGTGAGTCAAGTTTTCATAGTTTTGTAGTTTTTGAGATTGTTTTTTGTTAAAGGTAGGTTTACATGCTTTATTGAAAAGAGAAAATACAAAAATATCTCCTTTGAAAAGTTTTGTTTCAAGTAGCTTTGAAAGTTTTGAAAGAAAAAGAGTTTTTCGTGTAAGTAAAGAGTGGTTATGTTTGTGTGCTTGAAAGGAAAAAGAGAATTGTTTCTTTGATTGTCTTTTCTAAGGAAGTTGTTTTCTTTAAAAATTGCATTCTCTCAACTCTCTTAGTTAAAGAATTTCATTGAAAAAACAAAAGTAGTATAGATCATCTTAGGTGCATCTTTGTAGTGGTTGGAGTCGAGTCTACACACCATTGGTTTCACTTCCATTACCTTGTGACTTTAAAGAACAACCATAAAAGTAACGCTTAAAGTAAAATTGAACTAGTAACTTTTATTTTCTAGGGCTCTGAAGCATCAATTTAGCTTAGGCTAGTGTCTTGGAGTAGGTGAGTACTTAACTCTCCAAGACAGTAAAACCAAACAAGTAGTCGATCTTGTGATAGAATTAAATCCAATTGTTACATTTACACTCTGGGAAAGCTCGTCTTAAAGGAGAAGCACGAGCTCGTGTCCGAACCAGTGAGGGTATCATTCCCCCCTCGTTGGGAACAACGCCAGACAATACGTATTACAAACGGTAAACCTCGGATTAACCATTGTCGAGGAGCCAGGGGTCACTTATCGGTAAACCTTGGATTACTGTCAAGGAGCCGGTAAGGGGATTGAGCTTGCTACTCTGCCCTTGCGTGCTGTCGGAGTTTAGACTGTTCCCCCAGGTGTACTTGTGGCCGTTGGTAACCTTAGTGACCATAATCTCTAGGATTCTACCCAAGGTGACGGTGGAGGGAAGGTCCCACTGTACCTGGAGTAGACGTCGGCTATACTCACTTGGATTTTCTGGGGGGTTCACTTCACTAGAGACGGTTAAAGTGGAGGAACTTCGTCCAGTCTATTCATTAAGCAGGTTGTCGGCGTAACTGTTCCACCCGCCATTTCTGTACTGAATCCTGCGAGGTTGGACCTAATCACCAACTAGCGCTTTTGGTCCAGAAGAATACTGTTTGTGTTTGGTTTGACGCCCTAGATTCTTTAGGCGTGTGTTTCAAATTTGTTTGGTTCTTTAGAGGCTTTAGGTGGTTTGATTTGAAATTTTATTTTGTTTTCGTGTGTAGTAGTGTTATAGCTCCAAATCCCACTCTTATGATTTGTGATGCTGCACTCATGGCCCAGGGCAACCCTTCCTTCCAGACCTGGTCCAAAAGTTTAAAAAACAGTGTTTTATTCCCTATACGCGACTTTTCCCTGAGTTACACGCGTGTACACGCGGGTTTGTCATATCCAACCCGCGTATATCTATTAAAACATTTAAAATATATATAATTTCCTCTTTTTCGGGCGGTGATCGCGGGTTTACCTGCTGGATCACCTGTTAGTGCCCGTGGCCCAACTGTTCCCAACCAACTCCTAACTAAAAAACTACTTTGGAGAGGGTATAAAAAGACATCAATGGGAAGGCCAAGGGGAGAGAGAAGAGAGCAAGATTATAATGCTGAGATTTTTCCCTTAGATCAGGTCTGAAGTCCCTAGTGCTTTCTGCACTTCCCCCATCTTGCATAGGAAACCCTTGTTTCCATGTATGTTGGTGATCATTCATCCTTGATACCATCTTTGGAGTAGGACTTGGAAGGAGCTCTTGACGGAGGCTTGAGGCTGGAACGAATCCGGGAGGAAGCATGCTTGGAGCCTGCTGAAGGTGTTCAGGTGATATCTTTCCGATATTTGTACTTTATTTGCCTTTATTTATAAAGAAACACGTCTTTGTTCCCGAATAATCTTTCTTTATGCTTATGAAATTCTTGTGTTGAATTCTTGTGAAAGTGGTTACTTAAAGATTTTTATAACTAACTTTATAGCATGAAGATGATTTATACATAAATATTTGTACTGGTACTGTTGTGTTCTTTGGTTTGTTTGTCTTGCAGGTCAAAGAAAGAAGAAGGGAACTCCAAGGAGGGTTTGCACCCTAACGGTCTTCTCGAGCGTAGGACCATAGGTATGTGCCCTAAACCTTAAAGATTTGCTTAAAAGTAAAGATGATGGCTGTGTGTGTGTTTCTTTAAAATAGCAATTTTCAGTCTGGTAGAGTCTTAGCCCAAAGGACCCTAGGGGTACTTTCCCCTAAACCAGAATTGGCGACTCCGCTGGGGATATTAGCGGCCAAGCAAGGCCTGGCACTTCTGAGCAAGAGAGGGATATTCCAATCTTTTCTCGAGTTCGCTTTCAAGCGGAGAACGACGTAGAGGTAGAAGAACTTTCAGAATCATTAGTGATTCCAAATTCTCCACTACCATCTAGTTATCCGGACGTATTGCAATACGTTGGGACTCCGTCGAATAGACCTGCAAGTCTAGGTTACGCTCAGCGCTTACCTTTTATAGTCACTACTGGAAGCATGGCTTCTACGAGTGCTGCGACTATGCAAACTCCCATATCAGTGCAAGGGGGAGGAACTATTTCCATCCCCTCCGCTTCTTTGTTCGGATCGTTTGCTAGCACATCTTTGGTAGGGTCCACCTCCATTCCGTCTACGAGTGGAAATGCCCAAACCAATGCTTTCAGTACTGGTTCCTTCCTTTTTGGCACCCAATCACAGGGTATTCCTTCAGTTCCGTTTAGTGCCGCTACATCCATGATGGGCGGATCAGCTTCATTCCAGGGTTTCCCCTTTGGGAGTGGTCATATCCCACATTCCAACCCAACGGTAGGATCCATGCCTTTCTCTTCAATAGGGCAGAGCAGCAATCTTTTCCAAGGTTGGAATAACCCTGGGGCTAGTAGCGCAGGAACTGCGAATCCATTTATTGGCCAACAAGGAGGTAGGCCGTATTCCACGGTTAGCATGTTTCAAAGTGTTCCTCCCCTCGCTTCGGCCTGGAATCCATATCAGGGGTTATCAACCCCTTACCATTCTTTAGGAGGGAACTTTGCAAGTTATGGAGGTTATACGGCAGGAGTTGGTCAAACTCCGAATTTTGCTGGACCACAAGGCTTGCCTGTTGGTTCAGCTGGTTCTATTGGTCACTTGGGGCAGCCTGGTGCCTCTCAAATCCCAGGACAATCTTTTCAGAACTTTGGGAGTTCTGCCCCCTCTGGGTGGAATCCCCTAGGTCCTCCTAGGCTTCCATTTCTGGCAACGTTAAACTTGCCAGATCTCACTAAGCTAACAAACGACCCTATCAGATACAATCCGGCCTGGCCTCCGGTCCCAACCAAACTTCCCTCGGACATTCCAAAATTCGAAGGGAAGAGTGGTGAAGATCCGGGCGACCATGTAACCACGTTCCATTTATGGTGCTCATCTAACTCCCTCATCGAAGATTCGGTTAGGTTGAGACTGTTTCAGCGCACCTTGACTGGTAATGCGGCTAAGTGGTACATAGAGTTGCCAGGGGGCAGCTTTACATCGTTCGCAGACTTAGCTAATATCTTCTTGAATCACTTCCAGTTGCCTGTCCGCTATGATGCCGGAACTGAACTTCTGGCTACCTTTCGCCAAGATAAGGCAACCCACATTTCTGATCACATACAGGAATGGAGACGGAGAAAAAGGCTCATTAAAGCCGAGATCCCTCCAGAGTACCGTCTAGAGTGGTTTTTGAAGTCTTTGCAACCCGAGATCTCCAAGGATGTCTCCATGTCTGGGGTCTATTCTGAGGAGCAAGCCATTTTCAGGGCCCAGCAGTTAGAACTGATTTACTCTCAGTCTGGGATCCTCCAAAAATACTTGCCAGATGCTCCTGGATCCAAGGTTGATTTAGCTAAGCCGAAGCCAGGTCCGCACGCGGATGGCATCGTGGGGTCAGTAGACTCGACTACAGTGAACTTGTTGAACCAATTGCAGCAGTTGTCATTACAAACTGCTCCTAACAACCAAGTCACAATGTCTAATCCTCAGGCTTCCCAAAATTCTTCCATTAACGCCGTCCAATCCGATAACCCCAAAGGAAATCAAACTTCCAATGGGAAAAAGAAAGGACGTGGTAAAAAGAAGAATTCGGATGGGAAGCCAGATGCAAATAAATCTGGCAGCAATGCTGGTGGTGGTAAAGGTGAGTCGAGAAAGAAAGTCAAGTTCCCTTGCAAGTTATGCAGTGGGGACCATCTAACTCATCTTTGCCCTAGAATTCAAGACGCTCAGCGCTTGTTAGGACAGCAAGGGACTTCTAGTTCTCAAGCTGTGTTAACTAACCCGTTTCCCCAAGGGCAGCAACTTCTTGCTGGCGCAAATTCAAATCCTGGGACCTCCTCAGGGGGCAACCAGGAAGGGGACAACTCTTCAAATGTATTCATGATGGGTGCTAACGTTAACGTGACCACACGGTCACGCGATTATGGTGAAAGTGAAAATTCTAAGGGTAAATCAGTTCCCGAAACTAACAACCCACTTCATATTGAGAGACCTTCTGTTGAGACTATACCTCGGGTGCCGAAAGGTCCCGCTAAACGCGCGACTATCAACCCTAATATTAGGGCAGCCCAGAATTACTCCATTGTCGAGGATCTGGCTCAGAGTCCATGTGCTATGTCAGCGTTAGAGGTTCTCCAGACATGTCCTACTCAACGAAGTGCCTTGCTATCGGCAATGGGGGCAGTCGATCCAAGTAATTCCTTAGCTCTCTCTTTTGATATGAGTAATGTCAAAAAGAGACTTCCTCATCACATGGCTTTCCAGATAAAGTCTACCTACCAGAAAACGAATATTTTTCGGACGGTTGTAGATGAGGGAGCTTCCACGTGTGTCATGTCTATGTCATGCTGGAAGGCCATTGGATCACCGACGGTTGTTCCTTCACCCACCCTATTGACAGCATTTGATGGTCACTCTCATAGACCGTACGGGATTATCCCGGCTTTTCCTATATGTGTTGGAGGAAAGGTCGTTAATATTGAAGTAGAGGTCATAGACGCTAACCTAGACTATAATCTCCTCTTAGGAAGGAACTGGGTATACGAGATGGAAGCCGTTGTTTCGACTCTATTTCGTGTCATTTGCTTTCCTCATGAGGGGAAAATCATTAGGGTTGATCAATTGGACTATTGTCCAGCTGATCCTCAAGCAAACTCTGACTCTACTATTCCTTTAGTGGGTAATCCCCGTCCGCCTATCGAGAGTCTAGGAGTCGGGATGTACTCTTCATTGATGGGTACGTTTAATCTTCCCCCTCCTACAGCCGGTATAGATAAAATTTCATCCTCCAGGGATCCTTTACAGAGAGAGTTTGTTCAAACTCCTTATTTATCGAATCCTGGAACCTTAGCTTCATCTGTGACCACATCAGGTGATGACAAGGTGGGTGAAATAAAATCTCTTATGTCTGCAGCAGAACCTAGATGTGAATCTATCGAAAACTCTGTAGATAACCATTCTACTATTTCCTTTTGGAAAGAAATAGATGGTAATGTGGCTCATTTTAGGACTCTTGATTCCACCACTGCATGGGATTGCTCGAATATTGTTTTTCCATCGGATGAAGCAGTATTCGAAGCAATGACGGCCGTAGATCGACCTTTGGAAGATTTACATCGTCGGTTACATTTTTCTTCCCCTGGGCATGAAGTCGAATCTCAGTCCTCCAATTCGACTAATGATGTTTGTACGGTCCCTTTGGCTCCAACACATTTATTTGCCGAAGAGGGTATATTGATTGGCTCAATTGTCGTACCTATGAACATCCCTAGGAGTCAGTTGGCGGAGCCCCATGATGGGCTCTACCTCAGGAAGTGCTTTGCTTAGCTTTAGCTAGGCAATAGCTTCTTTGTATTTTATGTATATTTGTACATATCTTATCGAGCGTTTTCTGATATCAGCACCTTTTGGTCTGCTTTGGCAGGTGTTGATGGATGATTTGGTTTATTTTGGATTCGCCGATGGTGCTAGTCGGCACACTCGGAATCTTGCTTCCGCAGCTTGGGTACTTTATTACCCAACTGGTCAGTTGTTGACATCGAGAGGCGTGTGTATCGGTCCTGCTTCAAACAATATGGCCGAATATACAGCTGTTATTAATTTGTTATCCGAGGCAATCTCTTATGAGATCGACTCGTTGGTAGTATATCTTGATTCGCAATTGATAGTGTCTCAGTTAAATAACATTTATCGGGTTAGAGATCCATTATTATATCGCCAATATTTAAGGGTGAGGTTGTTGCAAAGATCATTTATTTATATTAATTATTTGCACATTCCAAGATCTCAAAATTGGTTAGCTGATTCTATCGCTAATCAAGCATTAGACTGGCATATCAATCATTCATCATCATAAAATAATGCATCAAAAAGTCAAACTGTATATATATATATATCGCAAAAGCGTCTCGAGTGTACATATGTGTGTCCAAAATATACAAAATTGGGACTCAAATGCCCATAATCATGTCAGGCATATCTAACGCCTCGGCTCTGGATGAGCATCTAAGTAATGAACTATAGCATTGGCCACGCGCCGGAAGATGCGAACCCAGTCACGTGGCATTCCAACCACATGACGCTGCATATCTGGAGGAAGGTCCTCCACCTCGGCCATGGGTACTTGGCAGCTCAGTCTCGCCAAGTGTCGCTGGACGTTGTTGAGGGTCCTTTCCGCATCCGCAGCCGTCTCTTCGGCTCCTCGGCCACGCCGTCCATGTCGCGGGAATCCATCTGGTCGTACAGGTCCAATGTCTGGAACATGATCATCATATTAGTCATTTGAATCTCGTCAAAAAATTGTGTTTTTCAAAGTTCATCATTATACTTGAAAAATCATAAAAATCATAAAATCATAAAAATCAAAATATCTTACCGATCTCGCCCCATGCTGCATCTGGTGGTAACACTAGGTCAGGATCTCCGTGGAAATCCAGTCCAGCATAGGGGTAGTCGTCTATGGCGATGATCTGTTGCTCCCACCAAGCAAAAAAGTCATCGTCAAATGCATTCCGGGGCACTTCCCCACCCCCCAGACGTTTCATCAAGTCAGCCCACCGGCCCATACGTGGATCACGTGGACTACTGATGGGAACTGCTACCCTGGGGCGGAGTGCGGGAACCTTCTCGAAGAAGAAAGTGCATAAAATGGTCCCGTACCCAAAATTCTTGGTCTGTCCCCTCCTGATAGAAGTAAGCTGCTCCTTCATGTTGGAAAGTAGAGGAGTACACCAGTCAAACATCGTGGTGAGACAGTCCACTGCTACGCTCATGTTTACCCGTGATGCCTGATGTAGCGAGGATGATCCGTTCACTCGAGCTATAGTGAACAAGATTATCCGCAGGGACAAACTCTCCACGGTTGGGATAGAGATCTGGCTCCCAACCTTCCGATGACCTGGACAGTAAATGTGAACATAATCGTCTACACTGAGACTATTTCGGGTCCTGCCCCGGGAGTGTACTACCTCTCCCCTTCGGGAAATGCCCGTGATAAAATATATATCTTCCACTTCTATCCTGAGTGGCATCTGGTCAATCATAAAAGCTTCTTCCTCGACATCCCAATAATCAATGAGTCTCTCGAGCAGACGCACATTTGCCTTCATATTCGGCAACTTGAAGAATTTTAACAATCCACATCCCCGTAAGGCATCTAATGCCTCATCATTGTTCATAACTTCATTATCCACAGCTGAGTGCTCTCTTTCACGCCATGTGACAGTCATCCTGGAAGAAAAAATCATTTTCATCCATTAGATTTTTGTATAAAAATATTTCGCTGCGCACACGCGGGTTACCCTGTACACAGTCGCGTGTAGGGCCCTCGTATACGCGACTTATATATATTCAACCCGCGTGTACGCCGCAGAGAAATTTTTTGCAAAAGTTGAACAGTGAAACACCAATAAAACTTCCTAAAAACTATCACAATTGATTGCAAGCTAAGTTTAGTGCTTACCTGGAAGTTTTCGGCAAGTTTGAACGGTTGAATAAGTCACGGGGAAGTTTGCTCCTTTTGCTCCACAATTCGCTCTCCAAGTCAAACGGTGAGAATGGTAAGCCCAAAATTTCTTTTTATAAGTTTTGGAAATGGAAAATTTTTTCGAAATATTATTTTGTTTGGTTTCATGTCACTTTTAACTTGGGAGCTTGCAATGTCGAGATTGAGTTGTTTTTCAGGACATTTTTGGCATTTTTCGACGGTTCGAGACGGTTCCATGACTGCTGACCCGTCATAGCAGGTATCGTGTTCTCACTGGCATATAGGTTAGGGACACCATTTTTCCGTTGCATTATGCATACTAGCCTCCATTTGACCGATACATCTGCTGTAGGGTCGACCCCATCATGTTATGGTTCGCAAGCCATTTTCACTCGCCGATTTTTTAAATCATGACATGATGGTAGAGCCATCTTTTTACATGGGCATCCTAGTTAGCACCTCACTGACATTGATTGCCCATGCTGCTCCGTTTTGAGTAGGCTCGGGAGTCCTCTGTAGTCCCGCCATGACTTATGCGTTGAAGACTCATTCTTCCTTGCTTCCTCGCTTTGTTCTGGCTCTATACCCTAGAGGCTCCTATGTGTGTTGAGTTGTACTTTTGCATTGCATGTTGACTATTTGCACCTTTTGGCCTATAGCCGGCTTCACTTGGACTCGTGTTTAAGCCAACTGTTGACCATGCCATCTGCAAAATAAACCTTGCATACCTTTGACTTCTGCAGCTCGACATACCTTGATCCGTGGAAGGAACATACCTCTGAGTGTCATTGACCAGTTTTTCACCTCCCTGCATTGAGCATAGGAATGTTCCTTTTCCCAGGAACTAGATCATCTGTTTCACCGACACTCGTTCTTTCCACTGTACCATAGCATTCTTTTATTCTTTTTCCGGCTTATCAGAAAAAGACAAAAAAAATTAAATATTCCAAAAAGAGCGGGAACAGGGACGTTATTTCCATTTATTGTTGGCAGCTAGAGTCAGTCGTGTCGCCCTTGAACAAAGCACTCAAAGCAAAGTCTCCTCCGCATGGGTGGGATTTAGTTTGACTTAGGTACGCCATAACTTTGTTATCGAGTCAGTTCTCCCCCGATTGGTTACCTCTTCCAGTCATTTGGAGGGTTCGTTCATGCCTCCTGCATGAAGGACTTATACAGATTCATTTTATGCTACCACATAGTCATATTGAGTCGTGCTTTTGTTCAAGGGAAGTTAGCCTGAGTCGGCCTTTCTGCGGTGTCTCTTGACTCATTTTTCAGTCGGCCATCCCTGGTTGTCAGTGTCATGTTTATCATCACATCAGTTATATTGGTCCTTTACTCGTGCCGGTTTGAGAAGGTCCCCATTGACTTCTTGCTGGCGGGTCTTGTCCTTATCGACGACGACACATTGCTCTGAGGACGGGCCTAGAGCCGCACCCTGGCCCTATTTTCATTATTGATAGGTCACCTTGTGCTCAGCATCGATCAGTATCATGGGTCTTTGACTGAGTGGTTTCCCTTGTGTTCGACATCAGCATACATTATCACACATTGGGATTCGTGCAGTACCTTGGTTTCCATTTGACCCTATTGGTGGATACCTCGCCTCTGTGTCGGCTTTTATTATTGGTTGGTTCAGAGGGTTTCTGCCGTGCGCTAGCCACATCTTGTGTACGCCGGAAACGTACTTCGGTTGGGTTACTACATCTTTTTCGTCCGATTCCTTCCACATTATTGGCCTACGGGTTACACTCGCGCTAGATTGATGGAGGATGCCTTAATGCCTTCCTTCTAGCGGATCTTTCCCTATCGACTCCGACTCATTGCTCTGGGGCAAAGATCTAGAATCCATTTGGCAGTACCTTGGGGTTTGCAGTCATTAGTGGCAGATTCCTCGCTATCGACAGTGGGAAACCATCATTGTCTCCTGATTGATAGATTCTTACAGGTGTTCGACTTCAGCTCATTCATTCACACTTGTTAGATTGTACTGGGTACCTTGACGCTCATTATCATTATCGGTGAGTAGTCTCGCGTTTGTTAACGGTATACATCAATGACCGGTAATCAAACGATTTCTCACATGGTCGACTTCAGATCATTTATTCCCATGGTGTAGAAATGTACCACGACGGTCGGTGAAGACCTCAGGTTGTATCAGCATTCATTGGTTCACTTGACAGTTGCTCCTGTTGCTGCTAGTTGATACCACTACACTTTATATGTTGCAGTCAGTCACGGCGACATCTTATATGCTGGCACCTGAGTTTGCAGTGTAGTACCATCCTATTCCATCATGTTCAGTTGGTACCATTTTTTGGGATCAGTCTTTGATATCAGTGATCCGTTGCATCTTTCAGCATCATTGACAGTCTTATATGTGATATTCAGACATGTACTTACTCATTATGATCAGATGATCCATTATGTATTTTCCAGTCATTTATACTTCTATACTTAGTGGATCCGCTTGTACTTGATATGCGGACATGCTTTACTTTTCCTGAGCATGGGTATGCCCGCCTCAGACGGTGTTTCTTTCTGACATCTTTTCGGTGGCTTGGCAGGCTGAATTCTGGTGAAGTCCTCCTCAGTTTTTCGGCAGAGTTTCCTTTCCTTGTGCTTACTTAATATATTTCGGCCATCATGTTCCCCTTCTGACCTCATATATTAGGGGGCATCTGTTATAGCTCCAAATCCCACTCTTATGATTTGTGATGCTGCACTCATGGCCCAGGGCAACCCTTCCTTCCAGACCTGGTCCAAAAGTTTAAAAAACAATGTTTTATTCCCTATACGCGACTTTTCCCTGAGTTACACGCGTGTACACGCGGGTTTGTCATATCCAACCCGCGTATATCTATTAAAACATTTAAAAAATATATAATTTCCTCTTTTTCGGGCGGTGATCGCGGGTTTACCTGCTGGATCACCTGTTAGTGCCCGTGGCCCAACTGTTCCCAACCAACTCCTAACTAAAAAACTACTTTGGAGAGGGTATAAAAAGACATCAATGGGAAGGCCAAGGGGAGAGAGAAGAGAGCAAGATTATAATGCTGATATTTTTCCCTTAGATCAAGTCTGAAGTCCCTAGTGCTTTCTGCACTTCCCCCATCTTGCATAGGAAACCCTTGTTTCCATGTATGTTGGTGATCATTCATCCTTGATACCATCTTTGGAGTAGGACTTGGAAGGAGCTCTTGACGGAGGCTTGAGGCTGGAACGAATCCGGGAGGAAGCATGCTTGGAGCCTGCTGAAGGTGTTCAGGTGATATCTTTCCGATATTTGTACTTTATTTGCCTTTATTTATAAAGAAACACGTCTTTGTTCCCGAATAATCTTTCTTTATGCTTATGAAATTCTTGTGAAAGTGGTTACTTAAAGATTTTTATAACTAACTTTATAGCATGAAGATGATTTATACATAAATATTTGTACTGGTACTGTTGTGTTCTTTGGTTTGTTTGTCTTGCAGGTCAAAGAAAGAAGAAGGGAACTCCAAGGAGGGTTTGCACCCTAACGGTCTTCTCGAGCGTAGGACCATAGGTATGTGCCCTAAACCTTAAAGATTTGCTTAAAAGTAAAGATGATGGCTGTGTGTGTGTTTCTTTAAAATAGCAATTTTTAGTCTGGTAGAGTCTTAGCCCAAAGGACCCTAGGGGTACTTTCCCTTAAACCAAGTAGTTAAAAGTTTTTAGCTGTGGCGGAATTACCGAGACAGTCCCGTAGAATTCGGAGCCAGGCTCCTGAAGTTGTTTCTGTGGCCGAATTGTTGAGAAGATCCCGTAGACTTAGGGGAGAACCTCCTCAAGACGAGTCCAGTCATTTAGAAGGTTTAAAGGTCCTTGTAACTCCTCCTACTCCTCCTAGTGGCAGTAGAGTAGGTTCACCTGAAGAAGGAGAATCTTCCTTGGTAGTCCATCCAGATTACCAAAGTTTAGAGACAGGTTATAATCCCGAAGCTGTTACAGTTTCTGAGCTTATTGGTAGTTTTTCGTCTGCTAGTGATACAGGCGAAGAACCAGAAATATCCGAACCTGTTACTCCGACTCCTAGTGTTCCTGATTCACCGAGAATAGAAAGAATTATCACTGAAAATCTTCCTGTTGGTTTGATTGCTATTGAAGAACTTGTTCCAGAGGAAGAAATAGGCGTCTATGATCCTAAAGATCAAATTACCCTTGATCTAAGGGAGCGTGAATCTATCTTTTACAGTCCTCCTAGAAGTACTACTTGGTACCTTTCGTTAACCAATTATTTAGACAACTTTGGTTTTTCCACACCTCGAACTCCTTTTCCACCTGGAGGAATTCATACTCTTGTAAATATGTCTGGTCAGTCATCTGTGTTTACAAAAAGTCCTGAATCTTTTTTACATGGCGGTCCTTCTGTTGCTACTGGGTATCAATCTCTTTCTGGTACCTTTGCGGGAGCATCTCCTCAACCCATTGATCATGGGTCATTAGTTGGAAACAGTGGTAATGTACCATTGGGTGTAGGAGACATTTACATGATGTCAGGTTCAGTTCCCGTTACCCAACCTCAAGGTGGCCAATTACCGCCTGGGGGGCAGCCTTCATTAATGCCTGGGGGGCAACCTCAAGGTACTTCATTCGTGTCTGGGGGGCAACCTCAAGGTCAGTACGCTCCTATGGGGCAATACATACCTCAAGGTCAACCCCAGCCTCAATATGTACCCGAAGGTCAACCTCAGTATCAATATCAACCTCAAGGATGGAAACCTCAAGGATGGCAACCCCAAGGGTATCAACCCCAAGGGTATCAACCTCAAGGATACCAACCTCAAGGTCAAGGTCAACCCCAGTACCCGTATTTACCTCAAATTTATCAACCTCAAGGTCAATACTCAGGTCAAGGTTATCAACCACCTCAAGGTCAATCATATGGTCAAAATATGGGGATTGCACCTTACAATTATCAACCCTATCCTCAATTCGGCTATGGATCTCGGTACCCTCAACCTGTTATGGGTCAATACCCTGGAATGTTAGTGTGGGATCTGTCACAGGGTCAACAGATGTTGCAGCCAAGTATACAATCGGTACCTCAAGCAGGACAACCTGTAGTTTCTGGTCCACCCCAGCAACCGCAACCTGTCCAGTCAAGTGTTCAGACCCCTGTAACTTCGGTAGTTCCTCAGCCACCAATTGCACCTAGTACTCCATCTCAAATGGTTGCTGCAACTACCGCCACATCTACCATACTTACTTCTGGAGTATCGACGGCTCCGGTTTCTACTGTCTCTGTAACCACTCCTCAGACATCTGTACCGTTGTCTAGATCTACGATTCAAACCACAGTCCAGATGCCTGTAGGCCAACCTGGTATAAGTACGGTTGTTACTACTCAACCTCAACTTGTTCAACCTCCGTACCAGGGACAGTATCAACCTGGGCAAGCTGTCCAACAACCGGTTTACCAGTATCAACCGTATCCTGGGTACACTTATCAACAACCTTAGCAACCCCAGTACGGTCCGGTTAATCCTGGTTTTCCAGGAGGATATAATATCCCAAATGCGACTCCTATTCCTAGTTATCCTGGATATCCTCCTCCTGGGGCCGGTATTGTGACCCATAGTTTTAGAGATCCTAACTGGCAGTTACCGTTTATCGCAACTTTGGATTTACCAGACTTGACGCGCCTAACGAACGATCCAATTCAATATCTTCTGTTCTGGCCGCCAATGCCAAATAAGTTGCCCAGCGATATACCCAAGTTCAAAGGTAAGTCTGGAGAGGATCCGTCCAATCACGTGATGACTTACCACCTCTGGTGTGCTTCAAATTCCATCTCGGATGATTCGATCTGCTTACGTCTTTTCCAGCATACACTCATTGGTCTCGCGGCCAAGTGGTACATTGAGTTACCACGGGCCTCTTTTTACAATTTTAGCCAGTTAGCTACCTCATTCTTAACGCACTTTTAGTTACCGGTCAGATACGATAACGGTACGGAGTTATTAACTTCACTAAAACAATCAACCTCCACGTATATTTCAGATCACATCCATGAGTGGAGACGTTGAAGAAGGCTAGTGAAAGTTTTTATCCCGGACCAAATCTTAGCTGAATGGTTTGTTAAATCATTATTACCAAGGATTACTGAGGATGTAGCTAAGGCCGGAGTAGTTACTGAGGAGCAAGTCATTGCTCAGGCACAATACCTTGACTTAGTTTACACGCAGTCGGGTACATTACACGAGAAGATTCTGGATCTTCCAAAGTCGAACCAAATCGTTGCTGCTCCTTCGGGATCTCATGCCGCTGATGGTATGATTGGTATCGTGAATACAAAGAGCTAGAAGAAGTCTTCCAAGGCTTCAACTACTCCTATTATCACTTTTCCCGATTCCCCGACAGGAGAGTCTTCTCCTGAACTTACCGCCGATATTCACGCTGTAGAGTCATCTACGGCCAAATCAAAAAACGGTGGAAAGAAGAAAGGAAAGAAGAAGGCTAAAGCAGACAAGGCTCCAAAGGAGAAAACTGAAAAGTCGGAAACCAATGACGAAAAGCACAAACCTCGATATCCTTGTCTTATTTGTGAAGAGGATCATTTTACGAGAGATTGCCCTCATCGGGCCGAGGTAGTGAAAATAGTCAAAGGTTCTCCCACTCCTGCTGTGTTAAAAAATCCATTTCCGGAGCAGGAGAATAAGATGATAGGTTCTTCCTCGAATGCCAGTGAAGAACCCATTTTGATGATGTCTCATGTGAGGATTGCGACTCGATCGCAAGATTATGGTAGTAAGAATCCTGTTGATGGTAAGGAAGCAGAATCTTCTCACTCTAACCCATCAACCTCAGCTCCTGGTTCCGATCCACTACAGATCGAGAAACCTAACCCAGACTTAGTAATTAAACCACCCACAAAGGGTGTACTTCGAAGGTCTGCTTTCAATCCACATGTGAGAGCGGTCCAGAATTACAACATTGTTGAGGGCTTAGCTATTTCACCCTCAGCAATGTCAGCGTTAGAAGTGCTGCAATCATGCCCAGCACAACGAAAATTGCTTTTGTCAGCTATAGGAGCTGTTGACGTTCAGGATCCGAATCTAATGATCTTCCATCTAGAAAATAGTACACCACAACTCCCCCATCAAATGGCTTTCCAAATTCCAGTGATAGTCAAAAACAGGCCTATTCATCGAACTGTGATTGATGAGGGAGCTTCTACGTGTATTATGTCAATTCAATGTTGGAGATCCCTTGGTTCTCCTTCGTTGAACCAATCCCCCACCATCCTTAAGGCCTTTGATGGCCGTGGGTTCCGTCCGTTTGGTATTCTACAGGAATTGCCTATAGGGGTAGAAGGTAAAACCGTTAGTCTGGATGTGGAAGTGGTTGATGCCCCTCTAGACTACAACCTTCTTTTGGGTCGAAGTTGGTCATATGCTATGACAGCGGTCGTTTCATCGGTCTTCAGAGTAATTAAGTTTCCACATAACGGTAAGATCGTGACTATTGATCAGCTGACATACTTTTCATCCGACCCAGCCTCTTCAGAGAGTATCCAGCATGTCGGTAAGACGAAAATCCCTTATAGGGACGTTGGTGTAGGTTTAGTTAAGGATTCCGGTTTACTGGGAACTTTTCCTCTCCCTCCACTCAGCGTAGAACCTTCGTTTGCAACGATTCATATGATTACGTCAGAAAACATTATTTATGATGATCCTTGGTATGTTCCATCTGACTCTGAGTTAGACTCATTCGGTAATGCTATGCCCTTGAGTCCATATGAAATTGCTTATGAAGCTCTCATGTCTTTTACCGATTTTCATTCAACCGAAGTCGACCAAATGAATGTGGTCAGTGAAGAATCACTTTTCACCTCAACCTTAGAACGGATAGCGTTTCCCGAAGTCATGTCATCTGACGAACAACTTCGCAAAATCCTAAGTGTAGACGATCTACCATGGGAAGATCTCCATCACAGATCTTCGTTTTTACCTAAGGATGATGCATTTGAAAATGATTTTTCATCTATCTTTACCGCTGAATATGTCAAAGACGCTCAGGATCCAACGAAACATTCTGATTCAGAGTTGAATTTAGGAAATATTTCTCGTACTATTCCCATTGATATTTCAGTGAAACCTGGAATTGAGGAGAACATTCATATAGGTGCCTCATGTACAGAAGAAGAAATCCAAACTTACAAGGCCCTATTCCAAGAATTCCGCGATGTGTTTGCATGGTCTTACGAGGAAATGCCGGGAATCGATCCTGCCATTGTTGTTCATGAAATCAAAACCTACCCGGATGCTAAACCCATCCGGCAACGGTTGCGTCAGATTCACCCTCGAAAAGCGGCTGCGATTAAAGCAGAAGTCGAAAAGCTGTTGAAAGCAGGTTTCATTTATCCGATCCCGTTAACGGATTGGGTATCGAATATTGTTCCCGTCAATAAAAAACAAGGAACAATAAGAATCTGTATCGACTATAGGGATATCAATCGAGCTTGTCCAAAAGACAACTATCCTACGCCTTATATCGATCAAATTATTGATGATTGTGTCGGAAGTGAAATGTTTTCCTTCATGGATGGTTTTTCGGGCTATAATCAAATCAATATTCTACCTGCCGACCAACCAAAAACGGCATTCATTTGTCCATGGGGGACATTTGCTTATTGCAAATTACCTTTTGGACTTAAGAATGCCGGGGCCACTTTTCAACGGGCGATGTCTTACGCATTTCACGACATCAAGCACATTGTGCAACCGTATCTCGATGATTTGCCTGCTCATTCTTTACGACGAGCTGATCACCTTGACCACCTACGAGCAATCTTTATGAGGTGTAGGCATTATCGAATTCGGTTGAATCCCCACAAGTGTGTTTTCTGTATAGAAACAGGTCGATTGCTGGGATTTGTTGTTTCAAAAGCCGGCATTCGCGTCGATCCCTCGAAAGTCGAAGCGATCATCAAATTGCCTCCTCCTTCGAGTTTGCGCCAACTCCAAAGTTTGCAAGGGAAAGCGAACTTTTTACGTCGATTCATCCCAAACTACGCCGAGGTCACTAAAGGTTTTACACGGTTGTTGAAACAGAACGTTCAATTCTTTTGGGACGAGATTGCCCAACAATCTTTTGATGCACTTAAACACGCGTTGACCCATGCACCGTTGTTGCATCCTCCCAACTACAACCAGGACTACTTCTTATACCTCGCAGCTTCACATTCCACCATCGAAATGGTGTTAGTTCAAGAAGATGAATTCGGAGCGGAACATGTGATATATTATCTCAGTCGAACCTTAAATCCCACTGAGTTAAAATATTCGCATGTGGAGAAATTGGCCCTGGCAGCCGTTCAAGCTGTCCAGCGTTTTCGTCACTACATTCTTCTCCGTAAAACTACAGTTATTTCGGATTGCAACCCTATGATTTACATTTTGACAAAACAATTGCTAGGGGGCAAGTACTCTAAATGGATCGTTATCCTGCAAGAGTTCGACTTGGAGTTCGAGAAGTCCAAGTCTAAGAAATCCTTAGTTTTTGTGGAATTGATGTGTGATTTCCCGCGTACTGACACAGAGACTGTGGCAGAAGAGCCCATTGCGGACGAATCTTTGTTTCTTATCAGTACTTTAGATCCGTGGTTCGGGGATATAATCATCTATCTCCAAACCCAAACCTTTCGGCCTGAAGCTTCCAAAGAGGAACGCCGAAAAATTAGGTTTCAATCCCAGCAATAAAAAATTATTGGAGATACACTTTATCGCCGGGGGGCAGACTTAGTTTTTCGACGTTGTCTAACTCACGAAGAAGCTGAGAGAGTTTTGAATGATTGTCACTATGGAGCATGTGGCGGTCATATGTCTGGGTATGCCACAGCTCAGATGGTGTTGCGCGTTGGTTACTTCTGGCCATCTATGTTTAAAGATTGTATCATTGCAGTCCGGAAGTGCCACAACTGTCAAGTGTTTGATCGAAAGATGCGCACACCACCTGCTCCTCTCCATCCTATAATTGCCGTTGGTCCATTAGCCAAATGGGGTATCGACTTTATTACTTGTAACCCTCACTCGGCCGAGGGGCATGCGTATATCATCCTCGCGGTTGATTATTTCACTAAATGGGCCGAGGCGATGCCTACATTCGACGCAAGCGGCAAAACAGCTGCAGTTTTCATATTCAATCATATAATAACTAGGTTTGGTGTCCCACAAGCAATTATTACTGACCATGGAAGCCATTTTCGAAACACCATGATGACTGAACTTACAAGCCAGCTTGGTTTGCGCCATGACAGCTCTACTCCTTATTATCCGCAAGCCAACGGTTTGGTTGAGTCTATCAACAAAGTTCTGGTTATCATGATCCGACGAACCATTGGTATTCATCGGTCGAATTGGCACAACATGTTATTTTCGGCGCTATGGGCATACCGAACCTCAGTGAAAACCTCAACAGGGTTCACTCCTTTCCAGCTAGTTTATGGCTTAGAAGCAGTGTTACCCATTGAATGTGAAATCCCATCACTTCAAATGGCTGTCGAATTACTTCCAGCTACTTCCGAAGAGGAGAAACGTTTATTGTACTTAGCTAAATTAGATGAGACTCGACGTGACGCTGCATTGGCAATCGAGACTCACGCGAAGCGAATGAAAGCTCAGTATGATAGAAATGTGACCCCTCGAAGTTTTTCGGAGGGAGACCTAGTGCTTTTATATGATCAAGCTAACGATAAGCTAGGTGCTGGAAAATTCGTTCCTATGTGGCATGGACCCTATATTGTAAAGCGAAAGCTAGCAAAAGGGGCTTATGAGCTAGTAGATTTTGATGGGGACTCTTTGGATAAACCCAGAAATGGACTTTACCTAAAGTGGTATTATGCTTAAAAGGAGGGTATGGAGAATTTTTAGTTAGGTTAGGTTTTCTTTCTAGCTAGTATGATTGTTAGTTAGTCAGTCTTCTTAGCTTAGTGAGTGTGTTTTTCGTCGTTATTCTGGCTTATCTTGGTTTTGCTCTTGATATATGTCGACACCCCTCCAAACATACATTGGATTTGCTGATGGTGCTTATCGTAGTACACGGAATATCTCTTCTGCAACTTGGGTTATCTATTCACCCTCTGACGAGTTAGTTTCTATGCATGGGGTAAGCCTCGGTCAAACAACAAATAACATTGCAGAATACAGTGCAGTGGTTGAATTATTATCCGAATCTATTTCATTTGGAATTCGACGTTTGATAGTGAGGTTAGATTCTGAACTTGTTGTATTACAGCTTAATAGAGTTTATGCCATTAGAAATCCTGTGTTATTAAGGTTGTTTTTGAGAGTGCGTCTCTTGGAACGTGAATTTGATTACATTGAATATCAGCATATTCCAAGGTCCTTAAATACATTAGCAGATGCAATTTCTTCTCGAGTGTTGGACAGACATTTACGATAATCATGCAAGTAAATTTAAAAAACATTTCATCATACATGTTAAACAAGATAAGCCGGTAATAGTGATATATATAGATAGAAGTGTGTCAAAAAAATATACGTCGTCTTCGATCATAGGTTGAAAAACACCTTATGATCGGCAAAATGATAAGTACAAAAAGTCAAAAATGTCACATGTGTCTACAAAGTGACTAGCCAATCACTGGTGGTGCTCCCTGTACGAAAACCACTGCACGGGCTACCTTGCGCAAAAATCTCCTCAACGTTCCAGGGACCGCGACTACGTAGCGCTGAAGTCTGATAGGAATATCATCCATATAAGTCTCCGGTATATCTGCCGTCAGACGCTGTAGATCATGCTCCAACTCAGTCAGTACCTCTGCAGCCGCCGTGTCCTGTGGGGCCGGTAGCGGTGCAACTGGATGTCGCCTCTCGAAAGGCTGGAGGTTGGCTGGACGCTGTGGACCAACATCTGCATTTTGAAAATTTTACTGTCAGTTTTGAGACGATATATAAAAAAAAAAAAAAAAAAAAATACATAATTTGAAAACTCATGAAAAATAAAGTACCTCTGTCATCCCATTGTTCTCCCTGTGGAAGAACCATGTCCGGATCACCTCGAAAATCTATTCCGGCATACGGAAAGTCCTGAATCGCGAACACCTGGTCCTCTAACCAGTGAAAATAACTGTCAGTGAATCGAACAACTGCCGCACCCTCGTCTGGATGCCGAGCCATCACAACAACCCATCGTACCAGCTTTGGCTCCTGAGGACCCGAAATATCAACAGTGAGATGCTGAGGGATCAGCATTGGTATCCTCTCTAAGGCAAATCTCACGACTATAGGCCCATATCCAAAGGTCTTTAGTCTGCCGGTCTTTGCCTTGGTCAGTTGGGCTTTCAAGTTGGCCAACAACGCATCACACCAGTTGAAAATGGTGCCTTGGAGACAATCAATTGCCATCCGAAATTGAGACCCAGTAGCAATATGTAAAGTGGCTGAGCCACAAATTCTGGTCACAGTGAAAGCTAAGACCATGAGTTCACGTTGAGAGACATATTTGATCTCTATGCCTTTCTTGTGCTCTCGATCAGGTAGGCACCAATCTGCTCGGAGACTATCAAGGGATTGGCCACCCGGCCTAGTCCCAGCCAGATTGAGTTGCTCACCTCTGTTCGGCAAGCCAGTAAGAAAGTAAATGTCAGCAGGCTCTATCTCAAGTTGTTGCCCGCCGATATAAAAGCATTGTTCTTGAACGTTCCATCTCTCGACCAGCCACTCCAAGAACCTTACCTGAGCTCTCATACCGGGTATGGACCAGTATTTGTATAATCCACATCCTCTTAGGGCATCGAGGGAGGGTTGATGATTGATTGCAGCTTCATCAACCTCCTCATGCTCTCTTTCTCTCCAATCCAGCATGATAAGTTCCCTACACATGAATAAACGGGCATTAAAATTAGTTTTGAGAAATTTCAATGGTTGGTTTGGGAGTTTGGGGATTCAAAACCCGCGTTTTGCGGAGGACGCACCCCGCGTTTGGCGCACAGTGCGCCGGGACGCAGGTGGCCTGAAGGTAACCTGCGTCCCCCGACCTTTTCCCTATGTAGGAAAAAGTCGGGGGACACAGGCCAGCCTTTAGGAAACCTGCGTCCCCCGCAGGGCGGTTTCCAAAACCTAAAACCCCCCAAAAATCAAAAATGAAACTTAAAACAAAATTCTAAACGAATGAAATTGACAAGGAAGATGTTGTGAAATACCTGGAAGAGACGGCGTTCGATTCTAACGGTCGGATTTTCCGCAGCGACCACGGGAAGTTTCTTGTCAAAAGCTCCTTTTTCAACCTCAACAATCAAACGGTAAAAATGACATGGTAAAAAGTCTTTTTATAGGTTTTTTGGATGAATTTGTTCATTTTTCACCATGGAAAGATGTTTTTCGATGAATTTTTGCCTATCTTAAACAGGTATGAGTAATGTGTCGCTTTTGTGCAGGACAAAGGGACTTAGAGGAAAAATTGTCATTTTTCACAAACAAAATATCAGAGTCATCTTTTAAGCCCTTTTCTAACTCCTAAAACATGAAAAGATTGCCGAGCGTTTCTTTTACACTCGTTAAAACGGAATTAAAAGACGGTCCCCTTATAGCTCTTTTCTGACCGTAAAATCAGGAAAAGATAGCCGTGTTTTTGTCGTTTCAAACTCGATACGGAAATAAAACGACGTGTCCTTGATCACTTTTTACTTTTCAGGTCAGTGACACTAATTATGAAAGTACTCCTTGGTCGCAAGATCAAGCGGTTCCCCCAGGTATTATTTTATACTTTTTCGGGCTTGAGGGACACAAATTTACGAAAAAATTCAACTTGGAGTTTCCTTAAGTTTTTCAGACTCTCTAAAATTGAAAAACGCAGAGTTTCTCCTATACTGGGCTCGTTAAACATTTCACAGCAAAGGACCTGTTCAATTACAAACAGGAACGAACCACTCCTTCCTAGGGTTTGAATCAAAACTGGGTTGGACTCATCTGAAGGATGAGCTTATAATCAAGCATATGTTATCCTCCTCAAGCTTGTTAAAAATAAAGAGGTACTTGCCAGAAATGGTGGGGGAAAAGAGAGAAGAATGAGCCTATTTGTTACCTTTTGTCTCAGAAGAAACTTTATTACCACTCTTGGACACGACACTTTTCATTCACCTAGGTTGGGAAATCTTTTACCTCACAGTCATACAAACCACTTTTGAAAGTCTTCAACTGGGTTCCGGGGATTAACTTTGAGGTATTTAGCACCAAACCATCTGTCGTGTCGTTATGTGTCCAAGAGGTCTGCAAACAAAACTTTCATCTGCAAAATACTTGTCATCCATTTGACCATCCCTGAGTCAGTCCTTACAACACTATTTCTTCAAGTTGAACAATTATTTCGTGTTGTGGGCTTGCCCGCAACGGGTCTCTTTCTATCGACATCAACACATTATCTAGAAAGATGACATAGAAATCGTCAGTGCCTTGAAGTCTGCATGCATCAATGTCAGGTTTCTCACCTTTGACGTCAGTTTACATCATTGACTTTCGATCGAAGGATTCCGTGAAATGTTCGACATCAACTCATTCATTCACATCTCATGGATTGTACTGGGTACTTTGAGAACCATTGACATTACTGGTGGTCTCTCTCACGCTTGTTAACAGTTCACATCATTGACTGGTAATCAAGTGGTTTCTACCATGTTCGACATCGACTCATTTATTCGCATGGCTAGAATCGTACCAATTCGAGAAGTAGGAATGAAGACCCTAGATCAAATCTTTACCATCCAGGATGCAAGGAATTTTGTATTCATTAGCTAAGTAGACTAATCATAAACAGATGGATGTGTCCATACTGTGTCGACAAAAGTCTATGATTATGATGTACTACAAGATCATTTTTGTATCAGAGTAGTTAGTCAGTTAGTTAAAGTTTTAATCTGAGTATGGGAATGCCTACCTCAGCGATGATATAATCTTATCCATGTATTTTGTGTTGAAAATTGCAGGTTCCAACCAGGTTCTCCATGAGATAATCCTCGAAATGATAAAGCGCTTCACCCTTCCTAGATAATACAAAACCCTAATCTATTCCAGGCTTCGCACTTTAGGGGGCAATCTGTTACACTAAAAAATGTCACCATGGCTATTTACAGTCGGTATGACTCTATCAACAGTCATACTACCCTCTTGAGCAAGTCTTATGCCTCTGCTATTCATGTCAAACTCCAAGAAAGAGAGAAAGTCTTTAAAAATATGTTTATCTCTGGGTACGCACCTTTTGTTCATAAGGTCTGCGTCCAAGGACGCTCTGTATCTAAAGGGGCAGGTGCGTCCCTCTGAAAAGGTTAAAATGCACAAGTTTTATCTTCAAAAACTTACTTGTGGTCATTTCTAGAGAATTCTAGAAGGTTGTTTGATGTGTATTGAGCGCCTCCAGATGGTTCATGCACTCCTATCAAAGAGGAACTTATCCCATCAATAAGGGAGTGATCCCATCCAAAGAGGGGACTATCCCATTGATGGTGGACCTGATTAACTTCCTCTTGAGCACTATAAAAAGAGGCATTGAGCCAGAAGGAAGAAGGTTGAAAGCTATAGATTTCTAAGGGTAAATGCTGCAGGAATTAGGACTCCCATTTAGAAGCTTGTGAGGAGAGATTGTCATCTTTACTTGTTCTATTTGGAAGTGGGTGAGCTTTGTCAAAGTAGAGGAAGACTCTTGTGGACCCTGGAAGGAGTTTGCACAACACCAAGGCTCAGGTTGTAATGGTTCCTTTTGATTATCTTTAATGCAAATTGGTCCATTCTTCTCAATAACTTGTTGTTAATGGGTTATTTCATGTACTCCTTGGTCTATGTGTTGAATATGCTTTGTTTTATGTTATAATCAGGTGCTATTTAATTGTTTGACTGTTGGTGATTGCAGGTTTTGCAGAAAGGGAGGAGCTCATCCGGATCAACAAAGCTTGGACTTCTACAACAGCGTTTGGACAGAGGTAAGAACGAAACACTTGATTTCTCATATCATAATGTATGTTTAGAGAAGGATAGCTCCAGTTTGTTTTGTTTGTCATTAGAATGTCTTAGACTTCTAGGAAGGTCAGCTGTGTCCGCACCCTTGACTGATTCCGTGTGACAGCCCTTATTTTTGTAAAGTAAAGTCAACTGTAAGAGACCTACCCATGGTCTGCGGTCCATGGGATTGTATAAAAAGAGCTAAGCTCTAAGTAGTTAGAGGCATAGAATAGAAACTAGAGTAATAGCTCTGAAGAAGAAGTCTAAGTCTTGGGTCGTAGTGTAGATAGAGGCTCTGCAGCTAATTACGCAGAGGCCTAGGGTAGACGTCCGTAGTTGATTGCACGCACCCCTGCAGTTGTGTGCACAGGGTGGATAGAGTCTGTAAACACTTGGGAGATATTAATAAACAGAGTTATTCTGCAATTTTTTTGTCAATGAGTTTAGATATTTGTTTATGAATTTCCTTTATTATGCTTATATGATGCATGAATGAATGCAATTACACTGAATAGTTGAATGCAATTACGAATATCTTCTTACGTGGTAATAACCTCAAGTATTTTACAAGATAAGAAATCACTTAGGATAATTGAGGAATCAACACGACATGCTACCATAACTGCGTGAAAGTACCTGAGCCATAGGTTAGGGCTATGCAAAGGTTGATCGTATACTTTCGTGAAGGTATTAAAGGTCAGAATAGAGGGTTGGTCTTACAAGCCCTAGAGCGAGACCACCTGCACGAAGGAAAGGATAGAAGAAATCAAACGACATCACAACCATCTCAGGGTGCAGAAACTTGGTTCCAGCATCCCCCCATACTGCTTTGGGTGAGACTTCGGTCTGCGCTCTGTGGGATGATGCTGAAAGGGCCAGTAGTGTAGCAATTTGTTTGGTTAATTAACGTTGAACCTGGGTCAGGACCCCTCAAGCCTACAAAAATCCTTGTCTGAGTCCCCTATCCAAATTAAAGAATGGAGAAGCCGAGCAATTAATAAGAAAATTGAAAGATACTTTAGTTATACAACAAATTATCCAATTGATGAATTCCAGAGGAAAACCTAAATGAGTTAAAAGCATTCTAAGATATAACCAGCTTGCACGAGTAAAGACTTTTGAAAGGTCTACCTTAAGAATCATACCTTTCAGTTTTTTTATCTTGATGGAGTGCATGACCTTAGATGAAAAAATGTTCGCCCCTATGTAACCATATTCACCCCAAATGTTGTTCAATTTGATCAGCTTGGGATTAAGTCCCAAAGTTATTCCTCTAGATGTCCCATTCATATCCAAGGCATAGAAATGGCATCCAGGGATCATTGCTTTGAGTGATGGAATGATGTGCTCATCTAACCTAAGTGTATCCTGAAGAAAAATTACTTCCACCTTCTCTATGTTCAAGAGTCTCCAAAAGGCTAGTTTTTTGGAAGGACTAGCTAACCCTTAGTAGTTAAAGGAGAGCAGCGTCATGAGTGGGAGGATACCAGGGTATTATGTGCTCTAAGAAGCTGGTAAATGGCAAGTTGGATACCAACAACTACATCCATACTAGCTTGACTCTTGGCCTTGGATATAGAGGAGGTTCGCCGAGGTTGTTTAGGGGAAAAAAGGGGGGAGATAAAGCTAATTCCCAAAGAGTCCTATGATGGGGGGTGAATCATGGATCGAAGGTTATAGGAGTGAGATCGATTAGATGAGTCTGAAGTTGCAGAGGGAGACCCCCAAGGGGAGTGGTCCGGGAAGGAGGGTGGAGTACAGGAGAAGGTCAGAGGGGGGGATTCAAGGGACAATATAATGAGGGGGGAGCCGGAACAGAAGTATAAATGAAATGTGATGCAAAGGTGAATAACACAAAAGTAATGGAAGTAAGGCAATTAAAAAATGTGAAAAGTTTAGAATTACCTAAAGAGAGCATTGTCATTGCCGTCGTTTGAGCCCTAGTTAGTGGAGGCAAGGGGGAGGCCTAATATGAGCAGTGTCGCACTTCATCTCACGTGCCTTAGTATCTTTGACCTGTTTTGTGCCTGTGGTCATTGGATGATCAGCTAACCGTGGGTTGGTCTCAGTTTCCACCAACTGATGCTTCGGAACAGGGGAATGCTTTACTAGAGTATATTCCTTGAATAGGTGCTCGACTTTGTGACAATGCCTAAGGCGAAATGGTACACCTTCATAGTCCAATATCTGAATTCACGTATAATGCTTCCAATAGAGTGTGATTTTTTCCTCTAACCGCTCTCTAGTGTCCATATGAACCAATATTTGTGCCAGGGACATGTTTTTAGATGATAAGTATGATTTGTCGTGCTCTAGGTATGCGTTTAGAGCGTTCCCAATGCATTGGAAGATATCCTATGACCAAAAGTGTAAGGGTAAACCAAGGATTATTATCCACAAGGGTACAACTCCTAATTGTTCCCACTCCAGATCAAACAAAGGTTTCCATCTCTTAAGCAACATTGGGGTGTGTTCAATATGCCAAAATTTAGATAGTACCCAGAATGTGTAGTCTGCCCTTAGGAATCGGAGAGCGAACCATCCCCGAGCCAAGGTGGTAACAGTCGGTAGATCAGTCAGGATGTGCCCCCAAATCTCCATTATCCGATGTTTGAGCCTGACCAATGAGTAAGTCCGTCCCCAAACGCGTCATACCAGCGCCTAGTTGGTAGTATCGACAACATCTCCCATTTATATGCCCTCTCCGAATCGAAGGGATACACCTTGATTCCTTGCTTTTACGCACTTTGATTTCTTTCCCTATTTAGGTATCTTTTCGGATC
Organism: Pinus tabuliformis; assembly: GCA_031772625.1. Taxonomy (NCBI): domain Eukaryota; kingdom Viridiplantae; phylum Streptophyta; class Pinopsida; order Pinales; family Pinaceae; genus Pinus; species Pinus tabuliformis. The sequence goes on from CM062807.1 coordinate 1,131,820,157, forward strand.
GAGCTTCCAGGGAGGGTTTAGGAGGGGATTCATATTCATCAACTCGCTGCTTAGAATCACCTTCCACCAGACCTGATGGTGTTCCTTCGAAGAAACCAGATGTGGGGGGAACAGATACAAGGGTATGCGAAGGACCAGAGAGTAAATCTAGAGGATTTATATCTGGCACAGTGGATGATGGAAGGGCTGAAATGCCAAAAAGGGAGATATGGTAAAATATGGAGGATAAAAGAAGGGGTCGGGGTCAATGCAGGAGGCTAGGAATTGTAGGGAAGCCGATGAGGGGGGAGGGGTAGCGAAATCTATCCAGGGGAGACATACATAAGGAAAATGGTCAACTGGACATGAGGGGCCCAATCCAGAGTGCAAGGGCAAGGAAACCACTTGGGGGAAGCTGTCAAAAGAGGCAGGGTTCAGAGACAATGACACATTTGGTATTGGGGCTAGTGTGGTCATCCAAATGGGGACTGAAGCGAAAGGATGCTCCAAATAATCAAATTGTTCAATCTCCATGTCCATAACTAGCATTCCATGAAAATTCCGCACCAGCTGCCAAAACCATTAGTGGAAGCATTAACGTCTGCGAGTCACGGAAGTAGGAAGGAAAATTGGGTTACAAGGAGGTCATCGAGAAGATCATGAAGGGTAATCAGGTAAAGGAGATGATCAGATGATGACCGTGACCAAAGGAGGCGGTGCAGGGAAACATAGAACCATGAAACCCTAACCCTTACCCACCTCAATGTGCATTCGAGTCTACAACAATAGCTCCATCATCTTATCTGCATTCATGCAGATACTATACATGAAAATGTTCACCATATTCTCTCTATTATATTTTTATATGAATGATAAATCCTTCTTCTTTCCATGCCTATGCTTTTCAGTGATATTCCTAAGAGGTTTTAAACAAAATTCTTAATTTTAAGCTCTATTTTGTTAGGAACTTCATGTTTATGTTACTTGCCTTATGATAAATGAATTCATGCTTTCCATGCTCATTTTGATCTTTGCTTTTCCACCCTACACTAAATCGACAAAATCCAAAAGTATGGCAAAGGCATACCTACCCTGCTCCTTTATATCTCTTGCAACTGGAACCTTTGATCCTTTGACCTACTTCCCTGATTTTCACTCTTGATCCAACAAAACCCTAAAATCTTCAAAACCCTAGAGCTGAACATATCTAGCCTAACATCTTTTCCCACTCCAGTCATCGTTGGTTGTGAATTCATAGAGAGATCCCTCTCTGGTTTAACAGGGCTAGTTGTTGAACCCTAAGTGGTTTGAGATTACCTCCTTCGATCTCCTTTCTTAGCCTTGGGATAGTGTGGAGGATAACATGTACGATAGTTAATATTTTACAATTTCCTACTACTTCTCCTGCTTGTCATGTTTTGCACTTGATTTGCAGATATCAATGTTCCCTCAAACTTACATTGGCTTTGCTGATGGCGCTAGTCATAGTACTCAGAATTTGTCTTCCGTAGCCTAGGATATTTATTCACCTAGTGATGAGTTAGTATTTATTCATCGAATGTGCCTCAATAAAAAACTGAATAATATAGCATAATATAGTGTAGTAATTGAACTATTATCTTACACCATCTCATTTGGTATTCGAAGTTTGATTTTTAGGTTAGATTCACAACTCGTATTATTAGATTTAAACAATGTCTATGCAGTAAGAAGTTCATCAATGTTAAGAATTTTTTTACGGGTAGATATTTTGGAAAGGCGGTTTGATCACATTGAATATCAACACATTCCAAGGAATTTAAACACATTAACTATGCACTAGCTAATCATGTGTTAAATAGATATTTGTGACATTTGTAAGTAAAAGCAATATTCATCCACATATTGATCAAGATAAATTGAAATCAAAAGTAGTAGTCTTCATTAGCATAAAGTTTGTATAAAACTGTGTCATACAAAAATATGTCATCCGAGGACATAATACCCCGTGACCTTTATTATCTAAATATGTCGATACAAAAATCAAAATGTGACCCTGAAAAATAAACAACTAAGCATGATGATTCTCGTGATAGCAAACTACGGCACGGGTAACCTAGCACAACAATCTCACCTAAGTGGTCCTGGAACTCCAACTATGTGCCACTGGTATCGAAGAGGTATGTCATCTGTCCCAGTCTTTGGGATGTTTAAAGTCAACCTCTCCAATTTTTGTTCTAGCTCTGTTAATGTGTCCTTTACATCTGGGTTAACTTTTGCAACTGCTATAGGCTACTCACCTCGCCTGTCAAAGCGTCTCAACCCTACTGGTCAGTTTAGGCCCACATCTACATATGCATTTCGGATAATTAGCCTTTGAAGACAAAAAACACATTAAAAAATTAAAAAAAAAAAAGAAAACATATCGAAATGAGAAATTCTTACCTATTTCACCCCACTATATCCTTGTTGGAAGTGGGCTATCGGGGTTACCTCTCTAATCCATCCCTGCATATGGGACGTCCTTAATCGAAATGATATGTTGGCCCTGTTGGATACCTATAGTAATAGGTTTCATATTTCATGATTGATTATTGAAAATCCAAATATGCTCTGCTTTGTTACTACAAAGATCCCATATTTCCAGGAAATCAGAGGTGTGTGAAATACTTCAAATATTGAGGACCTTATTACAAATTTTGTGGGTGATTCAACAGTTCAAGCTGGATCATGCCATGTTTAAATTTTGAGTTGTAGAATAGAGAAAGAAGTCTGTCCAAACAGCTTAATCTTGGCAGACAAGTAGTTCAGGTAGAGAAACAAAGGTTCCCAAAAGTCTAAACTGGGACCTTGGAAGAGATAAGGGTAGAAACAGATAGAGGAAAAAAGGAAAAAGCCAAAGAAAAGAAAAGGCAATTGAGGGTTGCAAGTCCAAGTGCCCCTCCAAGAAGAAACAAAAAATGCTAGGTGAAATAGTTGGGTAGGCAGTTGTGGTTGCAGAAAAGACATGTTCACCATTACATAGTCGTCAAAGATGTTTTGCCAAGGCAATGAACATATCAGCAAAAAAGGTGGTGAATTTCATGGATTCACAGCAGAGAGCATCACTAACTTCTCCTTTTCCCCTTTACCCCATCATTAACACCCCCTTTCTAAATCCCCCTCCTTCACTCATATTAACTCCTAATTCTACTATTTAGCTCCCTTATTTTACCCCATCCCTAATAATAATAACACTAAGGTGTATAAAACCCCAAATGTTATATATATTCCCTCCCCTAGGCATAATAGCCGAGAATTCTGCAAAAAGGGACCATAATGGCACCTGGCCACCATGGTGAACCTATCTCCACCCTTTTTCCCTTTGCTGCAAGTCATTTTCCCTCAAAAAACACCTTTGCATGGGTAAAACCCCTCTCTAAACCACCTTAGCCTATAAAACCCTCTGCAAACCTTACAAAAATCGAAATCCGCCTTTGGCACACTCCCAAACGCGAGCGCAGGTGGTTTGAATTAAAAAACATTTGAAAAGCCACGCCAAAAACCCACAAACGGTAAATATTTCCGCCCGCAGTATTGGCTGTGCACCTCATACCTCCGCCAGCCGTCGGATCAAGCCTTCCAGATCCGACGGCCCACAGCAATATCGGAGCGCCGTCCGTGACCGAGAGTTAAGTCCCGAGAACGTGACGTTGCGCCTCGTCACGCCTCCGCCACGCGTCGACCAACGGACCATCTCGGAGCTCCCTCTGACACCCTCGGCACCGTACTCTAACCGCCCCGAGAGACCGTGACGGTTAAAGCCTTAACCGTGACCGTTACGGTTTCACTTCCGCCTGTCCACCGCTGACCTGTCTGCCACGTCTCTCCCGTTCGTACCTGCCTCCACAATGCGTCCAGCTCACCGCTGACTGGACTGCCACCTCACCGCCCTTTGACCGGTCGTCCTCTGCCACGTCCTCCCCGATGACGTCAGCTGACGTCACATCACCGTGACCCACCAATGACGTCATGCTGACGTCATCATAAAAAAGCGCCAAACGGGTAAAAAACTCATATTAACCATTTTTACCCGTGTTTTTCACCATTTCATTGTTGTTTCTGCTGAACTCTCTGCTCAACCGTTTCCGCCCGGATTTCCGCCAACCGGTAAAATTTAGCCAAGGCGACCTCTTCAGCAGCAACAGTACGCCTTACCGTCACCTCTGCACGTCGAATTACAGGTATTTAGACCGTCCTGCCTTCCATACGACCTGCATTTAGCTTAAAACTGTTCACAGGCATAATAGGACCACAAAGTCGACATTTTCACCGTCAGAATCCAGTTATACCTTCACCATTGTCACTGTGAGGTCCAAAAATTCCCTGCAGAGTCGTAATAAGCTGCAATTCATCTAAAAACCCCTCAGTCCCGTGTTTTCCCGGCAAATTCACTGCTAAATACCTCTGAACTACTACCAGAAGCTCAATTGGGCCCCAAAGAGGCTCTGTTACCAATCACCAGCAGTATTTCAATTGCTAGCTGGTGAATTCCCCTCTGACAGTTCAGAAAATCAAGCTATTTTCCACAGAGGGCAATCTGCAGTCTGTTTTTACCCATTCACCTGTCAAATTGCAATATTTTTCCCCTTCAGAAGCTATGGAGACCCCCATTGCTCTCAATATCAAGCCTATCAATGCTCCCCACCAAGAATTGGCATGGAAGCCCCTGGGAGACATGGATTACCAGATGTTGGACTGGTTCCCCATGGGAACTAAGTATAATATCCTGATGCTAAATGAACTGAGAGCCCAGCACATGAGTGGAGCAGATATCTTGGGGATTTGGGAATCAAATTTGCCCATATACAACCTTCCCCAAGTTAATCCCATGCCAGAGCTTATTTACAGTTGCCAGGAGTGCTATGACCCCAGCCAAAGGGCAGTCATTAGCCCCACAGGCCTAGTCCTGTTTCAGATCACTCCAGAAAGTATAAATCAGATGCTGCATTTCCATACAGCCAAGAAACTCACTCCTCTTTCCATGCAAGATTTGATAAAGAGAGGAAATAACCTGTCTAATGACCAGATTGTGAAGATTAACCAGCTATTTGTCACACCTAGCACTGAAGCAGTCAGAACCCCTCCCATTGGGTACCAATACCTGAATGAGTTGGGCAGGATGATGGTGGACTTGATTGGATATGTCCTGGGATTCAGAGGACTGGAAGATGTAGATGACAGCATATTGGCAATGCTGTCTATATTTGCCCCTGGTAAGCCTCCAGCTATCCACTATGATTATGCTACTTATATAGCCGAGAAGATCCATGACCAGTTCATGAATTTGAGGAGGGAGAGGCTGTTCAGATACACCTCCTATATATACCATCTGTTCCTTTTCAACCAGCCAGCTACCTTCTCTGTCCCTTTGAGGCCACTCAACGCCCAAGGAACCCCAAGATCAGTTGTTTTTTGGACCCCTGTGTTCCATTGTACCTCAGTATCACCTTATACATACTGTGAATTTATTGATCTATTTGTACATCCGGCCCTAACAGTGCTGCAAGGTGCCCCTCCTCCTAGACTGACCGATGATATGAAGAGAATTCTTCACTTAAATAAGCTTTACAACATCGGCAACTGGTACTTCTACCAGAATCACACAGTCATTAGGGTGTATGGATGTGAATTAAATCCATTTAGGCTGCCAAGGTACGTTCCCATGAGACTGTTTGCCTTAGAATATTTCAAGCAATTTGGGAACTCAGATTACCTACACTTTCAGAGTAGAAACAAGAAATCACAGTTGAAAGTGAGAAACCAGCTAGGTCCCTTCTTATACAACAGGAAGGAGGAAGGCTGGAAAGAGGCAGACAGGATCCTGGAAGGACTCCAGTTGAAAACTAGTTTTGAGTGGATTCCATATGACCCTAACCACTCTATTTCCCTCAGGAGGATCAGGTATAAGTTAGGCAACTATGCACATGCAAGATTACCTGAAATTGAAAAATATGCAAATGCACCAGATTGGGAAGAGGGCACATTAGTAGAGCAAATGACTAGGGAAGAAATACTTGAGCAAGAGGCTAGAAATGTCCAAAAACAAGCTGACTTGGAAACTTGTGGACAGGTGCCTATTTCCTACAGGAGGCAAATTGGAGCAGCCACCACAACACCAGCAACACAACAGCAAACTACCGAGCAGACAACCCAAGCAGCAAGCAAGGACAAAGGCAAACAGGTGGAACAGCCACCTATATTAACAGAAGAACAGGTTGACACCTTGCTACAGCAGCAAGAAGAAATGGAACAGCAGGAGTTGGGGCAGCAACAAGACAAATCACAAACTAGTGGGCAGCAGCCATTGCAGCAGGAAAAAGGGACAGATTTACCTGGTTCCACAGAACAGCAGCCCCAAACAGAGGTGCCTCCAAGGACAGACACCAATGTGGACAGCTCAGTCCTCCAAACACCTCAGAAGGAGGACTTAACCAGAAAGAGAGAAAGAGAGACCCCCCAGACTTCATCCTTTATCAGAGGGGAGAAGAGACAAAGGTTGAATGACTCCCAAGAGGAGGACATAGCAATAAGGCAGGCCATGGGCATGGGCCCACCCAGTGGAGAACTCTCGGCCAGCTCATCTCAAAGAGGACAAGATATGACTATGGGAGGAGAGGTCAGCTCTTCTGGCCAGCATAGAGAGGGGCACTCCAGCATAAAGCAGCAGTTCATAGATATCAAAAGGAGGAGTGATCCCATCAAGGTGCAATTATACAATCACCTGCTGAATTTGGCACCCAGCAACCAGCAGAGACTAATGTCTGCTTTTGATGTGAGTGAGGGCAAAATGATAATGAGCCATTTCATGCCCACAACTCTACATCCTCAGTCCACCTCGGACTATTTAAGAACCAATATGGAGGTTCTGGCTAAAGATATTCACCCCATGGATAAGATAGAGTTACACAAGCAAACGGGTGAAATGGTGTATGCCTCCCTGGCAGATGAGACACTAGAAAATTACAGGTTGAAGAGCAGCCTAGACAATACATCATCCCAGCTAGAGTTGGAACGAGCGTCCTCACAGGCCAAGGACAACAGGATCAAGACCTTGGAGGAAGTGATCATAGAAATAGGGCATGATCCCAAGGATGTCAAAGGCATCCAAGAACTGCTGAAGATAAGGGATGCAGACATGGCAGCCCTAAGAAAGAAGATCAAGCTCCCGGCCACCATCCATCCACAGGCAGATGAAGTTGCCCAGCAAAGGCAAGAAAAAGATACCACAGACCTGCTGGTATCTTTATACAAGGAGCTGGTCAGGGTACAAGACCAACTAGGACAGGCTGAGGCTGCAAAAGCATCACTAGAGGCAGCCATGAAACAAAAAGGAGAAGGTCAATCCTCCCAGCCTCCTCCACTAATAATAAATCTTGAGGAAGTACCTCCGATCATCACTCCTCCTCCTCAGCAAACAGGAGCTACAGCACCATCCACAGCCCCAACTACAACATCAGAGCAGGCTGCTAGCTTAGACATGCAAAAGCTACAAGCAGAGATCCGAGCTATGGAATCTCAAATGAAAGAGCTGGATGAGCTCAAACAGAACTTGGCCAAAGTTAATGAAAAGTTTGATAAAAGCAAGCAAAATGAGGCAGCCAAGGAGAGAGAGGTGAAGACCCTTAAGAGAAGGATTGCTGAACTAGAGAAAGAGCTTGCATTGGAAAAGTAACTGCTCAAATGAAGGCAGTACTATGGAGCAACATTGGAAGATCCATTGCCAACCAGTGGCAATATATTGAGACCATGGATGAGCAAATGGTGCTCATCACCAAAGCAAACAAGGAGATACAGAGAGCCAGGGCAAGCCTTGGACACATGCCAGAAGCAGCTACCAGGATGATTAATATCCTGAATTATAAGACCAGCTCGCAATTGGCTGTCATGGGGATTACCAACAGGACAGAAACAATAGCCATAGCCAAGAGAGTTGTAACATTGAGGAACTTGGTTGGAACCCTGGAGAGGAGGACCCAGGATATGCAAACCGAAATTAACAGATTCCTGGAGAAGTTTGTAACACTGCAGAACAGAGGCCTCCCCAGCATTTTGAGCAGTGTGGGAAGACTGCTCACCCTGGACAACTATAACAAAAGAATTGATGCCCAGGCAGGAGCAGAGATTTCAAGACAATCCAGCACTTCAGCAGATGCAGGGCCAGCTACAGGGCAGATTATGTTTGACAGGGTGGAGAACCTGTTTTTTCTCATGAATGAAATAGAGCATCTGTTTGACACACCACCCAACTTCTTCAAATTCACAGAAGCAGATGAGACTCTAGGGGCAATTTTGGCACATCAACTGCCCACACAGGATGTCTGGAGGCATTTGACCCAGACAATTTTGACAGGCCAGAACCAATAGCGCAGAAGGAAAAAAGCAGACACGCGCAGTGACAATTTTGGGAATTAATATCTACAGAAAAGGCAGAGGCTGAGCCAACTCAGCCGGACCAGTGACTCACCACCAGCAGCAGTCAAAGTCACAGGTGACAGGTCCGAGACACAGTGTACCAGCCTACAGTCGGGTTTTCTATGCATTAACTCCAAATGTTCAGACCGACTTAGCTATTCTTACAAGCTAAATATCTTCTGACAGAGCATTAAAATGCCTGTACTGTGTATTAAATGTGTAATAAATTTTTGACATAATATCTTAAAGAGTTGGTGAGAATGTAAAGACTGAGATAACGCAGAACTCAGATATTTTTGTAGACCACCGCTAGTATATATACACCCTTCACAGATGCTGAAGGGGTTGTTGTAATTTTCTCTTGGAGAACTTCCATCTGCTGTAATATTTTCAGAGAATTAATACAAAGGAGGAATGGAACTTCCAGAAGCTTGGTGTATTTGATGTCTTGTGGTGAATGATGCCTGTTACAGGATTCCATGGGTGTTGCCTTAAGACTATAAGTATTTTCAAATCTCCTGTTATGTGTTTTTTTTTCGAGTCTTTTGTTCTCTTTAAGTTGTTTAAATGTCTTACACTTGACAGTAAGGTGAAAGAATAGTTGCCAGGATTTAGTCAAGCATTACCCTGAACTCAAACCTGAACTGCCATCTATGTTTTCTTCAGAAACAGTAATAGAAATTGCAATTCTTAACTGCTGCATTTCAAGCTGTCTCTTTGCTGTAACAGACTATTCCCAGGGATTCAAATTATTGCCCCTGGGACCTCTGTTTTCTCCTCCAAAGTCTGTCTCTTGGAAATATGTAGACAATAAGTGTAAATTCTTAAATGCTTTCAGTTTGTGCTGCCTGTTTCCTGTCATTTAACCAAAAATATGTTTTAATAAAGCACTCAAAAGGCCCTGTAAGTTCCATCTTTCATCTCACAGATTCAAACACATTAAGCCACAGACTCCATTGCCCAATGATATTCAACCTATCTGAAAACTACATCACTGAAGTCTAAGGGAATTTCATCAACCAAAACACAAACATAACCTGTACTCAATACCTAGCCTAGAACATTGTCACTGTAGATATAAATCATAAAGAGAGAGCCCTCTCTGATCACTGTTTGGCTAGAAACAGTGATTAAAAGATTGGTTAGTGGTTACCCCGGCCGTATTCCCTTGGGAGTCATAGGGAACAACCTGGGTGTTAACATAATTGGCGACTCCACTGGGGACTAAGACTATTCAATTACTATCTATCTTCTAAAGCTTTCATCAAGCCTGAAACTAGCCAAGACATCTTAGGACTGTTTTTCTGATACAGGGACAGCCTTAGGGAAGAGCTAACTAGGGAAACTTATCCTAGCTTTGAAACATATATAGTCATTCCAGAGTTCTTATTTAGCCCTTGTAAATACAAAACTTCTGTATAAAGTTCTGAAAGAATACTTAGAAGCTGGCTCCCAAAAGAAACCCAAGGCATACTAGGGCAAACCCTGACCCTGATCAACCCATCATTGTTGATAACCCAAATATTATTCCAAAGAACATAAGGGGACAGCACAAGAAGGATAAGCCTGCTGATTCAGATATAAGGTCAGACCAACCCATCCTCATTCCCACTCCTTGCAAAGTTCTTTTTCGTTCCACACCCAATTCCCCTAGTTCATCTTCAACCCCTCAAAGCCCTCCCATTCCATCTTCACCATCTGCACATACTCACTCAACCAGTTTCCCACTTGTTACCCATCCTATTAACCCCATCACACCTGTAATCCCAGTTGTCCCATTTGTTCCTATCAACCCTATTAATCCCATAAACATGGCTAACAGATATGCACCATTACAGATTCCAGCCAATGCTCCAGCTCTACCCCAAGACTATCAAACCAGACTCTCATTTTTTGATTCCCATGGCCCTTTGACAGCCATCCAGCATGCTAAAAAGATGCAAGACCACTTTGAGACCTATGAAATTGATGATGATAGTGTCAGGATGAGAATCTTTGTTCAAAGCTTAACTGGAGATGTCAGAACTTGGTTTAGATCTTTAAATGCAAATTCCATTGCAACCCCTGAAGTTTTATACCAGGAATTTACCAACAGATGGGAGAAAAAGAGAGATCCCCACCACATACTTGGTGAATATAACACTATTAAAAGAGGTCCCCAAGAAACGGTGTTGGAGTATTGTGCCAGGTTTAACAACATATACAATGCCATCCCTCAGAACTTAAGGCCCCCTCCTGATTTGGCTCTTTATAATTTCCCTGACGGTTTTGATTCTGATATGGCCTATCAGTTGAGAGAAAGAGACCCTCCAACCCTTGCAGAAGCTCAAAGGGTTGCAGTCACTGTAGAGGCCAACTTAATTGCCAAAAGAAACAGGGCAAAGCTGGAAAAGAAAACTGGCTTCAAAGAAGAACCCTCGGGTTTTGACCAAAAGCTAGATGCAATTCTCAATAGCATGAAGAGGTTGGGAGAGAGAGTGGAATCAGTGGAAAGAAAATCATCATGGGAGACACCACAAAACAATCCTCCTAGAAACCCAAATTTCAGGAGAGTCCAGAACCCCAATATAGGAAAGACTAATGCTGACCAAGATATCAGACCCCCTTTTCAAGAGAACTATGCAGAAACTTCTTCTGCAAATCAGCTAAATGAAGACCCTGAAATCAATCTAATAGGGCTGGATGGCAAAAGTCATATATTCTTAACTCAAGAAGACCACGAGGAGGATGAGAGTAACACATTTCAAACTAAGTCAGGGGAATCCTTCGATTTCAAACAAGGATATGACACTGCTGTTTATGAAGTCCACAAACAATACAAACTAAGGAGTAGGACTGTAAATGTAAATCAACCCGAAAAGATAAAAGAAAAACAGCAAACCAAGGAAACCTCAGTCACTGAAACTGATCATGTGCCAAACGTGCCTACAAAGGAAGTAGTGGTTGAAGAGGTTACTGAACCACTGTCCCCATCAAAACAACCCATGGCAACCTTATCCTCTGAGCCTAACCCAAATATTGCCCCTCAAGATATCAATATAAGGGACAGGTTCCAAAATCAAGACGAAATCCCACCAGAAGATGTAACAAACAAGGAAAGAACTGCTACCCGTGACCCCAAAATGCAAATTGACAAGCCCTTTGACCTAGGAGTAGAGATTGGCAAGTTAAAGGTAGCAATTCCCCTCTCGGAGCTAGCAAAGCATGACATATACAAACAACAGATTAAAAAATCCCTTCAGCTCACCAATAGCAAAGATGATGTAAATGTGTTAGATGACACTCCAGAATTACTGTTTGGTCCAGAGGTAGATGGAAAAACAGTAGTCACAGGGATTTTACCATTTTATGTCAGCTTACATGTACATGACAAAATTCTGCACAATGCAATGTTTGACTCAGGAGCCTCTCATAACCTGATGCCAAAAGCAGTCATGGAAAGATTAAACTTAGATATCACAAGACCATACAAAGACTTGTTTTCTTTTGATTCTAGTCAAGTCAAATGCTTGGGTCTAATTAAGGATTTGTGTGTGTCCCTGGTCCAATTCCCCAACAAAACCATTTTGATGGATGTTGTTGTTGCTGATATCCCACCCAAGTATGGGATGCTATTATCAAGATCATGGGGAGCAAAGCTTCAAGGCTCCCTGCAGTTAGACATGTCATATGCAACCATCTCTGTCTTTGGACAACCAAAAAGACTTGATAGGGAAACACTCATGAAGTACATGGTTAGCAGTGAAGAAAAACCCCAAAATTTCCCAATATATGCTGTTCATTCGGACATAGATTCCTACATCCTCTTTAATGACAGCATAGGCCTCTCGGACAATCACATTAGCACAGAGACACTTACACAAGAACAAAACATTGCTCTAACAAGTAGCACCTGTCAAACATCAATCAGTCCAACAAAACACTTTAGCTCTCCCTTAGGGGTCAAAGATGGTCAGGCAAATGATGAAGCTATCCTAGAAAATAAATGGGAGAAGAAACCCCAACTCATGCTCACACTGCCATCCCATGAACAGAACCTCAAATCTCCTGGCCAGCAAGGCATCTTGTGGGTCTTAGAATTTGATGGCTCGGTTAACAAGTTAGGAGCAGGAGCTGGAGTATGGATACATAACAAAGAGAAAGGCTATGCAACAGGCAAGGCCTACAGATTGAATTTTAGATGCACCAACAACATGGCAGAATATGAAGCTCTATTACTAGGCCTCAAGATTGCAAAATCATTACAAACAACCAGCCTCTCCATCATGGGAGACTCTGATCTGGTCATTCAACAAGTAAAAGGCAATTTTGTCACTAATGACAAGAGGCTGAGATCCTACAGGTCTGCTGTAATTGAAATATTAGAGACCTTTCATGAGTTTGCTATTACAAAAATTCCAAGGGGCCACAACCTCCATGCACATAGCCTGGCAACATTTGCCAGCACTTTCAAATTCCCACTGGAACCCAACAACTGTTTCACAGCTGAGGTCAGGTACAGACCCTCTATTCCAAACAATGTCAGAGAATGGCAAATATTTGAGGATGACATGCAAATAAACAATTTTTTAACCCTGCAACAAGAGTTCACTGGATTAAATATTGATCTTGAGACAGCAAGTCAATCACAAATGCTTGAAACAGCATGTCAATCACAAATACAGTTTCAACAATCTGCTCACCCAATGTCACCTAGGACAGCAAAACAACTACTCAGCCCAACCATTTTCAACAGTGAAAACATTCAACAAATTAAACAAATGGACTGTAAAGAGATGAGTAACATTGAAACTGAAATCATACAACTCAAAGACAATTTCCTCCCAGTGGGCCTTACCCCATTAGAGGATATTTTTGACTCAAATGACATCCCTAGGAAGCCAAAGATGCAGCCATTAGATGCAAGAGTTGAAGAATGCAATATTGGCACTATGGAAAAGCCCAAAATAGTAAAGCTATCTGCCTCTTTGCCCCCTGATCAAAAGCCCAAATATGTTGATCTCTTTAAAGAATTTCAAGATGTCTTTGCCTGGGGATATGATGATCTCAAGTCCTATGACACATCTGTCATCCAGCATACCATCCCTCTCAAGCCTAATCAAAAACCATTCAAACAGAAATTGAGAAGGATCAATCCTGTGCTCCTTCCTTCCATTGAAAAAGAGTTGCATAAAATGTTCAAGGCTGGTATTATAGCACCAATCAGATTCTCTGAATGGATTTCAAATTTAGTCCCTACAAGAAAGAAAACTGGTGAAATCAGACTGTGTGTAGACTTAAGGAATCTGAATCAAGTTTCACTCAAAGATAACTACCCTTTACCAAAAATGGATCACATCCTCCAAAGAGTAGTAGGAGCCTCAAGGATATCACTGCTTGATGGATTCTCAGGCTTCAATCAAATTTTAGTGCACCCTGATGATCAAGACAAAACTGCATTTACTACCCCATGGGGAACTTTCAAGTATGTGAAAATGCCCTTTGGATTGAAAAATGCAGGGGCAACATTTCAAAGAGCAATGGACATTGCTTTTGCAAAAGAAATTCACGATTTCTTGGTCATTTACCTAGATGATCTTACACCCTTTTCAAAATCTGACCAAGAACATTTGAAACATTTAAGGCAGATTTTCATAACATGTAGAAAATATGGCATCTCCTTAAACCCCAGCAAGTCTTTATTTGGTTTGGAAGAAGGGAAACTTTTAGGACACATCATTTCGAAAGATGGCATAAGAATTGATCCAGATAGGATACAAGCGATCCTCCAAATGCCTCACCCTAGGAATGTTAAAGAGTTGCAAGGATTCTTAGGAAAACTCAACTTTTTAAGAAGGTTCATCCCAAATTTAGCAGAGTTGATCAGACTACTAAACAATATGCTAAAGAAAGATTCAAAGGTCAAGTGGACTGTTGAAGCGAAGCAAGCCTTTGAAAGCATAAAATTGGCTTTAACCCAAACCCCGGTATTAACTAATCCTCAGTTTGACAGAGACTTCATCATTTTCTCTTTTGCCTCCCAGCATACTATTGCTGCTGTATTGTTGCAGAAAGATGACCAAGGGAATGAAAAGCCCATTGCTTTTTTCAGCAGAGCTCTTAGAGATGCTCCTTTGAAGTATCAAATAATGGAAAAACAAGCCTATGCCTTAATCAAAGCTATCAAAGATTTCAGGATTTATATCCTTTACTCTCATGTTGTGGCTTATGTACCAAGTCCTATTGTCAAAGACATTCTCACCCAAGAAAACTTAGAGGGTAGAAGAGGAAAATGGATTGCAAACATACTTGAATTTGACATTGAAATAAAACCTACAAAGTTGATTAAAGGGCAAGGTTTGGCCAAGTTAATGACAGAAGCAAATTTCCAAGCCTTAGATATCAATCAACTGGACAGTGAAACAGAGCTGGCGACTCCAAAGATCAATGTAGCCTTTGAACAATCTCCATGGTACTCTGATGTCTGTTATGTGTTACAAAACCTGTGTGCTCCCCCAGGACTGTCCAGAACTAAGTCTAGGTTCCTAAAAATGAAAACATCTAAATTTTGTGTAATAGATGAGAATCTACTCTGGAAAAACCATGAAGGTATTTTGCTGCACTGTCTCATTGAGAATGAAACTCACAATATCATGCAAGAATTCCATGCTGGAGACTGTGGTGGACATCTATATTGGAAGTCCACGGTAGACAAGATATTAAGGGCTGGTTATTACTGGCCCACCATGTTCTCTGATGGGAAGAAATTCACAACATCATGCCACAAGTGCCAACTGTTTGAAGGCAGAAGACAGTTGCTGCCACTTCCTTTGAGGCCCATTTCAACAGAAAGACCTTTTCAACAATGGGGCTTGGATTTCATTGGGGAGATTCATCCCTCATCTTCAGGACAACACAGATGGATTTTGACTGCCACAGACTACTTCACCAAGTGGATTGAAGCTGCCCCATGCAGACAAGCAAATGACTCAGTGATCATTCAATTTTTGGAGAACAATATACTGGCTAGATTTGGCTGCCCAGACAAGATAATAACAGACAATGCTGCTGCCTTCAAATCCAAGAAAATGGTAAACTTCTGCCATAAATTTCACATTACTTTGGGCCATTCTACAGCTTACTATCCTCAGGGAAATGGTCTTGCTGAATCATCAAACAAAAGCTTGATAAACATCATAAAGAAAGTGCTGGAAGAGAACAAAAAGAACTGGCACAAGAAACTAGTAAATGCTTTATGGGCAGATAGATTAACCACCAAAAGATCAATTGGGACCAGCCCATATGAGTTAGTCTACGGATTAGAGGCCAGATTTCCTTCATCACTAGGGGTGTCAGTTATGAAACTTCTACAAGAAAGTCAAGCAGAGCCAAATGATATGCAAAGAAGGATCAACCAGATAATCTGTTTACAGCAGACCAGAGAACAAGTTTTCGGCAGAGTGCAAATACTACAAGAAAAACTGAAAAAGGCCTTTGACAGAAGAACCAAGGCAGAAGACTTCAATCTGGGAGACAAAGTTTTAAAGTGGGATGCAAGAAGAGAAGAGAAAGGGAAACATGGGAAATTTGATTCTTTGTGGAAGGGACCATTTGCTGTCCAAGCAGTACAAGGTAATAACACTTATTTCCTTAAAAGTTTGACTGTAACTGAACTGGATGAAGGTCCTGTCAATGGCAGGATGCTGAAGCACTATTATGATGGTTCACTATGATAGGGATCCAAAGGTTCATTGTATATATGCAGGCCTACATATGTTTTCTATTTTTAGTTTGTAAAAAGAGGTTTTCCAAGGGCTGCACCTAGTAGCAATAGGCAGATAAAACCAGAGGTTCCCCAACAAAAAGCACACAATTTTGACAAGTTACATGCATCAGATCTCAAAGATTAAGATGGACAATCAAGGAATAAGGCAATCTGACCTGCTGTTCTTGGTCTTTCAAAAGAAAAACCATCCCCATGTGGAGCCACTGTTGGATACCTATAGTAATAGGTTTCATATTTCATGATTGATTATTGAAAATCCAAATATGCTCTGCTTTGTTACTACAAAGATCCCATATTTCCAGGAAATCAGAGGTGTGTGAAATACTTCAAATATTGAGGACCTTATTACAAATTTTGTGGGTGATTCAACAGTTCAAGCTGGATCATGCCATGTTTAAATTTTGAGTTGTAGAATAGAGAAAGAAGTCTGTCCAAACAGCTTAATCTTGGCAGACAAGTAGTTCAGGTAGAGAAACAAAGGTTCCCAAAAGTCTAAACTGGGACCTTGGAAGAGATAAGGGTAGAAACAGATAGAGGAAAAAAGGAAAAAGCCAAAGAAAAGAAAAGGCAATTGAGGGTTGCAAGTCCAAGTGCCCCTCCAAGAAGAAACAAAAAATGCTAGGTGAAATAGTTGGGTAGGCAGTTGTGGTTGCAGAAAAGACATGTTCACCATTACATAGTCGTCAAAGATGTTTTGCCAAGGCAATGAACATATCAGCAAAAAAGGTGGTGAATTTCATGGATTCACAGCAGAGAGCATCACTAACTTCTCCTTTTCCCCTTTACCCCATCATTAACACCCCCTTTCTAAATCCCCCTCCTTCACTCATATTAACTCCTAATTCTACTATTTAGCTCCCTTATTTTACCCCATCCCTAATAATAATAACACTAAGGTGTATAAAACCCCAAATGTTATATATATTCCCTCCCCTAGGCATAATAGCCGAGAATTCTGCAAAAAGGGACCATAATGGCACCTGGCCACCATGGTGAACCTATCTCCACCCTTTTTCCCTTTGCTGCAAGTCATTTTCCCTCAAAAAACACCTTTGCATGGGTAAAACCCCTCTCTAAACCACCTTAGCCTATAAAACCCTCTGCAAACCTTACAAAAATCGAAATCCGCCTTTGGCACACTCCCAAACGCGAGCGCAGGTGGTTTGAATTAAAAAACATTTGAAAAGCCACGCCAAAAACCCACAAACGGTAAATATTTCCGCCCGCATTATTGGCCGTGCACCTCATACCTCCGCCAGCCGTCGGATCAAGCCTTCCAGATCCGACGGCCCACAGCAATATCGGAGCGCCGTCCGTGACCGAGCGTTAAGTCCCGAGAACGTGACGTTGCGCCTCGTCACGCCTCCGCCACGCGTCGACCGACGGACCATCTCGGAGCTCCCTCTGACACCCTGGGCACCGTACTCTAACCGCCCCGAGAGACCGTGACGGTTAAAGCCTTAACCGTGACCGTCACGGTTTCACTTCCGCCCGTCCACCGCTGACCTGTCTGCCACGTCCCCTCCCGCTCGTACCTGCCTCCACCATACGTCCAGCTCACCGCTGACTGGACTGCCACCTCACCGCCCTTTGACCGGTCATCCTCTGCCACGTCCTCCCCGATGACGTCAGCTGACGTCACATCACCGTGACCCACCAATGACGTCATGCTGACGTCATCATAAAAAAGCGCCAAACGGGTAAAAAACTCATATTAACCATTTTTACCCGTGTTTTTCACCATTTCATCGTTGTTTCTGCTGAACTCTCTGCTCAACCGTTTCCGCCCGGATTTCCGCCAACCGGTAAAATTTAGCCAAGGCGACCTCTTCAGCAGCAACAGTACGCCTTACCGTCACCTCTGCACGTCGAATTACAGGTATTTAGACCGTCCTGCCTTCCATACGACCTGCATTTAGCTTAAAACTGTTCACAGGCATAATAGGACCACAAAGTCGACATTTTCACCGTCAGAATCCAGTTATACCTTCACCATTGTCACTGTGAGGTCCAAAAATTCCCTGCAGAGTCGTAATAAGCTGCAATTCATCTAAAAACTCCTCAGTCCTGTGTTTTCCCGGCAAATTCACTGCTAAATACCTCTGAACTACTACCAGAAGCTCAATTAGGCCCCAAAGAGGCTCTGTCACCAATCACCAGCAGTATTTCAATTGCTAGCTGGTGAATTCCCCTCTGACAGTTCAGAAAATCAAGCTATTTTCCACAGAGGGCAATCTGCAGTCTGTTTTCACCAATTCACCTGTCAAATTGCAATATTTTGCCCCTTCAGAAGCTATGGAGACCCCCATTGCTCTCAATATCAAGCCTATCAATGCTCCCCACCAAGAATTGGCATGGAAGCCCCTGGGAGACATGGATTACCAGATGTTGGACTGGTTCCCCATGGGAACTAAGTATAATATCCTAATGCTCAATGAACTAAGAGCCCAGCACATGAGTGGAGCAGATATCTTGGGGATTTGGGAATCAAATTTGCCCATATACAACCTTCCCCAAGTTAATCCCATGCCAGAGCTTATTTACAGTTGCCAGGAGTGCTATGACCCCAGCCAAAGGGCAGTCATTAGCCCCACAGGCCTAGTCCTGTTTCAGATCACTCCAGAAAGTATAAATCAGATGCTGCATTTCCATACAGCCAAGAAACTGACCCCTCTTTCCATGCAAGATTTGATAAAGAGAGGAAATAACCTGTCTAATGACCAGATTGTAAAGATTAACCAGCTATTTGTCACACCAAGCTCTGAAGCAGTCAGAACCCCTCCCATTGGGTACCAATACCTGAATGAGTTGGGCAGGATGATGGTGGACTTGATTGGATATGTCCTGGGATTCAGAGGACTGGAAGATGTAGATGACAGCATATTGGCAATGCTGTCCATATTTGCCCCTGGTAAGCCTCCAGCTATCCACTATGATTATGCTACTTATATAGCTGAGAAGATCCATGACCAGTTCATGAATTTGAGGAGGGAGAGGCTGTTCAGATACACCTCCTATATATACCATCTGTTCCTTTTCAACCAGCCAGCCACCTTCTCTGTCCCTTTGAGGCCACTCAACGCCCAAGGAACCCCAAGATCAGTTGTTTTTTGGACCCCTGTGTTCCATTGTACCTCAGTATCACCTTATACATACTGTGAATTTATTGATCTATTTGTACATCCGGCCCTAACAGTGCTGCAAGGTGCCCCTCCTCCTAGACTGACCGATGATATGAAGATAATTCTTCACTTAAATAAGCTTTACAACATCGGCAACTGGTACTTCTACCAGAATCACACAGTCATTAGGGTGTATGGATGTGAATTAAATCCATTTAGGCTGCCAAGGTACGTTCCCATGAGACTGTTTGCCTTAGAATATTTCAGGCAATTTGGGAACTCAGATTACCTACACTTTCAGAGTAGAAACAAGAAATCACAGTTGAAAGTGAGAAACCAGCTAGGTCCCTTCTTATACAACAGGAAGGAGGAAGGCTGGAAAGAGGCAGACAGGATCCTGGAAGGACTCCAGTTGAAAACTAGTTTTGAGTGGATTCCATATGACCCTAACCACTCTATTTCCCTCAGGAGGATCAGGTATAAGTTAGGCAACTATGCACATGCAAGATTACCTGAAATTGAAAAATATGCAAATGCACCAGATTGGGAAGAGGGCACATTAGTAGAGCAAATGACTAGGGAAGAAATACTTGAGCAAGAGGCTAGAAATGTCCAAAAACAAGCTGACTTGGAAACTTGTGGACAGGTGCCTATTTCCTACAGGAGGCAAATTGGAGCAGCCACCACAACACCAGCAACACAACAGCAAACTGCCGAGCAGACAACCCAAGCAGCAAGCAAGGACAAAGGCAAACAGGTGGAACAGCCACCTATATTAACAGAAGAACAGGTTGACACCTTGCTACAGCAGCAAGAAGAAATGGAACAGCAGGAGTTGGGGCAGCAACAAGATAAATCACAAACTAGTGGGCAGCAGCCATTGCAGCAGGAGAAAGGGACAGATTTACCTGGTTCCACAGAACAGCAGCCCCAAACAGAGTTGCCTCCAAGGACAGACACCAATGTGGACAGCTCAGTCCTCCAAACACCTCAGAAGGAGGACTTAACCAGAAAGAGAGAAAGAGAGACCCCCCAGACTTCATCCTTTATTAGAGGGGAGAAGAGACAAAGGTTGAATGACTCCCAAGAGGAGGACATAGCAATAAGGCAGGCCATGGGCATGGGCCCACCCAGTGGAGAACTCTCGGCCAGCTCATCTCAAAGAGGACAAGATATGACAATGGGAGGAGAGGTCAGCTCTTCTGGCCAGCATAGAGAGGGGCACTCCAGCATAAAGCAGCAGTTTATAGATATCAAAAGGAGGAGTGATCCCATCAAGGTGCAATTATACAATCACCTGCTGAATTTGGTACCCAGCAACCAGCAGAGACTAATGTCTGCTTTTGATGTGAGTGAGGGAAAAATGATAATGAGCCATTTCATGCCCACAACTCTACATCCTCAGTCCACCTCGGACTATTTAAGAACCAATATGGAGGTTCTGGCTAAAGATATTCACCCCATGGATAAGATAGAGTTACACAAACAAACGGGTGAAATGGTGTATGCCTCCCTGGCAGATGAGACACTAGAAAATTACAGGTTGAAGAGCAGCCTAGACAATACATCATCCCAGGTAGAGTTGGAACGAGCGTCCTCACAGGCCAAGGACAACAGGATCAAGACCTTGGAGGAAGTGATCATAGAAATAGGGCATGATCCCAAGGATGTCAAAGGCATCCAAGAACTGCTGAAGATAAGGGATGCAGACATGGCAGCCCTAAGAAAGAAGATCAAGCTCCCGGCCACCATCCATCCACAGGCAGATGAAGTTGCCCAGCAAAGGCAAGAAAAAGATACCACAGACCTGCTGGTATCCTTATACAAGGAGCTGGTCAGGGTACAAGACCAACTAGGACAGGCTGAAGCTGCAAAAGCATCACTAGAAGCAGCCATGAAACAAAAAGGAGAAGGTCAATCCTCCCAGCCTCCTCCACTAATAATAAATCTTGAGGAAGTACCTCCGATCATCACTCCTCCTCCTCAGCAAACAGGAGCTACAGCACCATCCACAGCCCCAGCTACAACATCAGAGCAGGCTGCTAGCCTAGACATGCAAAAGCTGCAAGCTGAGATCCGAGCTATGGAATCTCAAATGAAAGAGCTGGATGAGCTCAAGCAGAACTTGGCCAAAGTTAATGAAAAGTTTGATAAAAGCAAGCAAAATGAGGCAGCCAAGGAGAGAGAGGTGAAGACCCTTAAGAGAAGGATTGCTGAACTAGAGAAAGAGCTTGCATTGGAAAAAGTAACTGCTCAAATGAAGGCAGTACTATGGAGCAACATTGGAAGATCCATTGCCAACCAGTGGCAATATATTGAGACCATGGATGAGCAAATGGTGCTCATCACCAAAGCAAACAAAGAGATACAGAGAGCCAGGGCAAGCCTTGGACACATGCCAGAAGCAGCTACCAGGATGATTAATATCCTGAATTATAAGACCAGCTCTCAATTGGCTGTCATGGGGATTACCAACAGGACAGAAACAATAGCCATAGCCAAGAGAGTTGTAACATTGAGGAACTTGGTTGGAACCCTGGAGAGGAGGACCCAGGATATGCAAACCGAAATTAACAGATTCCTGGAGAAGTTTGTGACACTGCAGAACAGAGGCCTCCCCAGCATTTTGAGCAATGTGGGAAGACTGCTCACCCTGGACAACTATAACAAAAGAATTGATGCCCAGGCAGGAGCAGAGATTTCAAGACAATCCAGCACTTCAGCAGACACAGGGCCAGCTACAGGGCAAATGATGTATGACAGGGTGGAGAACCTGTTTTTTCTCATGAATGAAATAGAGCATCTGTTTGACACACCACCCAACTTCTTCAAATTCACAGAAGCAGATGAGACTCTAGGGGCAATTTTGGCGCATCAACTGCCCACACAGGATGTCTGGAGGCAGTTGACCCAGACAATTTTGACAGGACAGAACCAATAGCGCAGAAGGAAAAAGGCAGACACGCGCACTGACAATTTTGGGAATTAATATCTACAGAAAAGGCAGAGGCTGAGCCAACTCAGCCGGACCAGTGACTCACCACCACCAGCAGTCAAAGTCACAGGTGACAGGTCCGAGACACAGTATACCAGCCTACAGTCGGGTCTTCTATGCATTAACTCCAAATGTTCAGACCGACTTAGCTATTCTTACAAGCTAAATATCTTCTGACAGAGCATTAAAATGCCTGTACTGTGTATTAAATGTGTAATAAATTTTTGACATAATATCTTAAAGAGTTGGTGAGAATGTAAAGACTGAGATAACGCAGAACTCAGATATTTTGTAGACCACCGCTAGTATATATACACCCTTCACAGATGCTGAAGGGGTTGTTGTAATTTTCTCTTGGAGAACTTCCATCTGCTGTAATATTTTCAGAGAATTAATACAAAGGAGGAATGGAACTTCCAGAAGCTTGGTGTATTTGATGTCTTGTGGTGAATGATGCCTGTTACAGGATTCCATGGGTGTTGCCTTAAGACTATAAGTATTTTCAAATCTCCTGTTATGTGTTTTTTTTTCGAGTCTTTTGTTCTCTTTAAGTTGTTTAAATGTCTTACACTTGACAGTAAGGTGAAAGAATAGTTGCCAGGATTTAGTCAAGCATTACCCTGAACTCAAACCTGAACTGTCATCTATGTTTTCTTCAGAAACAGTAATAGAAATTGCAATTCTTAACTGTTGCATTTCAAGCTGTCTCTTTGCTGTAACAGACTATTCCCAGGGATTCAAATTATTGCCCCTGGGACCTCTGTTTTCTCCTCCAAAGTCTGTCTCTTGGAAATATGTAGACAATAAGTGTAAATTCTTAAATGCTTTCAGTTTGTGCTGCCTGTTTCCTGTCATTTAACCAAAAATATGTTTTAATAAAGCACTCAAAAGGCCCTGTAAGTTCCATCTTTCATCTCACAGATTCAAACACATTAAGCCACAGACTCCATTGCCCAATGATATTCAACCTATCTGAAAACTACATCACTGAAGTCTAAGGGAATTTCATCAACCAAAACACAAACATAACCTGTACTCAATACCTAGCCTAGAACACTGTCACTGTAGATATAAATCATAAAGAGAGAGCCCTCTCTGATCACTGTTTGGCTAGAAACAGTGATTAAAAGATTGGTTAGTGGTTACCCCGGCCGTATTCCCTTGGGAGTCATAGGGAACAACCTGGGTGTTAACAGGCCCAACTAGTAAAAAAACTTGGAAGTATATCTCACCACCAGTCAATTACCTCCATGACGTGCCATAAGAGAGACCCATCTCAGCATACGTGGATCCTAGGACCTCCCTCATCCACTAAAATTTGTTATGGCTAAAGGAGTGGAATCCTCTATAGGGAAAAGAAACTAGAATGGCACCATAATTGAAATTCTTACATTTTCCATTCTTACATATGGTTAGTTGTCCTTTCATGTTAACAACCATTCTCTCGCACGAGTTAAATACCATGGATTCCCAGCATTCCACGTCAATCTACATTTGTGCCTATGTGACCACATGTAGAGTTGCACTGCCAAGCAACTTGTTGATAGTAAAATATACGGTCCTCAAGGAAAAGATCCCAATGGTTTGAATGTCTATCCTTCCATCCTTGAGTTTTACATTCCCACAAAAACGACGTAGGTACCCATTAGTAGTGTCTCCTCCTGTTCTCTGCCCAAATAAAGGAATATAGGCTCCTCTACAAGAAAGCCCAGTCAATAAGTAGATGTCATCGGCATCGATGGTAAGACGATGATATTTGATTACAAAGAATTTTTCCTAGAAATTTCATGTCCTTACAAACCATGTCAATAGATCTACCTGAGCTTTCATCCCAGGAATGAGACAATATTTCAAGAGGCAACAAGTTCTCAAGGCATGCAAGGTATCTGATTCTTCTAAAGTTGTTGCATCACTGGCTTCATGTTCTCTCTCCCTCCATTCCATTTTGGAACAATCAATGGACCTGAAATATAATTTAGAAGGATTTAGAATTAGTATTGAAGCCAATCACACATTTTTTGGGGTTCATTTTCTTTGTTTTTAAAAACTATCGATGCTTGCGTGAACCCAATCAAGACACATTCTAAGGAATTTAAACAGCCAAGGGCGCATATTTTGACAAAATATCTCCCCAAAAAATGAATTGCAAGACTAAAATGAAAATATGAATGGATGGAAAGATAGATTGTGAGGAGACCTCTTGGAGGAAACAATTCACTATTTCATCCACCAATTGTCTGAGAATCAATCCTAGAAGTTTAATGGTAAAATCTCTTTTTTTTTTTTCTGCTCTTAATTGGTAAAAATACAATTGGTAAAAACAAATTACTTTTTCAACTTTTATGAGTCTTTGAGTGATTAAAATATTATTTTTTATGATTAAGACCTTTAAAAGTGAAAATTTTATGTTTTTACCCTAATATTGAGCAGTAATGATGATTTATTGAGATTAAATGTGCAGAACATGTTACATCGTAAAAATCGAATCATTTTGACTATCAACATACTTTTATCACTTTTCATGCTCTTAAAAATTACGAAAAATGAAACCCTAGAGTTCCCTTTAAGCCCTTTTCAGACTCTTGAAACATGAAAATATCATCAAGTACTTGATTGTTGGAACTAGTAAAAGTAAATGAACAACTATCCACTCAGTATTTTACGTACTAAGCCATGACTGCTTATGAAAAAGGTACAAATTGATAAAAAATGGTCAATAGAGTTCTCTCTTGTATTATTTTATCATTTTTCGGACCTAAGAGACTAAATTTATGAAAAAGAACATGATGGAGTTTACTTATGTTTTTCTTCTGGATCCCTAAAAGTGAAAAATGCTGAGCTTTACTTTCTTTGGGCTCGTTAAAATTTTACAGTAAAATAACTGAATGAGTTTTCTTTTTGTGTCTTTTTCAAACTCTTAAAATAGGCTGACATTGAGTTACGCCTTTATTGGACTCGCAAAAATTAAACAGTACAGGACTCGTTAAGCATAACGAGAACGAACCATTCCTTCTTAGCGTTTGTTAAAAATACTTTGTTGGACTCATCCAAAGGATGAGCTTAGAGGACAAGCATATGTTATCCTCCTCAACCTTGTAAAAAATAAAGAGGTACCTGCCAGCAATGGTGGGGAAAATTTGGGAAAATGTGTTCATTTTACATTCATTATAAGACAGTATGTCACTCTTAAACATGACACTCCGTCATATTTTTGTCCGGGTTGGGAAATCTATTTTCCTTACATTTAATCGGACCTCATTGAAAATATTCAGTTGGTTTTGAGTATTATCGCTAAGTCAAATGCTACCAAGTCAAGTGTCATGTCGCTATGTGTTCAAGAGAAGTTCAACTTCAGTACATGTTCCTTTGCAAAATTTAGCCTTCAATTGCGTCGACCATCCCTAAGTCAGTCCTTGCAAACTATTTTCCAAAACTTGACATTATGTTTCGTGCTGTAAGCTTTCCTATGACAGGTCACTTCTTATCAACTTCAACTCATTATCTAGGAATTTGATCTAGAAACCTTCAGTACCTTGAAGCATGCATGCCTTAATGGAAGGTTTCTCACCTTCGATGCCATGATCTCATCATTCACCTTCGATAGAATGATTCTATGAGTGTTCGACATCAAATCATCTATTCACACTTCATAGATTGTACTAAAAGTACCTTGAGATCCATTGTCATTATTGGTGGTTTATCTCACACTTATTAACGGTTCAAATCATTGACTGGTAATCAAGTGGTTTTTTCCATGTTCGACTTTGAGACATTCACTCGCATGGATAGATTCATACGATGGATCAAGAGATGGAGATCAAGACCTTGGATCTAGTTTCATCAATCCATGTTGTGAGGAGTTTTATATTCATGATAATGTAGACAAATTCATAAAATATTGTACACTTTGTTAAGTAGGTCCTGCGTGCATTTTACTAGAATTTTATGCACATTTGTTGAACTTATCCCTAAGAACAGCGTAGAACTATGCTTTTTCTACAACTGTGGACTGTGCAGGTGAATCAAAGATATTAAAAATAAAAAGTACATTCTAGAAACAAAGTTGTTCGAATATATCCCAACTAAAAGCTTCCAGGTGATGCCTATTCAAGCTATAACCCTTAGATGATGGATATTAATCCCTTTCCTCAAGGAACCTTAATCCCTCAATTAGAGGATCTCACCCTCCCCTTTTGGATTCAAAACTTCTTACTCTTGGCCTATTAAATGACTAGAGGGTAGAGGGATAGAGAGCGTCGAAACTCAGAGAAAATAAAGTTATGCTACTAGTTTAAGATTAGAAAGCTTTTCATCTAAGGAGGAGATTGGATGCATTTGGGAGGAACCTCACAACATCAATGAAAAGTTTGTAAGGCTCTTCTTTATCTTTGATTAATACAAATTAATTATTTTCCCCATTGAATTGTCTTATTAGAGTGATGAATGGTCTATAATTATTTAGATGTTCATTAAATAAATTTCAATTCCTAATCTCGTTGATCATTAGTTTAAGTTTGTTTGAATTATTATGTCGCATATTCCTTTGATCCTTCTTATGTTGATGGTTGTAGATTTTATTAAGAATTGAGAGGTTACATCGAGACACAACAAGGGATCTTAATCAAGAATTTCATGAACAAGTAAGAGGCTAGTTTACCATCTTTTGTATCTATAATTCAAATGAGATAAACTTAGGGAAATAGTCATTTCAATTGTCTATTTGTTTCTAGTTTCCATCTAGGATATAGGGAGATCACTCTTGTCAGCAAGAGGGATTTGTATGTTATAACAAAACCAGTGATGAGATCCATGGAAATGACTTCCCATTTCCACTCTAGAATCACAATCGGTTATAGAAATCCACCTGGATGTTTACATTCTGCCTTCACACACTGACAATCAGAAAATCTAACCATGAACTCTGCTACATCCCTCTTCAAATTTGGCCAATAGTAAAATCTCTTCACTACTGTCAGTGTCTTCTAATAACCTAAGTGACCTGATTAAGGTTTTGCATCAAACTCTCTAAATATTACCTTCTTGATCTCACTACTATCCGGCACATATATCTTGTCTCGGAACTTGATCAATCCATATGTTGTAAGGCAATAGTACACAATATATGTACCCACACCTGTACCTGTACTCGTACCTATACCACTACATGTACCTATACTATCACATATACCTATACCTATACTATCACCTGTGAATGTACCTGTACCTTAATGCAACATGTGCATAATCTCCATATACCTGAAATCCCGTTGACCTACCTGCAAGATCCTATCCTGTAAGTATGTCCTATAAAAACTCATAGCTACCAAGTGATTTACCTATATCCGCCTACTAAGAGCATCTGCCACTCTGTTCTCTTTACCTTTGATGTACTTGATCTTGAAATCAAACTCATTGATCGTATCCAACCACCGAGCTTTCCTCCCATTCAGATTTGGTTGGTCGAATAGATACCACAAATCACTGTGATCACTCATCAATGTAAACCTCTTGTGCTAAAGATAGTGTCTCCACATCTTCAATGCACGTATAATTGCTGCCAACTCAAGATAATGTGTTAGGTAGTTTTTCTCGTGCTCGTTTAGTTTCCGTGACCCATAGCATACAACCTGTCCATCCTGCATATGGATTCCACCCAATCCTTTCTTGTAAGCATCTGTGCATAACACAAACTCTTTGTCTAAATCTACAATATTTAACAGTGGTGCATGTGTCAACAACTACTTGAGATGCTCAAATCTAGCCTCACACTCCTCTGTCCATTCAAATTTCTTACCTTTCTTCTGCAATGATGTAATAAGATAAGTGATCTGCGATAATTTCTTGATGAACCTCCTGTAATAGCCTACCAAACCCATGAAAGATATAACCTCATCCACATTCTTAGGAGCTATCCACTCCATGATGAACCTTATCTTTTTTGGATCTACTGCAATACCTTCCTTGGAGACAACTTGCCCCAAGTAGTGTACCTCACTCTGAAAGAAACTGCACTTGTTGAGCTTAGCATACAACTAATGCTCTATCAACAACCTCAATACTGCTGCTAAATTCTTGACATGCTCTTTCTCATTTTTAGAGTATACCAATATATCATCAATGAACACAATAACAAACTTATCGAGAAATAGATGCAACATACTATTCATCAAACACATAAATGTAGCTATAGCATTGGTTAATCCAAATGGAACTAAAACAAACTCATAATTCCGATGTCTAGTCTAGAAAGAAGTATTGTAAATGTATTACTCTTTGATGCATACCTGATGGTATCTCGATCTGAAGTCAATCTTAGAGAATATTGCTTCTCCCTTCAACTGGTCGAATACGTCATCAATCCTCGGTAACAGATACCTGTTCTTGATGGTCACTTTGTTCAACTTCATGTAGTCAATTCATAATCTAAGAGTACCATATTTCTTATTCACAAAAAATACTAGTGCGCCCCATGGTGATACACTTAGCCTAACGTACCCCTTTTCCAACATTTCCTTCAACTACAGCTTTAACTCAAACAACTAAGGTGTGCTCATCCTGTAAGGTGCTTTTGATGTTGGAGTTTCCCCTAAAACTAAATCAATGGAAAATTTTACCTCCTTGTGTGGTGGAAAATATGTAATTTCCTCAACAAATACATCTCAAACTACTATAGAAATGGGTACCTTCTCAACACAACTGCATCCTCAACCTCCTTACCTTTGTCAATGGAAATGTGCACTGCAAATAAGTTACACCTTTTTCTGTGATTACGCTTTGTTTGCATAGTTTTCACCATCATAACTGATGTGGCTTTCTTCTTTCCCTGCAATACTCTTGGTTCCTCATTGTCATCAACACACTCAATGGCTTTCTCATAATAGTTTACCTTGGTTCTATGAATATACAACCAATCCATGCCCAATGACATACTATATGAACCCAACGATAATACATTCAGGTGTGTTTTGGTAGGCATACCATTCAAATAAAATGCACAAGATCTTACCCAATGATGAACTCGCTTCTTCATACATGTAGCCAAGTGCACTAACCAAGAATCTCCATGCAATTCCTTACTCAAACCACACTTATCCACCAAGTCAGGACTAACATAGCTATAATTAGATCTAGGGTCAATCAAAATAGAAATAAAATAATCATAAATATTACCATCCATCTCAATGATAAACGGTTGATGCTCTTCCTATTTGTTATCTGATGCTTCATAGATACCTGGAATACTTTGACCAATATCCCCAGCAGTTTGTGCCTCTTGCGCACTGTATATATTAGGCCTACCACTTTGGTAATGTTGACAATACCTCCTGCAATGATCTCCTCCACAAGTCAAACACTGCATGGGCTCCTCATTCTGCTCCTCAGATATGTGTCCATATCCTCTATCTAATGAACTGAACCTCTTAGGTGATGCAACATTCTCCTCATTACCTGAATCATGTGTTCTTACTTGCTTCTTGTCACATTTTCCTTTAGTCTTTTCATTACCGCTCGAATCTGGCTTAATCTCAGATCTGGACTTCGATTTTTTATATCAATGCTTCAGCTTTCAGATGACCTCCTCCAATGATCTACGCTCATCGAACACAATCCTTTCTTTGAATTCCATCGGAAAACCACTGGTGAATCTCTGAATCTTGGCCTTCTCCTCCTTAGGGTAAGGCACATACCTTAGCAACTCCAAGAACCTGCTAGTGTATTCTTCATCTATCATGGATCCCATCTTTAGATCATAGAATTCCTTTGCTTTGTGATCAAAGTATCTCTCTAACAAATACTTCTTCTTGAATAATCGCTCAAATTCTTCAAATATTCCTCATGTATACTTATGACATTCTTCACATCTTCCCACCAAATGTTTGCTTTTTCTTTGAGAATAAATGTAGCCACTCTAGCCTTCATGTTCTCTGAATAGTCATGCAACCTGAAGAATTGCTTCATGCCTAGCAACCATGCCTCCACATCTTGTGATTTATTTACCTCTCCATCAAAAGTAGATGGCTTTTCTTTCTTAAATTCATCTGGAATACCCCTTATCACTCCTCTTGTAAGGATGATAACAATATCGATCCTCATGTCTGTCAAAAATGAAATTAGAATAATACATGTGACTATACCTTCTCCTATCTGGAGTGTCCAACAATCTTCCATATCTGATTGTATCATCTCTATCTGACCTACGACCACCATGCGACCAACTACCATTTGCCCCATTGGTTATATCCTCCTACTCATGGATTATATAAAGTGGTCCCTATTGCTGCAAATTTGACAAGCTCTAAAGTATGACTGCATTTACCTCTGTTAACTTTTCTTGTGCCTGTATGATTCTATAATTATCTACCTTATAACTCCTTATTTCTTCGTTTAAGCTTCTCAGTGTAACTGCCAAATCTGAAGAGTTCCCAACACCATACAACTCTTCTGATTCATATCTTGCTAGCCATTTGAAATTTCTTCTTGCAAGCTATATCATGTCAGATAAACCAAATCACCATAAACCAACGTACCTTAGTATTTATCAGGGAGGATACTTTGTCTGCAAGATCAACAAATTAGAGTGATACATGTATAACATAATCATGACATCATATATAAACTTAATACATAATCATTTGACCATGCAACTGCTATTGTAGCTAGGGTCCAATCATCAATGCATGACCTCAACAACAACACACACCACGACCTCAGGCATGACAACCACCATCATTATGTCGCTATACGCTTGACCACATGCAAACATGAACATGCAAAAGAAATTCATAACCATCCACACATATTCATAAACACATATGATCAAGCATGAATGAACAATACTTGAAATCAAACCTACAAGAATGATACATGTAACCAAGCATACAAGAATGTAACCAACAATCAAGATTGCGACCAAACATACTACAATGATACCTATAAGTGACATAAATTGACTTGTAACCAGTCATAAACTCTTTGTGATTCATCCCACAGTAAAACACATCAACTCTACATGACGACATCACTACCACCATGAACAAAATCATGCAAATGCAACAAGCACATGGAATGCAAGTGTGAGAGACACACATGCAACTGACATGCATGCATGACCAACACATAGCCCATCTACTCTGAGGGGTGAACCATGCTCTAATACCACTCTATAACACCCTTCTCCCACATCTACGCAAGCAACTGACTAAGCGAGGTAAACATGCTATGAGAGGACACCATGATATGATTCGACCCCCTAAGTCACATTAAGGAAGTGGAACTCATGGACACACACCATATAGACATTCAACATTAGCTACATGACCCTCAATAACCAATCCAATACATTAGACAACTTCCCCTTGGGTCCCACTAAACTTTTGGACAACTTAAGCCTCAGTCTTTCTCATGCTATAGGCATGACAACCTCCTGAAACCCAAAGTCACTCTCATAGGCTTGTCTTCTAGTGACCAGAGACTAAATTTTTCTGTGATATGCCAGTGACCCTAGGATTTGAGCCACTTTTTCAGGCCCAGAGCCTAGGTCACTGCCCATAATTAAACGATCTCTTCAAAACAGTAAAATAACATGGAAATGTCAGTACTAAAGCAAATACTTGAATGAAACCTTAACTGGAGCCCTACTAGCCATGACAGGTATTTCATCAAACATATCACGAATATGTAATCTACAAGTTTAATAACAGTTTGAAGCATAGGGGTGTCATACTTAGTTGAGAATCACTAATACCCATTGATGTCTCACCACATCAACTACCATTCCATCCATTAAGTCATAGATACATTGATCATTCAATTACAAGTAAAAACATCGTGAAATCCATACATAACTGTTATCATAAAACAAATACATAACCAACATAATAGCAACATAAATACTCATGAAAGTACATCCATATAGACCACATATAATCCATCAAAATGATCATATAAATACAAGGAGAAATAACCTTTCATTATTGATGAAAAATCCAAACCTAGGATGGGACTTCCACGTTCCACCCGATCGTAGAATCGCTGAGCCAAATCTCTCTTCAACCATTCACCCTTGTGCCATATTCTAAGAATGAATGTGGGATCTCACATACCACATCAATCAAAACTCATCTAGGGATTCCAGAGGCCATCCACCTCATCCCATCAAACAATGATTCCACCTCACGATCATACATCCAAAACCATCATGAGATTGGTCTCTATCCAATATTTCTAGGTCTCTAGAGCATTTGTCCAACCAAGGCTCCAGGATAATAGGTCACCAATGCCACTAACAAATCCAAGGGAAGAGGGCAGTAGGATAATGCATTCATCATGCAAAAGATAATAGGTCGTCAATGCCACTAACAAATCCAAGGGAAGAGGGCAGTAGGTAACTTCTAAATTACATCTTTGTGTCATTTTTCTTGTTAATGCACATTAATTTCCACAGTTCCATTTCACTGTCAACATTCACGCTCTCTTGCTTTAGCCTTCAAGAATCAAAGGTTCTTGGAATTTTGTTGTGGTGGAATTCTACTCATTCATAATACTAGCAGGTGTTTGAGCAGACGAAAAATTGCAACTATGATAAGAGATGGGGGTGAAGTGGATTTGATTAGATTTGGTGGAGTTCTTCACTCCCTTACGGTGACCTTTCCCTCTTTATCTGCCACTAGATTAGTGATAATAAATCCAATCACACCTTCTAGGAACGTTTCCCTTTCTGTCATTGATTTCATTCACACTAAATCCCATCACAAGATGGAAACCATATCAATCCCGTACCTCAATCAATGCAGAGTACTTAGTGTGTCCCATCCTTTAGTTGGTAAGTATGTCCTCAAATGATTTCAACTCTCACTAGCCTAGCACTACCACAATTATTAGGGATGCAATAAGACAAATGGTGAAATATTAGTAATAGCATTGCCACCCCATCACCCACTCTGCCCCCATCGAATTTGTCTTCACTTCAATCCTCTTATGAATAGTTGTGAGAAACCATATAGAGCTATAAATCTCCTCTACATTTTCACCTTCCTCTTGAAGAGGCGTATAGGATTGCACTATGGGATCTCTCTGTTTTTCTTTTGTTATATTGTTTCTTCTCTTCATCTTTTCTTTCTCCTCCTCTTCTCACTCTTTTCGAGATGATTAGAACTCCCTGATTTGATTCAAGAAGATCATTTCATATTATTCTTATCATTACATGGAAGATCGGATTCTTGCAGTCCCCTCGTGCAACTGGGTTGTTGTTACATGTAGGTTTTCATTCACTACAAAACAGAGTAGTCTCCCTCAACCTTCGTTCTATCGATCTAGGTGGCTCCATTTCTTCTTACCTTGGAAATTTTTCATTAGTCCACTCACTTGATCTTTCAAACAACTCTTTACACAGTCATATCCCACCACATTCGGGATTCCTCTTTCGTCTGAAGAAGCTCAGATTGTCTTACAATAAATTGGAAGGAAATATTCCAAGCTAACTCCATAGTTGCAGAAATTCAGTTTACTTGGCACTTTCCTTCAACAATATGAGTGGGAATATCCCCAAGGAGTTGGGTTCCTATACTGTTAGAAATATTCTCTGTTATCCTCAATGTATAAAAGTGGGTTGGTAGTGTTGCAACCCTTATCTACGTATTCCTGTAGAGGGTTGTTTTGAAACTCCCAAATGTACTCCTCCTGTTGCCTTGTGAGGGACTTGAGTCGTTCCTCAACACTGGACAACTTGGTTGTTGATTCAACACATACCCCAATGAGCTCCTTAATTTTTCTATTCTCTTATAAGACAATGTCTCAGACTATACAGACTCTCTGCTTCAACATCATAAGATATGTCTTAAAATGCATGATATTTTCTCGAAAGTCCTCTACTAGAAATTATGGTGCCCTTTTGAATTCTTTTGTATTTGTCTGCACCGGATGCTCAACTATCATAGCTCCAACTTGAAACTTTGACCGAATCTCCAGAAATGGCTCATCCTACATACTATTTTTCATGCTGGTCCTTATGCTCATGCTCATCATATTGGTTTACCATCATTGGCTCCTCATCTAAGTCTTCTTGAATTTCTTCTTCCTGGCCTTCTCCACCTGTGGGGACAATTTGTTGTCCAGCCTCTTTGGTTGTCAAACATGGATGCACCAGTGGACTCTTATTTACGCTTGATTTCTCAGACTCTTCATGGATGTCCTCCTGGAGATAAGATTCTACCATATTGTTAGGAAGAATAATATCCTTCTTTTCTCCATGTACTTTGTCAAGCTGACTAATTATCATCAGCTTGTCCTGCAAGTCTCTCTGAACAACATTGTGTTGTTTCTCACCATATGTACTTAACTGCTTGGATCCTTCAGATGAA
The DNA here is from genome assembly GCA_031772625.1 of Pinus tabuliformis. Classification (NCBI taxonomy): domain Eukaryota; kingdom Viridiplantae; phylum Streptophyta; class Pinopsida; order Pinales; family Pinaceae; genus Pinus; species Pinus tabuliformis. The sequence goes on from CM062807.1 coordinate 1,131,854,810, forward strand.
TCCTAATGATCTGAAGAATTTTCCTATGGTTTTGTCCTTGTTTCCTCCTTCCTATCACATGGACATGAATGGTTAAGCGCCCAAGATCCCTTGCATACAAAGCATAGGCTTTTCCTTCTTAGCTCATTCTTGTTGTCCCCACAAATCCTTGTTCGTTCCTCCTTCATTAACTTCCTTTTAAGTAGTTTGATGTTCTGTTTGACCAACCCCTCAACTAGTTCATAGGAAATAGGTGATACAATTAGCTCCTTCCTCCAAATGGCCAAGAATTTGGACCTCAATTGTTTGTAAATGGCCATATCTTCTCCTAAGATTGGGGACATGATCTTTTGCATGTCTATTTTGACAAATTTTGGGTGAGATGTTGTAATGATGGTGCAAAAGAATTGGAGCATCTGATGGATTAAGTCATCACATTCTAGATCCAACATAAGTATAACAAATCTAGATTTTTCAATGCATTCTAAAATTCTGCGCCTCTGAAAGAAAGTAAGAAGGTTGATATTGTCCAATCCTTGGAGGGCTCCTACCATTACTTAAAAAATCCTCCCAATGATGTCATCATTGTAGGGCGGTAGCATCACTCTTAAGGCTAAGATTTTATTAAGACAAGCGGCAGATGTGAGTTTAACCCTTTCAAAAGAATACTCTAGGAACCTAGGTTGTATCAAAGTAAGCATGGATGGCTTCAAGGCCCAACTTGACCCTTTCCAATCTGATTTCTCCGTGAGACATAAAACTATGTATAATATGTCTAACAGTTGGAGGCGATCTTCTAACTTTGTTCTCTACACTTTGGATCCAAGTTCAAAGAGACATTTGCTTCTTACATCTTCCTTCTGGATATCCTTTGACTGTTGAAGGATAGCATGGATCTTCTGAGAGAAAGGCCTATTGTTCTGCTCTTGCTTCTGATATGGAAGTTGTTTCCATTTTTTATCCACCGAAGTATTACAGCCCAGAGAACCAACAAATGTAACACTATGTTGATTCCTGAGGCGTTTCCAAAAATAAAATAATGACATTATGGCTTAGCCTTCCTTCTCTCCTAAATTTTTGTTTTTTTAATGCAATCTTAGCAACTACTCCCAATAAACTCTTACCTCAAAATATATATATATATATAAAAGCCACTCCACCAAAAACATATCTTATTTTTAATTAAACTATAATTCTATTAAAAAAAATATTTTATTTTATTTTTATTTTCGGAGCAATATGAAAGCCACTCCACTGACAACATAATAAATATTGCATAGGTTCAACACACACCTTTCCAGCAAAATACAACCCAAATCACTACCAATACACCTAGCTTCAAAACCCACGAGCCTCCTGTAGAATCCAACCAGTCATCCAGTGATAAATAGTGTTGCCAATCTGGGACATAGAAATTCCCACAACCTCTGCTACCTTTGTTGTGCCAAGGATCTAAAAAAAACTAGTCCCATGCAAATTATTGGAAATTCTTGTGCATGAATTGTCCCTTGCGGACTAATTGTTCAACTTCATAATTCGACCCACAGTTACTAATAAAAATTTGGCCCTCAGGTGCTAAAAATCTTCTTCCACGCACAAGAAACTCTTGCGGGAGGATATCTACAACTCCTTCAATTATGGTATTAACCTTCAGTGAGTTCGATTTCTATGACTGGATGTAATTTGACTTTGATGGAGTTGGTAGCCCAGAATTCAATCTTCAGAAGAAAACCCCTTTCAAATGCAATATCTTCCAGAAAATACCATTTAGAAATTTTGTCGATTCAAGATGGCGAAAGATTAATGCCTTTGTCTAAAGTATGATTTGTTGGAAATAATTGACTCAAAATTGTTCATCTTCCAAATCTGAAATTCGTGCTTCAAGAGGTCATATACGAGATCAGATTGCAATGTGAATTCTTGCCTATACAAGTTGTCTCATCATCTAGACAATTAAGCGCTGAAGCAATTTTCTCAATATCGCCTTTGTCTCTAGAAAATTTCAGTTCTCTAGTTCAGTCTTGACTTTTTTGGAGATGATTATATAGCCTTGGTGAATGCAGCCTCAAATAATAGAAATAACCCTTTCTTGTAGCAGGTTTTACCCTCTGAAAAATGGCAGTTACGGAGCTCTTGAAACTTCAGCCACCCAATTTGTGTAGCTTCGAATCTTAATCAACCATATAAACTGCCCACACAGGAGGTATCTTCGTCCAACAGAAATGGAGATTCGGTTCATACTCAACAATGGTTCTTGGTTGCTTCAGTGAGCCAAACTTGACCCATTAACCATCTCTGGGTTATGTTTGAAAACAATAAAAAAATTAAAACAGCTCGACCTTTGGAGAATGTCAATGCTCGCAAGTCACACAATTTTGAATTATCCCCTTTAATATAACTTAGCACTCTTCACAAAACGGTGGAAAATTTTTCCTATCTTCAAGATCAGGCAGGCACCAGCTTGATGTACCTCGGCAAGCAGTAAAAGATCGTTAGCTCGACTCCTTGTACAGTGGGGAAACTTGACTAGTTGGGCATCGATAATTTGGTCAACAGAGTAATAAAAATAAACAGAGACATCGATCTTGGAGAACTCAAAACCCTACTCAGAACTAAACTTGTCCTTTACTCATAATTCATCCCCTTTGAAAATATTTAGTGGCCTTCAAAGGAATGTTGGAATTTGGCCTTTGAAATTTCAAATATGGCTTCAATATGGAAGATCAATCCTCACTCCTAATTACAAAGACGTTCGGTGCCTTTAACTCCACAAAATATTATTTGATCTGGGTTTTTAAAAGAATAAACCAAATAATAATAGTTTTGCCAAAACAATTTCTTCTGCGGCTTTCTTGCCGTTGATAATTTCGATCTTCCAATTAAATCTGGCTCAGTAAATTTGTGAATTTACTCAATTGAAGAATTTGGTCTTCAATGATATGGCATAATTCGATCTCACGATAAGAACTTGAACCATAATAATTAAAATCCAACGACTATAGGAAAGGGATGTCATTCCCTGTGCGCCTTCCCCTCCACCTCCCTATAGGTATGTGGCTCCCACTCCCGCTTGTATGACACCTGCTCGACGTGTTGCGCCACGTGTTTTGGTGGGTGTCAAGCTTTATAACCCTAATATTAATGCTTTCCACCCCCTGCTTCTGCGTGTTTTCCACGATGTCTACTATGCTTTGTGTATTTCTATTCGGGTTCGGTGTTTGGGCGTAGCACTCCGCGGATGATGGCGCAGGACGATTCCATTACCTATGCGCCTTGTCCATCATTGTTGGCCTGCTAACCCTGTGAGTTTGCTTGCATGCGCTTGTTAACGGAACATGGTTTCCGTTGTTCTTGTTTCATTTCGCCTGCCAGTGTTGTTCGTTCTAGACTGCAGAAGGTTTACACATATCTTGGTGGTTGTTTCATTCGTGTGACCTATTGTTTCGAAAGGAGCTATTGCCAATCTCTAGCTAGTTCGAGGTCGAAGGTAAATTTACAAGTAAATTTACAGGTTTTTAATGGTTTTTGTTTCACATCGTCTTTAATATTTATGCCATTGCCTAATTTCCTATTTTTTCATGTTTTCCAAGTTGGTTGCAGGTCTAGCGAGCTCTAGAGAATGTCTGGTGAGCTCTAGGGAAGGTTTGGACATGGCTTCTACGTCTATCTGTTTGGAAAAATCCTACCAACCATTACCACTATGTTTTTCAACACTTCACCTTCCTGTTGGAATTTTTGTTATTTTTTCTCTTGGAGTTTTGCAGGTTTAGGGTTTTGCTCTATTTTTTTGTTATTGTTGCTCTTGGAGGTCAATTTGTATGCTGAAATTGACCTTAGGTGTGAGCAGCTGCCATTAAGAACCCTTCAGAGGTGGTCTACTACCATTGTTGTCATAATGGGGTTTATTCTTTAATTTTGGTCCTTGCAATTTGTGATTTAACATACTGCTGTTATATGTCGTGTCCATCACATTCTTGGGAGTGTGAATGTAATAAGATGTAAATTTGGAAGGTCTAGTTTTTGGAGGTTAGTTTGTATGCTGAAATTGACCTTAGGTGTGAGCGGCTACCATTAAGAACCCTTCAGAGGTGGCCTGCTGTCACAATGGGGTTTATTCTTTGATTTTGGTCCTTGCAATTTGTGATTTAGCATGCTGTTGTTATATGTCGTGTCCATCACATTCTTGGCAGTGTGAATGTAATAAGATGTAAATTTGGAAGGTCTTGTTTTTGGAGGTCAGTTTGTATGCTGAAATTGACCTTAGGTGTGAGCGGTTGCCATCAAGAACCCTTCAGAGGTGGCCTGTTGTCACCGCTGTCACAATGGGGTTTATTCTTTGATTTTGGCCCTTGTAGTTTGTGATTTAACATGCTGATGTTATATGTCGTGTCCATCACATTCTTGGCAGTGTGAATGTAATAAGATGTAAATTTGGGTTTCAGTCAGCGTGATTGATTCATTAACTCACTCATCATTGTAAATTTATACACAAATTATTCTGATTTGCTTCTCTTTCATGGTTGTACATTTATACACATCAATTATTGAGATTTGCTTCCATTTTTTCCACAGTTCCAGTGTAATGATTCATCAGGAACTACTCTGCTTTTCACCCTTATACTTATATCTAGTAAATCTATTCTTTAGTTGCTTAAATATGATCAAATTGGAACTTTGTCCTAAGGTATGTAATTAATGCTAATTTTGGTTTTATGAACTACAACGAGCTTCATAGTGAACTCTTGACAATTCACAGAAAACACAAGGAGTGAATAGACTCCTTTCATAATATTGTGTGCAACTAGACATCATATGGAAAGTTCAAAATGTGTACTAGAAAATGAAAGGGATGCAATTAGTCAATTATCTTCCTTCTCGTGCAAGGGAATCCCTGTAAGGTCTGTGATAATACTTGTAGTTGCTAGCTTCTCTCTATTCCAAGATATGCCATGTCCCTTGGTACAAAATGCAATGTTTCTACTAGATCTCTCCATGATTTTATCTTAGATGGTTATTGCTTTGGACATGCTAAGTTCTATGTTTCCTTCCTAAAATGTATGTTCCTATACCTTTAACTTTGATCGTTTGTTGTATTTTGTGAAGTATGCAGTTTCTAATGGTATCGATAGGGGTTTAGGGGGTTTTATTAAATTGTTGCATGGATAATTATTTTATTTTTGGTACTTTTCTAAGTGAGTTATTTCCGATTAGGTAATTATCTCACATGTGCATTGTGTTTATAATTGTCTTTGTGCTTGCAAATGTGAAATTCTGGTATTGTTATCTCGCTTACTGATTTTTACTAAGCAATGTTTCTACAATGTTTATTGTAGCCATGTGTCTCTTTTATCATAAAGTAATCTGCATTTGTAACTTAGTTAATCAATCAATAGGTTTCTAAGAGGTTGGCTGGGCGCATTAGTTGTATTACCCATTTATATTATGTTTTAATTATAGGTATTATGTGCATTATTTGTTGTTTCATCATGAAGTATTGCTACAATCTCATGAAATGTAAACTAAAAATGTTGTCATTGTTTCACTTATGTAAATCATTTGGTGTGAAGATGAATAACAGAAAATCCCGTTTGCATTCTCAAGTATGATTTCTACATTATAATAGACTATAGATGTTCCTTCTAAAATGGATTTTGGTTACAATGCCACACACAATATAAAATAAAACAACTTAGGTTGTAAGCCAAAATGTTTCTGTGACAAGAAAAAGATACAATCCATCCAAAATCCACATCATAATGTGGTTACAACCAAAAACATATGACACCCCTTTTCTTTATGGCCTTGAGAATCTTGAGTGCCAAAACTCCCCGAGTTACCTTCTTGAACTAGGTAGGTTGGCCTACCTAAAAAGGGTTGATTAGGAAATGGTTGATTGTTGCCATATGATTGAGTCCAATTTGCAACTTCCAACCATGGAGGAATTGAGTACCCATACCTCACATTTGCACTACTAACCCCTGCATTAAGTGGAGTTGTGTAATGAGCATACATAGAATTGACACCTCCTCAAGTAGGAATAAGGAAAATGGGTAAACCCTCCGTTTGATGGTGAGGCACTTGAATGTTTATGAGATATTGGAATAATGGTGTATTATCTGCAATGGAGTCCAATGAGTTTGAACTAATCCTAGTTTCATCAACTATGATTGCATCATTGTCAACCATATTGGTCATCCCTTGTTCCTTTTCAAGCATTTGTTGTGTCTTTCTTGATTCCTTTTCCTGTCTTGCCTTTTGTTTTTGTTGGTCCTTAACTTGCCTTGCTTTATCTCTTTCAAGCCTTTCATCTGCGCGATGTTGCACTGCAACAATCCTTGTTGCCTTCTTCTCCTTGACTAGATCTTTCTTGTTCTGTTTTAATTCCTGCATTTCAAATTTCTTTTTTTTCAGACTCAACTAACAAGTTTATATAGTCCTCTAAGGTGAGTAATTATGAGCTTCAGCCTAAACGAAGACTACCCGGTGCACCTTACATTTTTTTCATTGATACTCTCTCCATTGGTAGCTTTAGAAACCGGCCAAGTATCTTCTCCACCCCTCCCACCTACATGTCATTTCTTGGTACTTCCCTTTCAGTATTTGATGGAACTGATTGAACTATATCATTATCTTCATTTGATGCCTCATTATGTGCTTCATCTTCTTCCATTGATCTGTTGTCCACAAAAAAATGAACAATTTCACTGTTCAATTATGCTAGTTGTGAGGGAATGTTCATGCTTTGTTCATTGGTTGTTGAGACACTATGTGCATTCATATTAATCATTGCTTCTGCCAACCATGAATGTGGGGTTACTTGAGTTGTAAATGTCAATTGGTCATTGTCAATTTCATGTTCAACAATGTCATTAACAATATCAACAGCGGGAGTTTCATGTTCTTCAGTTGGTGGAACGATCCCCATGTTACTGTGAATTTGTTCATGGTTATACTGTGTTTCACATACAGTTTCATCATCTTCATCATATAAGTGCCCTTGAGAGAGGGAAAAAATATTACTAGCTGCAACCACATCATCTTGGCCATCTACTTCTTACACTTCAACACCTATTTGGGAATTCCCTTCTTCCTAACCATCCACATGAAATGCCTGGCTTCAACCAATATCATGCATAAGAGCATCATAATTCAGTGGCTAGATTCCTGTCCTCCTAAAGCCAGCCTTGATATTTGATGGTGTCAAAGCCCTTTTAAAAGCTTTACTTGCAAGCTCTGCTAGCTCGAACCTTTTCACCTCAACCCCTGGATTATTTTCCATCCATGCAGCACACTCTGACCTGAAATAGTTCTTGAAAGAGCCAAACACACTAACATCAAGGGGTTGCAGTCTGTGGGTGGTATGAGCGGGCATGTTTGCTTCATTAATTGTTTGTACATCCATGTGGCTCCCATGGCCATCTAATATCAATAGGTGTTTGTTATTAGGTGAGACGCCACCTAGTACCGATTCAACAAAGTGAAAAAGGCAACTTAAAAACAGCTCTTTAGTCATCCATGCATGGGGATGTGTAGCCATGCATGCACCTGGTTCACAGTTCTGTATATAGTTTTTCAGTTGATTTTTACCTTTGAATAGATAAAATCCTTGGATTGAAGTACCAATTGCATTGACACAACATAAAAGAGTTATACACTCCCTACTCTTAGGAAAAATCTTTGGCGCATTTCGGCTCCCTCTCTTGGCAATTACCCACATGCCACAATTCCTCCCTGCCTTAAACTTGTTTCATCACAATTCCATATATGGTCTACTCCATAAGAATGTTTATCGTAAGCACTAGAAAGTATGTCATATAACTTATGCATAACTGTAGGGCACAAATTTAATGCTTTGTCTCTGTCAAGGCCCTCAGCAGTACACAATACAAGTTTTGGATGCCTTTCTTTAAACCCAAACCACCATGATTTACTAGGAAACCCATCTTTGAATGGGTTTGGCCTCCCTTGATGGATTTGAGCAATTGTGGATTTGAGTTGTATCAACTCTAGCCCATGTCCCAATTGGGCCATCTCTTTACACCACTCAACCACCTCGGCCTCCTCCTCCTTAGTCATAACTATAACAAGCCCTCTACGTTTTGTATGAGTCAGTCCATTCATCCAATAAAGTATTGATGAGGGAGGAATACCATGGTTTTTTGCATATGCCCAAATTGAGTATCCATTAAACTCTATGTTGTAAATTGCAACTAACATTTCTTATTTTTTCCATCCTCTTATAGCGTTGATATTTTTAGTTGAACTTTCCCCTTGGACTGTTGTTGACAGTGGTTCTACTGCTAATGCTGTGATAAAATTAGCTTTAGTTGCATGGTCATCCTCAAAAACGTTCCTTGGTGCATTGTTGACATTAACATCACCTGTCCTGTCCTCATCAGACGATGTGCATCACAACTATGCACCCCTTGTGACTCTCCTGCCACTTCTCCTTGTACGAGCAACATAACTACCTTTTTCCATAGATGCAACAACCTGTAAAATTATTGCATGCATTTAGATAAGAATATTTTAAAATTATGCTTTCATACAAGGCAAAAATACTTTTGCTTTATTACAGGAAATTATCAACATGTATGTTAGTATCCTTGAAAAATAAAATATACAGAATAATTTTGTTGTATGTCTTCAAAATTATCAGTGATTGTTGTTTTGATAACTTGTCTTTACACTTAAAATACCATGACTATATTGATTGGTTTTGTTATGCATTTCCCAACAGTGCCTCTTGTTCGGTTTGACTACTTAAAATATTGTTTTGTTGTTTTGATAACTTGTCTTTACAGTTAAGATACCATGAGAAGATCTGGTAGTTACTGTTGTTTGAATTAATTTGTTTAGACTCTTATTGGTTATCGCAATTGAATTCATTCACGGCCCTTGTTGTCTCACCAAGTGGACTTGCATAATGCCTTCTAGGTCCGTTCTTCGGTAATGAGGGTGAAGTTAGATAGAAATATAGGCTGCTGTTTGGTAGAGGGTGCATGCATGTGTCACCTTCAGTGAACTAGAGTGTTGCTTTTTTAGGTCTTCAGATTAGCCTCCCATTCAGTTAAACATCTAGTTAAGTTCTAAGTTCAATTCAGCTCTAGTTCCTTCCACTACAACCTATCCCTCTTAACATTCATTATCTAATTTTTCTTTTTCTATAAGGATGCACTTCTCCATAAATGGATCTCTGGCTATCAAGGAGTTATCATTGGCCAAACCAAGCATGGTATTTAATTTGACCAAGGCTCCAACTTGAGACCCCCTGAAGCACTCTTGATCACAACTTGGCACCATAACAATTTTTTCCTCATGTCACTTACAGTTGAAGTTTCTAGTCATGTAAACATTCATTTCAACTACAACTCTTATTTGTATCTTGTCTACATATATAAGAGAGGCCATGCCTTTTTCTTAAATCAGGAAAGCATATTATCAATTTGTAAAGTTTTGAGTAATTATTGACCTCATATATCAAATTAGATAAAGTGAATAGGAGTAATGAGGGTGTAGTTGTATAGAAATATAGGCTGCTGTTTGGTAGATAGTGCATGCATGTGTCACCTTCAGTGAACTAGAGTGTTGCTTTCGTAGGTCTTCATATCAGCCTCCCATTCAGTTAAACATCTAGTTAAGTTCTAAGTTCAATTTAGTTCTAGTTCATCAGAACTCGCATCATAAGATCCTTGTTGAATAACATGTAAAATATGGACATGTATTCAACCCATTCAATCTAGTTGACAAATTTTCATTACATGGATAACTAGCCTCAGTTCCTGTTGCCATTTCTTCTTTTCAATGTTGATCATCCTTTTCTTGTTTAAGAACACATTTAGGCTTTATCATAATAGGAAATAAAGCTATCTATAGCAGGTGGATCTGTCAAATAGAAAGTGATTGGTCAACGATTTACTAAGTGTCAACTTTTTTTGTTCTATGTCATGTAAACATTCATTTCAACTACAACTCTTTTGTATCTTGTCTACATATATAAGAGAGGCCATGCCTTTTTCTTAAATCAGGAAAGCTTATTATCAATTTGTAAATTTTTGAGTAATTATTGACCTCATATATCAAATTAGATACAGTGAATGGGAGTAATGAGGGTGCAGTTGTATATAAATATAGGTTGCTATTTGGTAGAGGGTGCATGTATGTGTCACCTTCAGTGAACTAGAGTGTTGCTTTTGTAGGTCTTCATATCAGCCTCCCATTCAGTTAAACATCTAGTTAAGTTCTAAGTTCAATTCAGTTCTAGTTCCTCCCACTAGTTCTAGTTCTAGTTCATCAGAACTCGCATCATAAGATCCTTGTTGAATAACATGTAAAATATGGACAAGTATTCAACCCATTCAATATAGTTGACAAATTTTCATTACATGGATAACTTGCCTCAGTTCCTGTTGCCATTTCTTCTTTTCAATGTTGATCATCCTTTTCTTGTTTAAGAACACATTTAGGCTTTAGCATAATAGGAAATAAAACTATCTATAGCAGGTGGATCTGTCAAATAGAAAGTGATTGGTCGACAAGTTTACCAAGTGTCAACTTTTTTGGTTCTATGTTTTCCTTTCTTCAATTCTTCAAAATATTCGTGCCACATGTAGCATTTGCCACATTTGCAAAAGTTTGAGGATGGTTGTGCCTTCTTTGTGGTCCTTCATTCTGATAGGTTTCCACTTATGTACAACAACCTTCCAATAGGGCCCTTCCACTGCTTCTTGTTCATTTGTTTATGTTATTTTCTCCCTTTTACATTGTTTTGTTTTCTTTCTGATTATATTTCAAGAATGATCTAAACCCCCTTTTCCTTTTCTCCTTTCAACTTTTTCTTCACTTTATTTTGCAGGTCTTGTTTATTCTACCATTAGTCTTGATGATGTTTGTTGGTGGCTTCATACAAGGTTTTCGGTTCCAACACCCAAAGTTGTATTGAAATAGTTGACCACCAATTAAGCAACTCATCTAAAGCTTCTGATCTATTTTACAACCAACACAAGGACAATATTTTACAGCCAACACAGGGACAATAAATCTATGCTTATCTTCCAATTGGGCCATATTTTTTGTTTCTTATTAAAAAAATTCATTAAGATTTTGTTAAAAATGATCCTTAGAAAGAAATTTCCTTGTGAAATTATGAGTAAACAAATTTCTATTGAGTTGATCATCATGTTCCTACATATTTTTGCGTGTTATCTTATGATAAGTTTCTATTTTAGCCTTCATGTCACTAGGGAAATGTACAAGCAACCAAACTTTTGTTTCAATACCTAAGGTGCTACCATTAAAAGTTGGGGGCTTTTCAAGTTATGGTGATTTTCAACTTCCTCTCTATATGTAAATGAGGTGAACCACATGCTCATATTTTCTTAATGGATCTTGCATGTACATTTTTGTGCTTACATTGACCCCAGGAAGGATGATAACTCTTAGTCCAATATTCACGTTGATGTCGGTGAATATTTTGCTTGCATACTTAGATTTTGCTACATTTTGTTTGAATCCCTATGATCATTCTTTGTTAGACTCTCATTTTTTCTTAATCCCTTCAATATGTTATGTTACCTATGTGGTTCTTCAGTTTTTCTTTGTCCAAATCTCCATTTAACATGTTCCTCTTTTTTCACTCAACTTTTTATTGTTGCATGTTGCTTCTCTAATTTAAACACGAGATTCTTGATGTGCTCAAGGCATCAAGCGACACCCTGTTTCTCTTCATCTATTGACTAGAGTTGTTCCCGTTATTAATGGGTCTCATCTACTCGTTATTTTTTCTTACTACCAACTTGATACTATTAATATAGTCTCATTAGCTTTCTATAGTGTTAGTCTTTAATATTTATCTATCCTTTAACATAAGCATTATGGACCTAAGAGAGAACTCTGAATAATCTAGTCTGGTTTGTTAATTCATAAATCATATAAAAAATGCTAAATTTCGAATATTAATTTCACAGAGATGCATGACATTTCTAACCTCATTTTATGCTATGTACTTTGATATTTGGAGTGGTATCCTATAAACACATTTTTTACATTTAGTAGATATAGAAATGTATTTGAAACTTTGTCTCTAGGTTTGTTTGTTCATTGTGCATAGGATATCTAAATTGTTTAGATATGAATGAGAAGCCTTTACCTGGGTAATGGGTCCAAACATCTCAACGACATTAAAGGTTTAAAATAGGAAAAACAAGCTCTATATGGATGTATCTTCAACCATCTACCTTGTGGAATATATTTACTTCAAAGGTGGGCTTAGTTGAAATCCATGTACATGAACTGTAGTTCCATCTTCACGTCAATGTGGGTGAATATTTTGTAGGCATACTTCTTACATTTTGCTGCATTTTGTTTGAATCCCTACATCATTCCTTGTCAGACTCCCATCTTGTCTTAATCCCTTCAATGTGTTATGTTACCTAAGTGGTTCTTCAGGCTTTCTCTTTCCAAATCTCCATTCAACATGTTCCTCTCTTTTCACTCAACTTTTTATTGTTGCATGTTGCTTCTGTATTTAAACATGAGATTCTTGATGTGCTAAAGGCACCAAATGACACCCTGTTTCTCTTCATGTACTGACAGGGTCGTTTTCTTCATTAATGGGTCTCATCTACTAGTATTTTTTTAATTTACCAACTTGATACTATTAATATCGTCCCATTAGCTTTCTATACTGTTAGTCTTTATCCATCCCTTAAAATAAGCATTATGTACCTAAGAGAGAATACCCTAGGCCGTGTGTTGATTCATAAATCCTATAAAAAATCTAAATTTCAGACTTGAACAATAGAAATAACTACCATTTACTATTGCTAACACTTGAGATATGTAAGCACAAGGAAAAATTGTATTGCATTGTAAAAATATCAAATATTCAGAGGATGACACTAGGAGGTTAATTATGCATGTCCAACGTAAAAACCATTTCACAGAGATGCGTGGTGTTTTGAACCTGATTCAGATCTAGTTCCTCCCAATTCAGTTTAATTAAGTTCTAGTTACTCATTTTATAGATCTCACTTTTATGCAACTAGTTGATGGAGCAAGAAGATGAAACTTGAAGAAGATACACCCCATATCCACAATATGGGCCCCTTTTTATTCAGACTGGAGCCATAATTTTGATGCTCCTTATTTGGATTGTGAGGAAGGGTGTGGTTTTATGATCCATTTTCAACCTAGATCTCATATTTGGTCACTCCCTCTCTCTGATCAAAAGCATCTTCCATGTATTTTTTGTTAGCAGCATGTGCTTGAAACTGTAACTGAAACTGAAACTGTAAGAAATGTGGGAAATGAAAATAGAACTGTAAGAAAAATGTGTTGTAATTGATATAACTAACTGGGATATATTGGCAATTGTTCTCTGATGTTTTGTCTTCAAGGTTGGTGAATAGTTTGAAAGCATAACATGCAACTTTAACAGTGGCTAAACTTCTTTTATAGATTTTGGCACTTGAATTTAATTGGTGGTAAGGATGGACATGGATTGCAATGGCTTCATTTTGAATGTGTGATCTGGATTTAATTTGATGTGATCCAACAGTTGGGAATTTGTTATTTGTTGATCCATGTGCTTTGATCTATTTTAATGAGAAATATAATGGGTTGGGTGTCGTTTATTGAACAAAGTGGGTTTAAATATTATTGGGTTGGTTGTAATTTATTAAACATAGGGGGCTTAAAGGTTGAACAACACAGCAGTTATGGCTGACATACATTAACTTTTATTATGTGCAGGTATGGATATTTATTTGGGATATAAATCTTCAGTTATGATGAGTGGGGGTTGAAGTGACTGCTACTTTGTACTTCTGGAATATACCATTTTGGAAGGATTTATGGTTTTATCTGTTTTCTAGTTTGGTCAATATGGTTTGCACTCTTAAGTATTAAGATACTATTTATGGACAGTTGTGGGTCCAGTCAATGTTTTGGGAAATTTTGGACATAAATTAATACTTATTTGCACTTAATGTTATTTATATTTGTTTAAATATTGGTTGCAAAAGTCTCAATTTTTGGTGGTTTGATGGGACCGATGCTATATCAATTACTGGTCCCTACACAACATTAGACATCTCTCCCCTACTTCTTTTGGAATCTTGATCTTAAAAAAAAAATCAGTTGCAAATCAAACTTCAATGATGGGAAAACAATTTCTTTCTAATGGTTAATTAGGGTGGCTATAGATAACCACTGAAATTAACGAGATTCTAGCTAGGGTGATTATGGAAGATCATCGAAAACTAGTTTCTCTTGAAACTCTCAATCAATCTGCAATAAACACTCAGACAAGAAAACTAGCTCTGATACCACTGTAAGATTCCAGAGTGCAAAATTTTTAATAGATCTGGCACATTACAATTTCCTAAAAATACTTCAACCCAAAATACAAAACATAAGGGATATAAGAAAGAAAAATGCAACCACTTATTTATATTAATAATTGTAAATATGATACATGCCCATACAAGTAAGATTGAAGCCCCTACTAATGGCATGCACAACTGCTCATCAAATGACTACACTAAAATATTGAAGCACTTTGTGAATCTTGGATGGATCCACCCAACAAAGATCACCATGGGGTTTTCGTCCCGGATCAAACTAGAACTAGCCAAGACAAGTTCTCAACAAAACAAAATAAGATTTTTGAACTCTAGATGTCCCAAATGCCTAGCTCCTATCCCCTTTTATAGGCTTGATGGATTCTCTAGAAACATTATTTTATCGTTTTCCCTCGAAGGCAAATACCTTGGGAAGATATCATGGGAAAATACCAGAGTAAGTACTATGAGTAAATTTTTTCGATTTGACCTTATCAAAAAAAGAAATATTACATAATTGTACATCGCCTTTTAGGTCTAGTTAGTCTTGTTATTCCATTGTCTAAGTTGGATGTTGTCATGATTGCTTGCCTCACCAACAGAAATTTATTGCTCAACCACAAATAATGGCAATAGATATTTTGTAAGAATCCTTGTCTTTCCTTCTCCATCTCAAAACATGTACATGCCATTGTTTTTTTTAATACCTTAGCCAAGTTTGAAAAAAGATACGACTCATTGTCTTGCAACTCTGTTCCAATGTTTGTAAAGTGAAGAATAAATAATTCCATAAGTAGAGACTCATTTGTCTAGAACTCCATTTCATCTATAAACATTAAATTCTACAACATGGAGCATGGAAAAAAATGTGTTCGTATGTGCAAGTTTCCAACTATATTCTGCAATTCTATAGAAAAATTAGGAACTCCCATGTCTCCTGAATTTTCATATCATTCTCTGGCAACATCCATCTCAATCAATGCATAACAAAAGGAAAAATTTACAATAAAATTAGGGATCCCCTATCCCCACAATTTCAGTCTTTATGCTTGGGAATAGTCAAAACAACCTCATTCTTTCCTAGAAAACCAAATGCCTCAAGTTTCGAACTATATTATGCAGTTCTATAGAGAAATTAGGAACTCCCTTGTCTCTTGAATCTT
This sequence comes from Pinus tabuliformis, assembly GCA_031772625.1. Taxonomy (NCBI): domain Eukaryota; kingdom Viridiplantae; phylum Streptophyta; class Pinopsida; order Pinales; family Pinaceae; genus Pinus; species Pinus tabuliformis. The sequence goes on from CM062807.1 coordinate 1,131,870,294, forward strand.
CATATCATTCTCTAGCAACATCCATCTCAATCAATGCATAACAAAAGGACAAATTTACAGTAAAATTAGGATACCTTATCCCCACAATTTCATTCTTTATGCTTGGGAATAGTCAAAACAATTTCATTCTTTCCCAAAAAACCAAATGCCTCAATTTGTAAATAGCTTAAAAATAAATTTAAATAACTTGGCATATCATCTAGCAACAAAATGAAGATACAAAACTCCAAAAACATTAGATGACTTACCCACCCTCTCTTAGATAAAGAATGAGCCCTCCAACATGCATGTAGGTAAAACCACTTCTGGAACAAAATGCTAATTTCTGAACAGGCCACTAAAATTCCAAAAGAAATATAAACAAATTTTTGATGCTCCCTGACATGATCTATTATACAACTGATGTTTTGTGCTTGTAGTTGATCTCTCTTTGACATGGTAGTTTGATTATGCATTTGAAAATTAATATTAAGATAATCTCATCTCCATTTTTTTAATTGTAAACTTTGAATTGTTTAAATTACGAGGCTGAAGCTGAAAATAGGAAAGGAAAAGGACTTGGTTGAACTTCAAGTAGAGTATCTAAAATGGGGAATGAACACTCTTGCACCGCACATCATGGAAATATTAAACAACAACATTCAACAAGGATTCCCAAGAGACTGGACAAGTAGCCTAACAATACCCCTTTTTATATGTGGAGACATTAATAATCCTTCCAATTATAGAACCATTATGATTAATCCTTTGTTTGCAAAGGTTTTCAACAACATGGTAGAAAATAGAATCAGTAAGTGGGCAGAAGTAAGAGAAAAGAGGGCAAAAGGAAAAGCGGGTTTTAGGCCGAAGCATTCTATAGTGGATCATGGTATCATGTTGAGACACATTATTGAAAAGGTTTGGGGGGACAAAGAAGAAGTGTTATGCTGCTTTGTTGACTTCAAAAAGACATTTGACACAATCCCCAGAGATAAGTTGTGGCGTAGAATGGAAGAACTTGAAATTCCTTTGCATTATAGAGTCATTGTCCATAGACATTATGAAGAGGTGAAAGTCAAAATTAGAACCTTAGTGGGTATTTCAAAAATATTTAGAAGTGACATTGGAGTCAAACAAGGTTGCAAGGTGGAGATGGTGTTCGGTTAGGGGAGTTTGTGATAAAGTTTCTTTTATATGCTGATGATCTTGTATTGATTGCTAAATTGGCCCATGGACTACAAATGCACCTATATACCCTTGAGCATTTTTGTAGAGCAGTGGGATGCAAGTCAATACTAGCAAGACCAAAATAATGTTTTTCTCTAATAAAATGAAGCAGAGCCATCATATGTTCTTCTTTGAATTAAACATTCTTGAAGAAGTAAACGAGTACAAGTACTTCGGGATTAATTTCAACAACATACTTAATTGGGAGGACTACAGAAAGAAAAGAATTTTAGGACAGTGGAAAACATTATATGCTCTTCAAAACAGATTTAGAGAAACAAAGTTATGATATTGGAAAATGATTAAAGTGCTTTTTGAACTCCTAGTTTGTCCAGTGATTCTATATGGGTGTGAATCATGGGCTAGCAACAACCCAATCTCAAAATGTAAACAAATTGAGAAAATCCAAAAACACCTGATCATGAGAAAGTTCAAAATAAGAAGTTCAGTACCTTATGAGATAACATTGAGTGAAATAGGAGCAACTATCATTGAAGAAATTGCTATGGTGTGGCTCATAAGATATCTAAAAAGAATTGAACAAACGGGAGTAGGTACATGGCCTAATGTTATCTTCAATGAAGGCATGAGTGAAAGAAAGAAAACATTGATGAGACAAAACTACGCATAGATGCAAAAATGAGATATCCACCTCAATGCCTGTCCCACAAATAGCAAGGAGCTAAATAATTTTGTTATGGAGAAATCTCATAAACGGGTATGGGGAAAAGAGTTGGGTAGAAAGAATAAGTATTACATTGAGGAATTCAACCCTACGTGTGATCTCCAACAAAAAGAGTACATTAGTGCTAGCATTCCGTGGAGGGAAAAACCAAAAAGAGTACATTGGTGCTAGTATTCCGTGGAGGGAAAAGGTTCTTATTGCTCAATTAAGAACCAATTCAGATCAAATTTGGTGTGAAATGGGATGGTGGAAAAGGCCTAATGAAGCTTGAAAATAATGGGTGTGTACATTTCTACACGTATAGGGCAGTGGAATCGGAAAAACATTTCATTTTGGAATGTGATGCATTCAAAGACATCAAATAAAGTTATGAGAATATACTAGCATCTATTTCTTTCCATTGTCTTTTCAATGAGGGGACTGTTAGAAGGTTGGGTTAGATAATCCTCAATTTGAATAAGAAAATGATTGAATTGCAAAAGACGAAAAACAGGGAATTGATGACCCATAGACTATTTTTAGTCTCGTGGACTTTAAAATATCATTTCATTTCATCCCCTTAAATAATTAAGGATTTAAAAACTTTGCAAATTCGTTAACTATGTAATTAATTTTTTTATTACAAACAATAAATTAGCTGAAATTAATTTTTAAACTTTTTTCCTTAATCAGATAACTTTTAATTTAAAAAAATTATTTACACACCTATATATAAATTATTTAAACACCTATATATATAAAACTATTGAAATTCATGTTATGTAGTTGTATAATTTTTTTAATGTTTTACCTTCTAATTACTTTTTTTTCTTAGAATTGAAATTCCAATCAGAAATATACCATCATCGTTGTTTGATCCATCATGTTACGTTTTCTATTAACCATCATCACTATTTGATCCATCCTGTACAAAAATACAAGAGCAAGCCGCTCTTGTTTTCCAACCAATTTTGTAAATAAAATCCAATTTGCAAATTGCTTTATATTAATACATTCGTCTCTATGTAAAACTTCTATCTTATTTTTCAATCTATTTCATACACTGTTACTTTATTACTTGACAATATAAAACCTTTCATACATTGTTACTGTATTCAGATGCATTAAATAGTACATGAAAACTCAAAACCTGTTTCATACACTGTTACTTTGTTCAGATGCATTGCACTGCACGTTAAAGTTATCTCTCAATCTCTCTTCTGAACACTAGCTCGTCGCATACACTGACACTGACAATAAGCTATTGTGCATAAGCATTCATCATGTAGAGGACAATAGCTCGCCACCGACACTGACACTGACAAATCCAATGGAAGAGGGAAATTAGTAGCTTCTACGCCACTACTTTGTGTCATTATTCTTGTTCATGCACCATAATTTCCACAGTCCCATTTCATTACGAGAATTCATACTTTCTTGTCTTAGCCTTCAGGAATCAAAGATACTTGGAATTTTGTTATGGTAGGATTCCACCCATTCATGAAACAATGCTTTCATCATGCAGTGGACAATAGGCCATCACTACCACTGACAATTCCAAGGGAAGAGGATAGTAGGTAATTTCTACATCGCTTCTTTGTGCGAATTTTTCATGCACCTTAAGTTCCACAATTCCATTTCACTGTCAACGTTCATAGTCTCTTGCTTTAGCCTTCAAGAATCAAAGGTTCTTGGAATTTTGTTGTGGTGGAATTCTTCCCTCCCTTATGGTGACCTTTCCCTCTCTAGCTGCCGCTGGATCAGTGACAGTAAATCCAATCACACCTTCCATGAACCTTTCCCTCTCTACCACTGAGTTCAATCACACTTAATCCTATCACAAGATGACGGTTATAGCAACCTCCTCCCTCAATCAGTGCAGAGTCCTTAGTGCATCCCATCCTTTAGCCGGTCAGTCCGTCCTCAAATCATTTCAATTCCCATTGGCTTAGCACTACCACAATTATTAGGGATGCAGTCAGACAAATGGTGGAATATTAGTAATAGTGCTGTCACCCCATCACCGAATGCCGAATTTTTCTTGTTCATGCACCTTAATTTCCACAGTTCCATTTCACTGTCAACGTTTGTACTCTCTTTATTTTTCCTTCACGAATCAAAGGTACTTGGAATTTTGTTGTGGTGGAATTCTTCCCTCCCTTATGGTGACCTTTCCCTCTTTAGTTGCCACTGGATCAGTGACAGTAAATCCAGTCATACCTTCCAAAACATTTTCTCTCTGCCACTGAATTCAGTCACACCAATGTTACTTGGGACCGGGAGCAACATTTTCAGAAGCTCCCAGTTTGGGAGCGAATCCCGGAGCGCTTTATGTATATATATATATATTTTTATTTTTTATTTTTTTATACTTTGATACATATATGTCAACAAAAACATGTAGAATAATGAATTAGATATAAAAAACATAAAAAAACATAGATTGAACCATATAACAACAATCATCTAGAAGTTATAATTTTCATCAACCACGTCCACAAGTTAGTGACATAGTAACATACAACATATTGAGTCTCATGATTCATCAATATTAAAGTTTCAAGCTTTCAAAATTCAATATATAACATTTATCATCATTGATCACCAAAGTTGTACTTGTAAGCTAAGTGTAATCATTACAACAAATAATATCTAACATGAAATGAAATGTTATAAAATGAAATGAAATGAAACAACTTTCAATTTTCATGAAGCATCATATTCATAATTCATTACTAATGAGTTATAATTGCCAACTTCAAACTCAAATTGTCATATATTGTTTAAAAAAATATTATGATAAATATGAAAGCGTCAATAGTTATAAAAACTACTAGAAACTAGAAATGAGAAGTAAATCTATTATCTATTTCTTATGCTTGGGCCTCTTCCCACCATGAGAAATGTCTAATTTTTTAGTCTTGTTGGAAAATCAGGATCTTTGTCATTAATATCACCCTCTAAGCATTGATATCCAAAGGTATCTTTGTCATTACCTCTGTATTTGTATAGGGATCTTTGTCATTAATATCACCCTCTAAGTATTAACATAAGATAGAAAAAGCATAGCATGTCAAGTCAAGGTTTTGTTTTTAGTGATGCGTACATTTTCAGGGGAGTCATGATAGAGGAGTTCGACAACCAATATCACTAACATCAAGGTACATAGAGGGATTGGTGATCTTGATTAAATATGAGTTCCATACCCTAATACATGACAAAATTCAATGGAAACATTGCAATCCCCCAATCCTGAAATCCTAAAAAACTGATAAGTTTTCTGGATTTTGAATGAAATCTAAAATTCTACTTTCTCCATATGAAATCCAATGAGGTCGGAACTACTCTCAAACATCCTGAGTCATTTCACAGTAATGTTAAAAATTTAAGTAAAAGTGACATTCTCCTTAATCTTCATGTAAGTAAAATGAAGATTAAGGAGAATGTCACTTTTACTTTAAGAATTTGACATTATCATGAATAGCATATCAATACTAGGGCCATAGACTTGATCATTAAGCTGCCACACTAAAAACTTATTTGTTTCTTTCAAAAAAATTGCATTTCGAACATTACTAAAAAAAAAAAATTGGAAAAAAGGCGAAACGCTCCCAAAAAGGCAGGGAGAATTTTTTTTTTTAGGGAGTGTGCTCCCTATTCGGGAGCAATTTCGGGAGCGCGCTCGTGAGTCACTCCCGCCCAGAGCACGTGTTGGGAGCAGGATCGAATGGGGGGCACTCCCTTGCAACACCAAGTCACACTAAATCCTATCACAAGATGACAACTATAGCAACCTCCTCCCTCAATCAGTACAGAGTCCATAGTGTGTCCCAGCCTTTAACTGGTCAGTTCGTCCTCAAATCATTTCAATTACCACTGGCTTAGCACTAGCACAATTATGAGGGATGCAATCAGAAAAATGGTGGAATATTAGTAATAATGTTGTCACCCCATCACTGACCGCTGACTTTATCTTCACTTCAATTCTCTTATAAATAGTTGTGAGAAGCCACATAGAGCTGCAAATATCCTCTACATTTTCACCTCCCTCTCGTGAAATGTGGCATTTTTTCCAAGACAACCCCCAATCCCCATTTCATAAGTGTTGAAGAGGTGTATAGGATTGCACTATGGGGTCTCTCTGTTTTTCTTTTGCTATACTGTTTCTCCTCTTCATATTTTCTTTCTCCTCCTCTGCTCACTCTTTTTGAGATGATCAACACTCCCTGATGGCATTCAAGAAGCTCATTCTAGACAATCCTTATCATTACATGGAATATTGGATTCTTGCAGTTCTCTTGTGCAATTGGATTGTTGTTACATGAAGTTTTCGTCATCCACTGCAAAACATAGTAGTCTCCCTCAACCTCAGTTCCATCGACCTAGGTGGCTCCATTTATCCTTACCTTGGAAATTTGTCATTTCTCCACTCACTTGATCTTTCGAAAAACTATTTACACAGTCATATCCCACCATAGTTGGGATGCCTCTTTCGTTTGAAGAAGCTCAGATTGTCATACAATAAATTGGAAGGAAGTATTCCAAGCGAAATCCATAGTTGCAAAAATCTGGTTTACTTGGCGCTTTCCTTCAACAATCTGGGAGGGATTATTCCCAGGGAGTTGAGTTCCTTAACCTCTCTGCAACAACTTTTCTTAGGAACTAACACCTTAATAGGTACCATTCCCTCTTCCTTGGGAAACCTTTTAGCCTTGATTGATTTGAGTATTGAATTTAACATGCTCACTGGTGTCATTCTTCCACAGTTGGGATTACTACCTAATTTAAAAACGTGTTATCTTACCACAAATCTATTATCAAGCAACATACCTATTTCTTTTTCAAATATCTCCACTTTGAATGAACTAGAAATAGATACAAATAAACTCACTAGTACCATCCCACAAGCGTTGGGCATGTTCACTAGTTTACAAATACTTTATTTATTTGAAAATAAATTATCAGGTACCATTCCTACTTATTTGTCAAATATCTCCACTTTGACTGATGTGGAAATTGATAACAACAATCTTACTGGAAGCATTCCAGTAGATTTAGGTCTGCTCAATAATTTACAAACACTTAAGCTATCTTATAATGAATTGTCTGGCACCATTCCCACTTCTCTGTCCAATATCTCCACTTTGAGTCACTTGGAAATTCCCATAAACAAGCTCACTGGTTGTATACCACAAGAATTGGGCCAGCTCATGAGTCTGCAATTGCTTTCTCTGTTTGAAAATGAATTGTTAGGAACTATTCCAGTCTCTTTGTCTAATATCTCCACCTTGACTTATTTGGCAATTTCCTCAAACAAACTCACTGAAAACATTCCACAAGAATTAGGTTTTCTCACTAGTTTGCAAATGCTATACATATTTGGAAATGAATTGTCAGAGACCATTCCCACTTCTGTTTCAAATATCTCCACATTCACACTATTGGACATTAATAAAAACAAATTAGGAGGGAACATTCCATCAGAATTTGGTGCCATGCTCAATAGTTTGAGTTTCCTTTCTTTATGGGGAAATCAACTTAGTGGAAAGATACCAAATTCTATTAGGAATTTCTCCAATCCAAGAATACTCCTCCTCGACCACAATAAGTTCACTCAGAGTGTGCTAGTAAAGTTGAGTAAGCTATCCCTCCTTGAAGAATTAAGCTTACATTTTAATGGGCTTGATAGTCGTGGCACTACAACCATGCCCTTTCTTCTATCTCTTACTAACTGTTCTCATCTACAGGAAATAAGGTTGAGCAACAATATACTAAGTGGTGTTTTTCCCCCTTCCATAGGAAAACTCTCTATCAATTTAAATTTCTTGTCATTAGCAAGCAACATAATAGAGGGAAGCATTCCTCCATCTATCAACAATCTTAGCAGCCTAACTTACCTAAATTTAAGTGGAAACTTTTTAAATGGCAACGTTCCATCATTAGGCAACCTTAAAAAATTAGAAAGATTGAATTTAGGAAACAATAGATTAGAAGGAAATATCCCTGATGACTTTGAACAATTACAACATCTTGGTCTTTTGGACATTAGCAAAAATAGACTTTTTGGAAATATTTCCAATTCCTTTGCACGCCTGGCACCCCTTAAACAAATAAGGAGTCTCTTCCTTCATAACAACCACTTATTAGGAAGTATACCTGCTAGCTTGGGAGGCTGTATAAATTTGGAATTGCTTGACTTGACTCACAATATGCTCACTGGTAGCATACCACCAGAAATTGATGAACTTTATGATTTATATTTCTACTTGAATTTGTCATGGAGTTTATTAGAAGGCTCTTTGCCCATGGGGATTGGTAAAACTACAATGGTTCAAGCTATAGACATTTTTGCCAATAAGTTGACTAGGGCCATTCCACCTACACTTGGAAGCTGCATCGAATTACAATCATTGAATTTATCTCAAAATGCCTTCCAAGGATTTATTCCAGATTCACTTGGAAATTTGCAAAGTCTTGTGAAGCTAGATCTCTCTTCCAATTCCTTATAAGGTAAAATACCAGAATCACTTTAGAAGTTGAAAATACTTCAATATTTGAATTTCTCTTTCAACAATCTAATAGGGGAAATTCCAAAAGGTGGTATATTTGCAAATCAAACAATTTCCATTTATTTCACTGGAAATCCTGGCCTTTGTGGGCCACAAGTATTCGGGTTATCTGCATGTCCATAAAGCAAAGGTCATTTTACCTTTGTGAAAAAAACCTTAGTACCAATGAGTGGAGCTATTGTTTTTATACTATGTTGTTTACTTTTGGGATTTTTTCGGAGAAGGAATATCCATATGAAAAACATGGATTTGTCACGAGCTCTAATTCAAAGGATCCCATATCAAGAACTTCACATATCAACTAATGGATTTTATGAGGCCAACTTGATTGGAGCCAGTAGTTTTGGTTCAATGTACAAGGGAATTTTGAGTGATGGCACACTTGTTGTTGTCAAAGTTCTAGATTTTCAAAATGACTAGGTTGAGAAGAGCTTTAAAATAGAATGTAGTGTCTTGCAAAAGGTCAGACATCGGAATTTGGTGAGGATCATAACCTCATGTTCCAACCTCCATTTCAAAGGTCTAGTGTTCCAATTTATGTTTAATGGAAGCTTAAAGAATCATCTTTATCCTAATAGAGATGACAACAACAATGAGGATGTGTGTCACCTAGGGTTGAAAACAAGATTAGACATTGTCATAGATGTGGCCCATGTCATGGAATATCTTCATCGTTATTATTTTTTGCAAGTAGTGCATTGTGATATAAAACCAAATAGTGAGCTTTTAGATGAAAACATGTCAGGCCATGTAACAAATTTTGGTATTGCGAGATTAATTGGTGCATCCTCTACTAATTCACTTGCCTCAAAATTTTCTTTGTAAGGATCAGTAGGTTACATTGCCTCAGGTATATATTTTTAAAACATTACTTTCTCTTTAATGATTTTGTATAGACTTTTCTATTAAAAATTTGAGTAAGGTTGTCTTTAATGCAGAGTATGGTTTAGGTGAGAGAGTTTCAACCAAAAGAGATGTTTACAACCATGGCATTTTATTATTGGAAATGCTTACTAGAAAGAGACCAACAAGTGACATATTTGTTGGAGACCTAACATTGCACAAGTGGGTTAACTTAGCATTTCCAAACAGAGTGAAGGAGGTAATTGATAACAGTCTTTTAATTGGGATGGATGGATATGAATTTGAAGAAGATAATGTATATAAATGCATATTTTCTTTGATAGAAGTTGGTTTGTTTTGTTCAAAAAATTCCTTTGAAGAAATACCAACTATGAAATATGTGGTAATAATGTTGGTGAATGTTAGAAAGCATTTGATGACAAATACAATGGCTTCTAGGAGATTGACAAGGAGCATATCTGATTTTCTTAACAACACAAATGCAAGAAGGAATGATGCCCTTGCATCAAATGACCAAAGTTCTACATTTTATCTTTTGAAATCAAAATAGCAAAAGGTTTTAGTCTTGCCATTATTCTAGGAACATCCAGAACATTTTGTTAATATGTAATATTACTATGTGATTATTCTCATTATGAAAATTAGATTTTTTTCAACACTATATCATGTGGATTTCAAATATGTTATAGTTGGTCTTATTGATTACCCATCCATGATGAATCTAATTATTTTGTTTATATTATTGGAAAAATTTTGGTTGTTGAAAAATGAATTCCCATTTTACATGTGAATTTGTGTTTTATGGAAATTCTATTGATGAGACATTAATGACAAAATCACTTGTTCAACTAGACAATTTGGTCTCTCGCTTATGGTGAAAGACTAATTTTGTGAAATTATGCTTACTTTAAAGTTTTTAATGATTGTTTAGCTTCTTCGGTTTTTCCCATAGTTTTTCCGTGTCCTTTCAAGCCTTTTGTGTCTTTATCCTCGTATGCCATCTAACTACTTGCTTATGCTCCCAGAAGATTTTATGTCACCCACAATAGTTTGTTAGATCACATTGAACACTTGGATGCCATCATTCTATCCTCTAGCTTCTAAATTTAGGTGAAGGCAGTTGCACATCTATTTGGCCGAGGCCTGAGAATTAGGGTTTGTTGTGGCTAGAGTTAAGCAGTTGGACATCAATTTTAATCCGTTAAAAGCTTTGAAGAAAGAAATGGGTGTGGCAAAACATCGTACATCGTGTAAAAAAGGAAGATATAGAGAGGGGATAAAAATTGGCATACGCAGTTTTGTTTTTAAAGGCGGTTTAGGTTGGCATTAGTGTATAGGTGGATGGAAAAACAATTCGCCTAAGGTGGGATGTATCTACAAATTATCAAGTTGTTTGAGATTAAATTGCGTTTGGATGTTTTTTGGGTTAATTTTTATTTTCTACAATGAGTTCTTACTCTTCAACTCCTCCCCATGAGGTTTTGCAACTAAATCTTGTACAAACTTATTATCAAAAGATAGATAATAAAAACATAATAGCAACACATAAAAACCGCAACACATGAGCACCATAAATTATCTTGCAAACTTATGAGGAAAAATAATAGATTCATTATTTCTTGGGCCAAAAAGTCATCATGCACTTATATACCCTACATTACATGAAAATACCATAGGTTATAGAAACCTCCAACTCCTAAACCTCCAAGAATAGACTATTTAATGACAGTGCAAAATTAACGCTATCACTTTGTCAAATTTATAATCACTATCCTAATAAAACCAACTAGTTGACATCTCATCAACTCCATTTCACTTGAAAGGAGGGTAGCAATAGCCAGTATAAAGGTAGATTACGCACATACAACTTGCTTAGCAATATTTCATGCAACAATGTTTGGTATAATGCACCACGCTTTCCATCAACCCTAGATTACAATCATACACCTAGCTCAATGGTGATAGATGATGCTTTTGGTTAACCTCCTTAGATATTGAATAAGTTTTTTTTAATGTAATTATTAATTAATTTCAAATAGATGTGGTTCTTTAAATAATGATAATGCGTAAATAATAGTGAATATCTAGCACATTTTGAATGGGTGAATAGAAATGCCTAAATAAGTAAAGGGGATTTCATACAAGTATTATTAATAATAATATTAAAGATTTAGTAGTTAAAATTATTTTATTTGAAAATTGGTGATGACCCTTCCATCTCAATACATTTTGAAAAGAGAAGTTGTAAATCCTAGTAATTTCAAGGGCTCTAAATATCTTAAAAATGGATTGTTATATTTACATATATTTTTGTAGAACTTGCAAATGGTGCAGACATAATGCTAAAAAGGAAAAAAAACAAATATGTGTAGTAAAGAAAGAAGGGGAAAATATATGTTTTCTGTAGTTAATTTTTGTTTTTTTGGGGCAACCACTCATAATATCACATGGCAATGGAACGAACACTTGCGTTAGTGAATATTTTTGCATTAGTAACATATATCATAATATTGTGCTTTAAATATGTTATGAAATAGATTGTAAAAAGACATTCTCAAAAGTATTTTAAAACACGAGAGTTAAGACATGTTTATTCATATATGATATACATGGTCATGGAAAATATATATGGAATAAGTTTATTGATCTTAGAAGGATTACAACTTGACAAATTGACAAAATATGTAAATATGTTTTTTCTGGCTTTCTCATTATGACATATGCATTGTCCTCCTTTTTTTGCATAGAGCTCAAACGATAAGGAGAACAACAAAAGCAATCTTGGTAATATTGTGATGTGTGATATTGTTGTGAAGGTTAAGCCTTGCCATTCAACATTTCCATTGTGGATGGTGGACCAAGGTTTATTTGGTGGTGAAATTTATAATAAAGTATAATCACATTTAGATTGTCAAATTCTTGAGGTTTTATTTCAAAGTACTTTCTTATGTTGTTTTCCTTCTAATCCCTCACAATGTTTTTGTTGTTTTTGGGTTGACAATTGTATTTCACAAATGACATTAAGTTAAACTATTTTTTTTCTGTCACTTCGTTCAACATTTTAAAATGTTGATATCATTTAACTTTTGCATGGGTATAATGAAAGATGTTTATAACAAAACAAAACAAATCTAACATCACTAATATGTCCATAATGAAAATTATGTTGAATAAAATAAAGTTAATTTCAATGGTTAAGGAAAGAATACAAATAACATTGAGTGAAAATATTGAATAATTTGCATCATGCATAGTATAGCTTTGCAAACATTTTGGTGCTCTTTTAGTTAATCTACACATGATCACATCTATTCATGATGAATATGTATAATAATTATAATTGAAAATCTATTTCAATAATTATAGCATTGTTTCACTCATCAACCATGACACATTATTTTATTTTTTTAATTAGTACTTATACTAGTGATAAAGATAGCAAAGTATTGAAACAATAACTTTCTTTTACTTGAAATTTTGAGTGATAATTGCACAATTGAAGTACTTCAAGCTAACATCGGCTATAAAGTGTTGATTCTTTTATAGATATTTTTAGATGCAGCCTCAAATATGTTTTGAATTTAAAATTAAAATAAATATATATTGTGGGTTTTCCACCCATCATACAATTCTTGATAATTAATAAAATATTTCAAATTTATATCATAGAAAAAAAACCTTTTAAATTAAGAAAATTAATTGAATGATTATATTTACATCTCAAATATGGTTTTCAATAATATTTATATATTTTTAATATAATTAATAATATTTTTTAATTTAAAAATTAAATTAATTAGCATATTCACATGATACTTTTTATATTAATTGATTTTCTTTTTCAAAAGGAAAACCTATAACCAGACATTTTTCTTCAAATAAATTCATGTTTGAAATAAAATTAAATTGTTAAAACTAAAATTATTTAGGGTATGTTTATTTTGGAATAGGGCTTCAAGAATTTTAATTTAATTATCAATAATTATTTGGTGGATGGTAGGGATTTAACCTCCATAGAATATTATAAAATATTCTTGTTAGTACACAAATCAAACGTTGAGATCTATTTCCATAGTAGTTATGCCTTTTTTTCCCTTTTATTTAAATTAATTAATTAAAAAAAGGTCATATGAGCAAGTGTCATATGAAATGAGTTTGTGGTTTTTTGGGCATGTGGTATTGATAAACCATGATATTATAATAAAGACTATTTACAAATTAAGAATCTCCATGATAAAGTGGGGGTAAATCTCCATGGTTAAGAATCTTGTTATATGTTTTTTGTTATTTAAGAATCTTATAATAATTTTTTGTTTTACACCTATCAACTATACCTTCTATAAGAAAAAAATCTATATAAGAATTTTTCCTATAATACCCTAGAACATAATATTCATAATCTAAGGAATGAAGGTAATATCCTCTTGTTAGGAGACTTTAATGCTAGAAATGTTGTGAAGATAAATCCCTTATGCAGACATAAGCGATCTCTCTATCCCTATGAGAGGGTCTAGCAACAAACCAAACAAACTAGTGGAAGCTTTCCTAGTCTATGTTTGACAATGAAAGTGAGAGAGAAACATACCTCACTTTGATGTTAAGCACTCAACCTTTGATGATGATCTCGATCACTTAGCTTCCAGGCTCACTCCTTGCTATTCCTTACGTTCGAGTACCTGCAAGAGAGATCAAAAGACAACAAGAGATACAAGAGCATACATAGTATAATTCAAACACAAACTACATGACAGACCAAGGAGCATCATGCTAAATGTATAAAGATTAATACACTTATGGAAAGTAAACACCAGATGTATATATTAATGAATCAAAAATGGAAGCATACAACCATGGCCTTGATGTTGGTGACCTCCTTTCCAATGGATTTCCAAGTCCAAGCCAAGACTCTTCAAACACTCCTCCTTAGATAGATGGGAAAAATTTGGGCATAATTTCAACATAGGAATGCAAACAAGGAATGACCAACCCGTTGAGGAAAGTGAAGAACAGATTTATAGTGAGGGAGATGGAGTTAGAGATCCACCAAAGGGGTAAGAAGGTCCTTATTTGAAAGGTAAGATCCCTAAAGGTAGGATCAAGGGCTCTAAATGGGAGTACTCAACCATATCTTCATCCTGCAACTACTATCTTGTTGTTCTCGAGGCTTCTGGTAAGAGAATCTTCACTCCATTTTTGGAGAAACTACCTGAAGAGGACCATTGTACATTTTCCTATCAATAGTCACACTGTCAACGCGAGTCACTAGTTAGACATAAGGTTACAATCATGGGTTTGCCAACTAAAAGTAGTGCTAGGATTGCAAATAGGGTCATTGACAAGATCTTCCAGAATTACTTCTAGGCATTTCTTCTTATTTTATTTAGGGATGCTCTGATCAATGTTTTTCATGGTGAATTCATTGACAGCTTTTGTCGTTGTGCGACATCTTGGGCAAAGTTCGACAACTCAGGGTATGAGATAGGGAGTGCGACAAATTACTGTATAACAAGAACTGCAACTAACCAAGTTATTATTTTAGGTAATGACTCCAACCCAAATCCTCTTTGGCTAGATGAGGACCTTATTTTAGCTAGTAGATTCAAAAGAAACTCTGAAGACCAAACCAAGAATTTATTTGGTACAAAGTTAATCCAGTTGTGTAGTTCCCAATATTTAAAAACAAGAGCTCTACCAAGGTTAGGGTTTTATCTTCTGCAGATTCCCCTATAAACCCTAATTTTCAACCATATTATGTGTTTAGTCACTTTCTGTTTCAGATTTGATAGTATTTTTTTGTTTCTACTGATTTTGCCTATGAACCCCTTTTATAAGAAGGCTATGACTAAGGAGAATCAAGCAATTGCTAGCAGTTTAGGAGTAGCTTTTAATAAGGAAAAAATGAGGAGAATGAAGTCCCAAGAGCCCAATGATAATCCCAGTTCAAAAGTAGATTCTTGCCACGAGCTACAACCAACCCTAAATTAGAGATTTGATCTGACACAATAGAGAGCCATATCTAGTTCATGAAATATCATGCTCTCATTTGTAAATTTGTGGGGATTTGACCCACGAAGAAGGACTTGATGAAATGGATACAAATTAAATGACATCCAAAAGGGATAATCAATCTAAAGTTAGGATTCAAAGGCTTTTTTATGGTTATTTTATATAGCCCACGGGATAGATATTGGGTGTCAAAAAATGACCCTTATTTCTTTAATAATGCTGGCTGTTTTATGTGATTTTAGGAAGAGCACTACAACCTAGAGAATGAGAAATTCTTAGTAGCCGTAGTTTAGGTAAGATTGTTCTCGCTCTCTAAATATTTTTGGGAACCTGTGTTTCTTAAAAGTATTGGGAATATAGATCTCTAAGTTTAACAAACGTGACCACATATTTCATATGCCAGAATTTTTATGTATATGAATATATCCCAACTCCTCCTAGAAACTATTGAGCTCTCTTATCAAGGCGAGGTATGGAAACAACCTTTAGACTATGAGCATGTGTTGTTTTTATGTCACCAGTCCCATGAGTATGGACATATTCAGGAATTGCTCGATTACCAAAGTGAAGCAATATATGGAAACCTAGAAAGCTAATTTGGAAAGATTTCAAATAGTGGTCACCAAATGGAGAAACTCTAGGAATTCATAGGTATCTACAAAGGTTAATCCGCCCCTAGAGGAAAATAAGTTTATAGTGCTACAAAACACCAATGGGGATATCAAGTTACCTGATGTTATTATGGACCCTGATTAGATTAGAGAAAAAAGCCAACCTAGGGCCATTCCTAAATTAAAAGAAACTGAGGAGCCTATGAATGCACCAGTCAAGGAGGAAACCCCATTGTAAGAACCAGTGGATATGGATGTCAACAAGGAAAAAAAGACCATCGACCATAGAAAAGCTACTGGAATTTTTTTTGCGAGAATGAAGACACAAATATTTCACTGAGATTCTCGAACTCCAACTTCATCAATTTCAACATACATATATCAGTTTGAAGAATAAGAAAGAGATGGATAGTCAAGAGGTTGCATCATTAACCAAGGGTTTTGGAGTTCTAACAAAATGCGGCCGGGATAAAGGGAAGCCACCAAAAGAAGAAAAAAAAAAGGGACGGAGGTCAACCCAAGTGTTGATTCTAGCAATAGGAGAACACATGGTTAATTTGGGTAGGTTATTTTGCTACCAAAGGTGTTTTCCTTAATTAAGAATCTTATCCAATGAAGATCCTATCTTAGAACATTTATGGACTCAACAACCAAGGTAAAAAATGATATCTTAGAGAAATAATAAACAAGGAGAACCCTTCAATATTCTTGATACAAGAAATAAAATTTTCTTGTGAAAAAATTCAAGCCATTATAGAATGCTACTGGAAAGGATGTGAAGTAATGGCGATAGATGCCAAAGGTAGCACTAGTGGATTGGATATACTTTGTAACCCCTTATAAGTGGCTTTCCAAGGAAACATGACTCTTCCTAATATTCTTTCTGGCCATTTCTAATATATAGGTTTGAAGGAAATGGGTTGCTTCATAGTTGTTTATGGAGCACAAATTTTGGTGGAGACATTAGCCTTTTTAGCAAACATATAAACTATCTGATCCATTAATCAGGATGAGATTTAGGTAGTTTAAGAGGACTTCAACTTAATCAAATCCATGTAGTGTTGTAGCATTTTTTGGTTTTGGTAAGTTAGTATCAATTAGTCAAAAAATGAAATATATTTCAAAAAATGTTAAGTTAGGATATGGACAAAAAGAATATTAAATAAAAAATGTTAGGGATATTTGATGAATAAGTCCATATCAAATAAAATGTTAGAATAGATGCCCTAAAGAATGAAGGCAAAAATAAAATGTTAGGTTAGAAAGAACAACTAAAAATAATAAACTCTGAAAGTGTTGCAAATCCAAATGCCACTACTCTTAGTCAAGTTTTGTTTTGCAAATAAAAGTTGTGAGAAAATTGTTTAAATGGCACACAGTTTATACAATCCAATTGTATAGTTTAATCATGATTGGATTTGGTTTAGGTTATTTGTCAATAGGTAGCAAATAAAAGTGGCTCAAAAATTTAATCTGAGCTAATAGAGGAAATAAAGGATAGAAGTAGATTTGTCATTAAAAGGAAATATTGAGTTGCTAGTCTAAATGCACTCAGAGAAATAAGTGAGAAAATGTTAGCAAATATAAGGGTAGGTAGATATGTGAGATATAATTGGAGCATGAAAGGATTTTATCCTAAGTCACAACATTGGAAATGTGTGCATACAAAGATGGGTTTTAATTAACCATAAACTTTAAGCACCTATATTTTGTATATCCTAACTTCATTCATTCGCCCACAACACCAATTGTGACATCCGCCATAAAATCATGACCCCACCATCACTTTCCGCTCCACTATGTTAAATCCCATTCATTTTATCTCACATTCTTCATACTCCCCCAAGATCCGATGGCCCACATCCCTCCTCGGCCCTCATTTGCTGTCCAAACTTTATCGGTGGGGGGGGGGGGTCTGAAGTGGGTAGTTTTTGAAACTGCCCTCCAAAACAACTTTTCCCAATCCTAGTCTTTCGGGACTTAAAATCCCAAAATGACTTACCACCTGAAGTTGTTCCCAAATGCAGTTTATATTTAACCGTTACTGCTACTCCTACGTCACTATCCACATCCACTCCATCTCACTTCCTCTGTCCAATTAGTTGTCGCCTATCCGTTATTCATTCAATTCATAACTCCCATGAATTTATGTCCCAAAGTCCCATTTATTAATCCTGTTGGGTAATTAATGAAGTTATAACCGTTTGTTAAATAGCCTCGCTCCATTTTTTCCATTATAAGCCCTGTTCCTCCATGAAAACTATTACACAGTGCATTTCTGTAACTAAATTGATCACTGAAGATTTCCTCCTTATAGCTCAATGACCATTCAACACTTAAGAAATTTGTTTGTCTTGTTCAGAAGGGAGTCGACATCCAGGTCCACTTGCCTCTTTTCAGTCATACTAGTTTTATTGTTATCACTCAGCTTCAGATCGATTTTTTCCATTTCCATCACTTTTCGTCTACAATTCATTTGATAAGATGCCTCCTAAGGGAAAATAAATTGCAAAACTCCAAAACCCTCTTATTCATCCACAAGTTAACTGCCATCATACTCCTCTGGTCAACAGATATTATAAAATCATTTAGTCTTCTTCTCAATTTTATTTATATGAAATTTACTAATGGGTGGAGGATCAATTAATTGATCAGACAAATGAAATAGGAATTTGGGACTCCCACCTTCCCCACTACATTTTCTCTCAAATACACATAGCACCTAAATTTTTCAAGGAATGCTATTAATCCTATGATCCCACTCAAAGAGCAATCATTTCACCCACAGGATAAATCCTTTGTTTCATCAATGCTGTGTCCATTGAAAAGATGTTGCAAGCCCCAACTATTGCACCAACCCATCCCTTTTCTCATGGAAGCCTTTTAGAAGCTTATCAAAAGCTATATTTCACTAAAATATCCTAGAGTCTTGAACTTTTCCTAGCTATAGATAGTACTCTACCTAAAAGAAACCCTCCCTATGATTCATCTATGTTCCCAGACTGAACCAAGCAAATCACTACCATTCTGTCTTATCTGCTTGTTACAATTCTGATCAATATGTTAATGAATCCATATTAGGTTTCTTGTCTATATTTTCTGTTAATTCCAAACATATTGTTATTTATAACTACAACCAATTCCTAGATGAAGCCATACATGAGTAATTTGTCCAGTTTAACACTAAAGAAGTATTCAAGTATGCTTTAGTACTTGTATACCTTTTTATATGTTTTTAGGGAGATAAATTTCATTCACCTTACAGAAGCTAGATGAGGAAGGCAACCAACAATCAATGATCTTTTGTACTTCAATGGGAATGAAGGAGAAAGAAGAATTTACATATAAACAGTTCATAGAATTGTTTATTCATCCAACTATTAGTCTTATGAGAAGCACTCTAGCACCAAGAATCAGTGATGAAATTGTGAAAGTGTTGTAGCTGATTGATAAAGCAACAACAGGAGATTGGTATCTTTACCAAAACTATATAGAAATCAGGGTTTATGGTTGTGAGTTTCCACCCTACAAACTTCCCAAGTACCTCCCCATCAGAATATTTTCACTGGAATATATTAGGTAGAGGTTAAATGCAGATGAAGTACACTTTGTGGTAGCAAAGAAGAAATCACAATTCAAGCTAAAAGCTCAGGTTGGTCCATTCATCTGCAATTCTAGAGAAGCAGGAGAAGAAGCAGACAGGTTATTATAGGAAATGAAGTTTGGTCTCAGTTTCACTTGGTATTATGATCAAATGGGAGTGATTTCTAAACTCAGGGTTGAAAATAAGTTGCCTGCATATCACCACATAGCCAGGTATGAAATAGAGCAATATAAAAATCAGTTGTAATGGAAAGACAACACCCTTCAAGAAGCTGAAGAGTAGGCAATTTATAATTAAAATGTACAAACTCCACTTGCATATGAAAAGATAGCTAAAAAAGGAAGGGAAGAACAATCATCCCCTACAACTGAAGCATCAAGACATGGCTTTAGGATTGTGCATAGAAAGAAGAGACCTAGGATCTCTATGATTGCTGGTGCAACAAATGAGTCTCAGGAAACAACATTTGATGGACTTGGAGAGAATTTTCTATATACATAGTTTGGTGGATAGTCTACTCAATCCCCAACTCATTCCACTACAACTCTGGAACAACAGGTAATTCAGACAAGTGGAAGCATTCAGAAGGACAAGGAGGAGGGAATATTTCATGTTTTCAGTGATATTAAAAAGAAGAATGAAGAATTGAAATTGAACACCTATACTCAATTCTGGAAACATTCCTCCAGCTCTCAAGCTAGACTTCTTTTAGTATTTGACTCTGAGAAGGGAAAGATGCAGATGGCTTTCGTGCAAGCTCAAATTCCACAACCCAGGACTCATGCACATTATCAGAAGAAATCCTCATTTGAGTTTAATGTAAAGGATGTGCATCCAATTGATCAAATTGAGATGCACAAACAAACTGGCCAGATGATTTCTTCCACTTTAACTCATATTGCCATGAGTTTGTCAAAATTGCAGGTCACCTTGGCCAATACACAGTCACAACTCAAGTTACAAAAGGTTTCCTCACTGGCAAAGGATACCGAGATCAAATCCTTGGAAGATTTGGTGTTGAGGATGGGATATGATCCCTCAAATATAGATGTTGAAGAAGAACTTATCAAGAAGAAAAATATTGAGCTCTCAGCATCAAGGAAGCAACTCAAACTGCCAGATTCTGAGGACCCAATGACCAAGGAAATTGATGAAACCAAGACTCAGAAATCAGACATGATGAATCTCATCATAGAAAAAATATGCAAATAAAACAAATGGAGGAGAAAATGGAAAATTTGGTCAAAGAGAAAGAGGAAGCTGCGAAGAAGACTCAAATTCCAATTGATGTAGTTCCTCTTTCAGCAATCTTAATAACCAGAGTTTCTACTTCAAGCACAACACCAACTACAGGTACAGTAGAAGGAGATGAACAACTTACAAGAGTTGTTCAGAATCTGTCCATTTGGATAGTTGAAAATAAGAAGTTGCAGGATGAACTGAAGGAATTAAAACACATGTAGGTGGTTGTATACAGTTCACATGCAGCTGAGTTGTAGAGGACAAAAAGTCAAATTGATGTTTTGCAGAAGGAAATCAAAGAGTCTTACCTTGGGAACAAACTAGGTTTGGCAAAGGATATTCTATGGGAATAAATTACTAAATCAATAAAAGATATCTGGCCCTATATCAAGATAATCTTTGATCAAAAGGACTTGTTGGAGAAAACTCAAGAAGTTGTTGAAACTATTTCTAAAGAGCTTAAGGACATGCCAGAAATTGTTTCTGAAATAATCAATTTCCTGAATTCTAAAGACAGCTATGAGCTTGAAGAATTGGGTATAAATGACAGGACAACAACTATACTGGAAGTGAAGAAGATCATTACCAAGAAAAACCTCATCCTTCAATTGGAGGAAAAATGAAACAATGTTAATATCATAGTTCAAAGATTTTTTAGTAGGTTAGAACCCTTGACCAGCAAGGGTTTTCCCTTTATGCTTGTGATAAATGACAAGTTAATGCCCATTGAAGATTATGTTCAAAATCTTACAGAGGTAGGCACTAATGCAGCTTCAGTTTCAAACATAAGAGGTGCAACAACACCAAGGGTTGTACTGAATGCATTCAGAGTTCCTTTTTCATTTTGGATGAAATCAGACATATATTTCCAGTAAAACCCACTTTTACTAAATATACAGAGATGGATGAAGTTTATAGAAGGGTAAATAAGTTATTTATCCCAGATAAGAAACACTGGGAAGAATTAACTGATTTACTTGACTAAAGGGTGATCAAACAATAGTCAATATTATCAGCAATAGTCATCACCAACTCCAGTACTCAACACTAAATGTACTCAACTTTTTCTGAATCATAATACAAAAGCAAAGGATTCTAAATTCCGATTCATATAGTTTCGTTTTTCCTGTAAGTTTTTCCAGTTTTTTACAATGTTTTTCTTCATATTATTATGTTTTACAGAGATAACTAGGTAGGAGTAATTGAGTTTCAATCTATTCCTATAAGCTTCTGAAGTGATCATCTATAAAGAGAATGAATTATATAAACTATTTGCTTAATTAATTCCCTCTAAATCATAAAATCATCAGCATCTTTTGTAAGCTTAATTATATTTTGTTAAATCTTATGAACATAGTTTAAATGTTTTCTAACTTATGATTATTTAATTTTCAATTTGAAGACTGTGATAGTCATATCATCCCTTTGTTTCTGCTCACCACCATACAAGCTATATCACTGTGTGAATTTTAATAGAAGCCCTCTATTTAAATATTAATACCATTCAAAAAGGTTAGGCATCATTGTTTTAAATCTGTTTCATACATTGATCCTCCAAATTAAAACAAAACCCCCAAAACAAACATCTTAGATGCTCTAGCATGATAGCTGACCATTATCATCTCAGAGATACAACATGTAGGAGAAAAATGAGGGGATAAGGAGGCTAGGTTTAGAGGCACAACCGTTTCTTGACCTTATGAATGACCTCCAAGTGGCATATGTATGTAATAACAATGTGATCTATACCTGGAGAAACTAGAGAGGGGGGTAACATCAAGTTTCTAATTGGTTAGATAATGTTTTGGTGTTTGAAGTCTTATTGGGTAAGTGCCTCTTTGTGGAAGCAACTATTATCCCAACTTTCAAATACGACCATTGACAAATCCATTTGGAGTTGGACCTAAAGGAATCCCTCATAATCATACTTTTAGTTTTGATAATTTATGGTTATAGGATCCTGAATTCTTGGAGAATGTTAAAGGATGGTGGAATGAGATACAGTTCATGGGATCAATCAGATGCACACTTTCCATTTGAAATTAAAATAACTCAAGTTGAAAATCGAAGATTGGAATTGGAAAGAGTTTGGGAATATCTTAACTGAGAAATAGGCCTTGGAAAGTAGGTTGCACTAGATACAACAACAAATAATCCTTAATGACCAATCTGAAAATATGATTTAGGAAGAGGGACTTACCCTAAGTAGAGAAGAAAGCAAGAGTAAATATTATGGAAACAAAAGTCCTGGGTGTAATGGTTGACAAAAGGAGAACATAATACTAATTTATTTCCTAAGGTCATGATCAAGCATCGACATCATAACAATATTTTCTCACTTTCTTCACAATATGAGAATCACTTGGTCCAACACAATGATATCAAGTGGGAACTGATATTTTGTTACCAATCCCTCCTCTTAGATCCCATGCCAAATAGGGAAGTCTCTATCTATCGTATACCATCTCATATTCCCAGACTTATCATCCCAAAACACAATGATGCCCAAATGAGGGAGGTTACTTTTGAGGAAGTGGAAGAGGTGGTTATGGCGATGCCTAGGAACAAATCTCTTGGCCTTGATGGATTTACTATGGAATTTTTCCAGGCCTATTAGCCTTTCCTTGGCCATGAAGTTCAAGATCTAGAGGAGGAATCTCGTCAAAATGAACATGTATGGTCTAGTCTCAATGACACATTTACTACTTTAATTACCATGGAGGGTGGATCCAATGATCCAAATGGTTTCTCCCAATTTCCCTTTCTAATGTGATATATATATATATATATATATATATATATATATATATATATATATATATATATATATATATTTCCTTATTGATATTAATAGTTAACCACTGTTACACAACATTTTTTCATTGTCCTTGTACTCCCCGTTCCATGATCCTGGAGGACCTCTACAGTGAACCCTACATGCTTTCCCATCATGAATAAACTCCCATTGTTTCCCTGTTCATGAACAGAACAATTCCCTTTTGCATCATTTCCCACAAATTTTCTATTTTCCCTAGTTTACAAGACATGCATTAATGACTCGTGTCCTCCTCGCACCGATATGTAGGGATTACAACTGTCCATAGCACTGATCAGAGAAACTGAGCCTTTTCCTAGTTGCATTGATCCTCTTTCGGAAAGTTTTTTAAATATGGAGCCAAAGCTTCTAGTTCTAGAAGCTTCGTAACGGAAGTCTGGTAGATGGTTAGGCCGGATGGAGCTGAGGAGGTTAGTTTGGGATCCTTTCCCCTATTAGGATGGAACTACCTCATGAGATAAGACCTTCTCCCATGAGAAGAGGAACCATCTCCCCTCCATCCAAGCTATATAAACCTCTCTTCTTCCCAAGCACAAGCTAGTCCTAATTAAGTTTTGGTTGAGATTTTGATTTTGGAGTAATCAGCAAGTTATTCATAGTTTGTAGCTCTCTAGTTTGTGTATAAGGGAGAATTGTGAGTTTGGTTTTGTGTGAAGACTAAAGGGAAGAGCCTTAAGACTACCATTGTTGGGGCCATCCATGGAATGCTAGTAGAAGTGTGTGGGAACCTGAATATGTCGGAGGAGAATGGCAACATCAAGACATCGGTTATAATCTCTTCTTGATCTAATATAAATGCAACTATCGATTAATTTCCTACATTAAGTGTTTATTTGCATCTTTATTGCTTAATTTTTCTTTATGTTATGAAACCAGCTCAAGAAAAGATAGAAAAGATAGATCAACGCCTTCGAATTCAGCCTCTTCGAGGGGGCAACCTCCTTTACATTACATGAATGAACAATTCTTGGATGATACAAATGATAAAACCTCCTTTCTATATATAGGAGTCTAAGGAGTCACAATATAATCCAGCTGACCTAACAATAATAATATAAAGCCACAAAAATAACAATAGAGGGATTCTATGGGGCACAGAAATAACAATATGGGGGTAATAGGGGCACAACAATATAAATAAGGGTATAACTACAATAGTAATGGGGTAATCACTAGTATTATAGGGACCCAACATGCCCCTCTCCTTCAAAAAAGTGTTGTCCTCAACGCTTGAGCAGTTTTGGATACTTCTGCATAAAATTCTCATCCTCCCATGTGGAATCTTCAGCGGATAAGTTCTTCCACTTGATAAGATACTCTGAAATTGATCGATTTCGTAGCTGTCGAGTTCTTGTTTCTGTGACTGCTTCCGGTTCCAATATAATTTTTCCTTCCTCGTCAAGTTCTGGCAATATTGTTTGAACTGGGAGCTTGTCGCCTATAACCTTCTTTAAACATGAAACATGGAAAACTGGGTGCAATCGAGAAGCTGCAGGAAGCTCCAATTTGTATGCCATAGTACCAATCTTTTCCAACACCTTGTATGGACCATAATACTTTGGTGATAATTTATTATCCTTCTTAGCTTGCTTTAGGGACATTTTCTTATATGGTTGTAGCCGTAGGAATACCCAATCACCTACATCAAAACTTCTTTCACTGCGATGTTGATCTGCCTGTTGTTTCATTCTATTTTGTGCCAACACGAGGTTATCCTTTAAGAGTTGGAGGACTTGTTGTTGATGTTCGATGTGATGTTCCACTGCCTGAACCTTAGAATTTTCTCTTAAATATGATGTGATGGATGGTGGTTGATACCCATAAAGTGCCATAAATGGGGTCATTTTTGTTGCTGTATGGAAGGAAGTGTTATACCACCATTCAGCCAGAGGCAACCATTTGACCCATTGTGTCTGTTTATCAGATACAAAGCAACGAAGATATCCTTCCAAACATTTGTTTACTATCTCAGTTTGCCCATCAGATTGAGGATGATAAGATGAGCTATGAGCTAACTGAGTACCAAGACAAGAAAATAATTCTGTCCAAAAATTTCCAGTGAAAATGGGATCTCTGTCACTTACAATAATCTTTGGGTTTCCATGTAGCTTTTGAACTGTTTCCATAAATGCAGTAGAAACTGTACTGGCTTTAAATGGATGTGATAATGCACAAAAGTGTGCATACTTGGTAAGTCTGTCAACTACCACCATGATGACACTCTTTCCCTCAGACTTGGGTAAACCTGTGATAAAATCCATTGAAACCTCCTCCCAACGTTGGCTTGGAATGGATAAAGGTTGTAATAGACCCGGTGTCTTAATTGTTTCAACTTTATTTTGTTGGCAAACCAAACATTCCGCCACAAACTTTTGAATATCTGATTTAAGGCCATCCCAAAAAAATTCCTTCTTAACCCTGTGGTAAGTTTTTAAAAATCCTGAGTGCCCTCCTAAGGGAGAAGTGTGCAATTCCATAAGAATCTTTTGTTTTAGCTGGGAATTCTTACAGAGGTATAAGCGATCTTTGTACCATAACGAATCATTTTGCCAGCTAAATGTATCAGAAGTACTGGAATCTTGTTGTAGCTTTCGAATAAGTGCCCACACTTCTTCGTCATTCTTCCATTCCTCCTTTGCTTCGTTTATCCAATCTGGTTGGATAATAGAAATGGCACACAACAATGCTTCCACATCCTCATCCTTTCTTGAGAGTGCATCTGCCACCACATTTTGCTTCCCTTTTTTGTAGATGATTTCAAAGTCATAACCCAACATCTTTGTGACCCACTTTTGTTGCTCTTCAGAGGATAATCTTTGTTCTAAAAAGTATTTAAGGCTATCATGATCCGTTTTTACCTTGAAGTGTCTTCCCATTAGGTAGGGTCGCCATTTCTTAAGTGCATGGAGTATTGCCAACATTTCCTTCTCATAAATAGCTTTGCTTAAAAACTTTCCCTTGATTGGACGACTTTCAAAAGCAATGGGTCTTTCATCTTGCATTAGAACAACACCAATTCCATTTCCTGAAGCATCACATTCCACAATAAAGGTTTTTGTGAAGTCCGGTGTAGCTAAGACCGGTGCTTGGCACATTGCCTCTTTAAGATGTTCAAAGGCCTTTGTTGCTTCCAGAGTCCATGAAAATGAATCTTTCTTCAATAATGTTGTTAGAGGTGCTGCTATTCTCCCATAATTCTTAACAAACTTGCGATAATACCCTGTCAACCCAAGAAATCCTCGCAGATGCTTTATGGATGTGGGGATTTTCCATTCCTTAATGGCTTTAATTTTGCTAGGGTCTACCTTAACTCCTTCATGAGATACAATATGACCCAAATATTCCACCTCCTGGACTCCAAAGAAACATTTGGATCTTTTTGCATATAATTGTTTCTCCTCCAATAGTTGTAGCACCTTGTCAACATGTTCAACATGATCCTTCCAAGACTTGCTGTAGATTAGTATATCATCAAAAAATACTAACACAAATTTTCTAAGGAATGGTTTGAAAATTGAATTCATCAAACCTTGAAATGTTGAAGGTGCATTGGTAAGGCCAAAAGGCATGACCAAAAATTCATAATGACCTCATGAGTTCTAAATGCCGTTTTCGGAATGTCTTCAATCTTCATTCTGATTTGATGATATCTCGAACGAAGATCCAACTTGGTGAAGTAAATTGATCCATGCAATTCATCCAGTAATTCATCAATGACAGGAATGGGGAACTTATCTTTAATAGTGAGCTTGTTGAGCTCCCTATAATCTGGACACATGCGCCATGATCCATCCTTCTTGTGCACCAATACTACTGGAGCTGAGAAAGAACTTTGACTCGGTTGAATTATACCAGCCTCTAGCATTTCTGCAACCATACGTTCAATTTCACTTTTTTGGACATATGGATATCTGTACGGCCTGATGTTTGGAGGAACACTTCCTGGAATCAGATGAATAGCATGATCATGATCACGCATAGGTGGGAGACCTTTGGGAGTCTCAAATACCTTGGAATGATTGTCCAGGACTTTTTGAGATCTGGAGAAATAGATGATTCCAATGTGGAAACATCTAGCGAACATAATTGTGCAATTACACCTCTTTGCTCCTTTTTTAGAAGCTTTGTCATGCCATTAGAGCTGATTATCTTTCCTGGTTTCCCTGCAATACCCCTTAATTCAACTTCCTTTCCTTCCACAGAAAATTTCATGAAAAGTTCTTGAAAATTAAAAGCTATTGTACCCAAGGATTGTAGCCATTGGACTCCTAGTACAACATCAACACCTCCCATTGGAATGGAAAGCATTGGGCTAGTCAATACATATTCTCCCATGGATAGCTTGATATTATGGCACTTTCCAGAACAATTTATTGTTCCTCCATTTGCAATCATCACTTGACACTCTGGTGCTGGATATAGGAAGCAATTCAATTCTTTTGCTACCCTACAATGAATAAAATTGTGGGTGCTTCCTGAATCAATCAACACTATTACCTTTTTCTTCTTGATTTGTCCTTCTATCTTGATGGTTTGAGGAGTGGTAATTCCCTATTATATGGTCGGATTTATTTTTTCTTCATCTAGGCTTTGTTCCTGGAATATATCCTCTTCTTTTGACCTTTCTTGCTCTTTTTCTTCTTCCTCTTCACAATCTATGTAGAATAATTTCTTCTCAGCACACTTATGACCTTTTGTGTATTTGCTATCACAATTGTAACAAAGCCCTTTTGCTCTTTTTTCTTCCAATTGTTGTGGTGTCAACCTTGTAGGTTGTGGAAGACTATGGGCAACAACACTTCCATCTTTATATTTGTGAATGGTATGCTTCCTAGTTGCCATAATTTTGCTTTCCATTTTTCTTGCTAACCTGAATGCCTTCTCTAATGAATCAGGTTCCCAAAGGCACACATCATGTTGGATATTATCCTTTAAAGACCCTATGAACACATCAATCCTATGCTCCTCTGGAATATCTTTTACCCTTATGTTCAATTTTTGGAACTCCTCAATGTGCTCCATTATTGAACCCTTTTGTTTGAGACTTATCAATTGGCTAAAAAAAGTGTTGCTTTTTGTATCCTCATAATGTGCTATCAATTCTTCCGTAAAAATTGCCCAAGTGATAATTTTTTTACGAGAACAAATCCATTGATACCATACAAACTGATTTGGTTCCAAATATAAAGTTGCCATACGTACCTTTTGTGTGTTTTGCACATTATTGAGATCGAAGAATTGCTCCATCTGTAATATCCATGTGGCGGGATCCTTGCCATCAAACTTCCTCATATCAAATTTTGGAACATGGTGAGTCTTCGATCCAACATTAGCGTCTATGGTATCATGATTAACATTTCTTTTGTTCTCATCATGAGTTTCCTTTACTACCTTTTCACCATTAGTGACCCTTTCTTGTAGCAACTTCTTCAATTCTTCCATATCTGTCTTCAAATATGCCATGTCTCTCTTCAAATCTATCTTCGAATCATCCATATTAGCTTCCATGCCCTTTATCTTAGATTCCACGCCACTTATCTTAGCTTCTGTTAGCTTTTGTGAGCGTGACATTTGTTGCACTTGTTCTTGTAATTTTGATATATCATGTAGCATTTCTTCTTCTTCTTCATGAGTCATGCTAGAGCTTTCAGGTTCCTTACTAGGTGTTTGCATTTTCTGTCCTCGGGGCATCCATTACCGATAATAATGCTTTACTATGCCCTTTGAATTTGGTTAACCAAGCTTACACAAAAATAAAAAAAAATAAAAACTACACACCTTTTTTCACTTTATAGAAGCTTGATATTGAATCTGATGTAACTCTGTAATTTCGGATCATCCAATTCTGAAATTGCTACCTGCCGTATCCTTCTGCGTCCTCTTTCCAATGCCACAAGTCTGAGCCAAATTGGATTCTCCAAGGAAGGGTTATGTGAAATCTCCCACAGTGACTTGCTTTTAGACTGGTTCAGTAGAGTGAACTTGTACGATGTGCCACGAGTCACTGTTTCAACCTTTGAATCTGAAACACACATACAAGAAACTACAGTCCGTCTTCTTTCTGTACCTTTTTATGAAATTTCAATCCGATCCTCAGAGAGAGAGTTATGATGATTTTCCCCAGGTCACCTGTTTTGAATTTAATTCAGAAGTCTACCAAAAGGCCAACTGCCTCAGATCATATCTCCGAAAATATCGCGCAAAAGGCTCTGAAATTCGGACCCAAGGTTCAGCGCCCATTCTTCTCAAATGGGTTTTTTTGGTGACTTCTGAAACGTCACAGAAAAAAAGTTATAGCGAAACTTCAACGATGACCTGTTTGGAGCAGCGAAACCCTAGAATCCAAAGCTCTGATACCAAATGTTATGAAACCAACTCAAGAAAAGATAGAAAAGATAGATCAACGCCTTAGAATTCAGCCTCTTCAAGGGGGCAACCTCCTTTACATTACATGAATGAACAATTCTTGGATGATACAAATGATAAAACCTCCTTTCTATATATAGGAGTCTAAGGAGTCACAATATAATCCAGCCGACCTAACAATAATAATATAAAGCCACAAAAATAACAATAGAGGGATTTTATGGGGCACAGGAATAACAATATGGGGGTAATAGGGGCACAAAAATATAAATAAGGGTATAAATACAATAGTAATGGGGTAATCACTAGTATTATAGGGACCCAACACTTTACCTGTTAAGTAGGCTAAATACAAGTTGTACATTATTACGTTTGTTGTTTGTTGTTGTTTACTTGTTTCAGGTGTTCGAAGAAGGAAACAGGAGATAGCCAGAGCGAGGAAGAAGGATCATCATCAAATGGAATAATGTACGAAGAAGTAGGCCCTTTTATTTGATTCTAGCTTAAGGATATTTTCCATAGATTGTTTGTTTGTGTCTAGACTCGCTCTCTCGGGCTAGAGGAATTGTTTGTGTCTGCACTTAGAATTATACCTGGACCACAAATTAACGATTCCACTAGGGATCCAATCCTTCCATTTGCTTGTTTTTTATTTCATGGTTTTGTGTGAACTTTTCTAGTATCACCATTTCCCTTTAGTTATGTCTGCTTGGCCTTGTTTACTGCTCTGGGTTTGAAATCTACAATAGCAAGTCTAGTCTCAGCCTTTG
This sequence comes from Pinus tabuliformis, assembly GCA_031772625.1. Lineage (NCBI taxonomy): Eukaryota > Viridiplantae > Streptophyta > Pinopsida > Pinales > Pinaceae > Pinus > Pinus tabuliformis. The sequence continues at coordinate 1,131,901,032 of CM062807.1, forward strand.
AATTTTTTTAATTTTTCCTTGCATCCTTAGCCAACGCACTTTTTTCGCTGACAGTCATGCCGAGCAACGTGATTTACTCAAAAAAATTTGCGTCGACCCCCTTCTGGCACTTGTTGTCAGTTAGGCAGTTGCACCAATGCCTATAGGTGAAGATTAGAGTTCACCCTAGATCTCGACTAGTGTGTCTTGTTGTCTTGCTTTCTACCTTTTAGCTTGTTTAGACAGTATTCTCCTTGACTGGAAAGCTTCATTTGACTTGGTTTATTTTCTTGTTGACTTGTCTTCTTTTTACTTGGTTTCTTGAGTCCTTGGATGGTTTATAACCCCAGGGCATCTAGGTTGTCATCCATTCAGCCGACTGTGAACTAAGTGAGTCAAGTTGTTGGTGAATTTACTCCTTGCATTTTGTTTGTAGTCCTCTTATTGCTTTGGTCTCCATCACACAAGTTTGAAAAGTTTCGTTTTCTTGTTTAAACGTCTCTTTTCTGGCATATATCACATCCCTTGTCTTGTTTTCGGTAGAGTCATTGCGTCATTAGTTTGGAGGAAATTCTATTTTGTGTCTTTTCCCTTGCTTGAGTATCGATTGTCTTGAAAACGTTTTCATTGAAGTGTCTTATGAAAGATTCATTTTGTCATTTCATGAAAAGTACATAGCTCTAGTTTTCTACATCAATATGTTACGTTAGTTAGCATCATTGAAGGCTAGAGTTGCATTTTCGTTTGAAAAGAAAAAGAATTCCCTTTACTTTTGAGAGGACTGTTTGAAGTGCACTTGTTAGGAAAATAGGAATTGGAAAGAGTTTTTTCATTAGTTTATTTTCAAAAAGTAAACTAGTGGAAAAATCATTTTACTTTCAGTTTCTTGGTTGCTTTCATTTGATTGTGTTTTCGACCCTCTCTAGTGTAGACAATTCATTGAATTGAAAGAGTTTTGTCTCATTAAGTTGCATATAGGATCTTTCGAGTCACATCGCTAAGGCCTGAAAATCGGACATAATTCAAGATAAACTCTAAAATGAACTTAATTAACCCAAGGTGCATTTGAAACCTAACGATAAAATCTAGAAGGTCTAGGCTAGAGACATGTTCTGACATCTTAAAACCTAATAGTTGTCATTCGCTTCGGCACTAGATAGCACTAGTACGAACTTATGCTCTCCATACTGTCGCCTATATAATGGGAGACCCCACTAGGTTGAAATCCTTTATCCATAAGAAGCCAAGTCTATTGCCTTGTAAATGTGATACACTGAACACAACATTTGGAGAGATTTCCTGACCGTACTTCTCGGTTCGCCGATAGGTATTCTGCAGTTCATGGTTACCTAGTAATCCTTGTTACCTAGATCATCCTGAGTAGTCCCTTGATATTTTTGAATCATTAAAATTAAAAGATCATTTGTGCACTTGTCATTTCGAGCTCGTTTCCAATCGAAAGTGATAGAGTCATCTTTGTTTCTCAACTCTTAAAACATGAAAGAGCACCATTTTATTTATGCGTCTTAAAAAATTATTGCCCACCATCTCATAACGTCATGTTAGTATTTTCTAGACCAAACCGTGAGTATTCCTTTAAGTACATTTTAAAGCCTTGAAATTTATCTCTCTTTTTCCCGTTAATTGAGACAACATCATCATGGTTGAACCATCTAGTTTGCCTAACTCCTCTTCCTCTCCTTCGTTTGGAAGATTGTCAAAGGAGCCTTTTCCTAAATTACCACAGTCACTTGAGGACCAAGGTGTTGAATTTAGAATTTTTCTGAGCATTCAACCTTTTTCATCTCATCCTCCACCTCCCTCAGATACTGGGTCACTTTTTGATATTGGCCCGGAATCTCCGGACAATCCTGTCTAGATTCCTAAGAGTTTGCCGGCTCCTGAAGGTTAGCTTGGACTGGTTATATATCCTCCAAATCCTTTGTTTGACCATGTTGTGATATCACCGTAGCATCTGTACATTATGTACGATCATCTAGGTATTCCTTTGGAATTATCCCCTTGAACATCTTTGGTCATTCGTCATCTCTTATTTCCGCCCATGGAATCCGAAGGCAAAATTCCAGTCTCCTCTCCAGGTCACTCCGAGGTTTCCACTCCCCACACTATCGAAGAGGAAGAAGATTAGTTTCCTCTTGAAGGTTTCCCCTACACAGGAAGCATTCCCATTAGTGTTTATCAGGATTTGCCCCCTAATTATGTGACTTTAGCACAATTCGTCTCAGGTACACCTAGTGCCTCATCGCTTTATCATAACCCTGTTTGGGCATTTGGCGCTATGCCTACCATAGGTCTGTTCATTTGGAACCTTACCTCCCAACAGATGGTGATTTCTGCAGTTACTTCCATCCCAGTGCAGCCCACCATTCCAAACCCTCTTGTCTCGTTAGTCCAAGTCACCCATCCAGTACAACTGACGTTCTCAGGTCATGTTTTTTTCAATCCTTTGGTCCCTCCAGTAAGTGCATAGGCTATGCCACCACATAGGAGGAAGAATCCAAATGTTTCTATGGTTCCAGGCACAACTAGTATGAGTAGCTCACAAGATCACATGGTTGGGATGAACTAGCCTTCTTCTCGTGCTTTTCAAAACCCTGCTAGTCCTGCTGGATCAAGCAATGTCTAGTACCAACAGGTCCAAAATCCCGTTGGTCCATCTAGGTCAAACAATTTTCAGTATCAACGGCCTTATGAGGCTCAGGTTTAGTACCAAACTCCTTATGTTCCATATGGTTCCCAAGGAATGGTTAATCCACCTTACATCCTTCAGCCTGGACAATACGTTCAGCTTGGTCTAACCACCATTCCTAGTGGCTATGACCAGATACAATTCAGAAATTTTCAAGGTTTTCATCTGGGAACTATTCAAGTACCCTTGCAGTGGCAAGGACAACCTTTACAACAACAAGGGAAACCTTCATTGCAACAAGGGCCATCCATACAACAGGAGGGGCAGACCATGCAACAGTAAGGACAATTGCAACAACCGCAGGGGAAACCCTTGCAGTAGTTGTAGCAAACCATGCAGCCGCAAATGTAGTATGTTCAACAAACCTCCTAACCTCTATCTTCGCAAGGCCAACCTCTGTAGCCGCAGGGATAGCTTTTTCAGCTGCAAGGTCAGCCCTTGTAGAAGCAGGGCCAACTCGGGCAGCAACAACCTTTATATACATATCAACATGGTTAACCTTTATAAGGACAAGGTTAGGGTCAATTCCTACAGCATTAGGCCCAAAATCCTAATGTCCAAGGGAAACAAGTTCAAAATCCTTTTGTCTAGGGGCATCAAGTCAAAAAATCCCTATGTCCAAGGGAAGCAAGTGCAAAATCCTTATGTCCAATGGTAACAGGTCCAAAATCGTTTTGTTCAAGGACAACAAGTTCAAAACTTGTATGTCTAGGGGAAACATGTACAAAATTTGTATGTCCAAGGTCAACAGGCTCAACAACCTTTTAACCAGTATGTTGCTTATCAGAATCCTATAGTTGGACAATTTCAAGGCTTTCAAGGTCAGAATCCTCCCTACAGGCAAGGTAACCTATAGTGGGGACAAAATCAAATGCCATATGGACAAAACCCTCCACTATGGGGACAAAATCCTTACTAGCAGTGATGGGCTCCTCTGGTTGGGCTTGCTTATCGACCTCCAATGCCTTTCAATACTCAATTTCCATTCTTGGCTACACTAGAGTTCCCAGATGTGTCTCGACTCATGAATGATCCAATTCTTCATTCTCCATACTAGTCTCTGTTCGCATCCAAGATCCCGAGGTTCAATGGGAAAGCAAAAGAAGATCTTCAAGCCCATGTGATGACATATCACCTCTGGTGTTCTTTGAATTCTTACGTTGATGATTCTATTCATCTCCATATTTTCCAATGAACTCTCATAGGCGTTGCAACTAAGTGGTACATTAAGCTTCCTCAAAGTACTTATCATGACTTCAACTCTTTAGCCATGGCTTTCCTCATGCATTTCCATTTGTCAGTTCGCTATGAAATCGACACCTATTTACTTACATCGCTCAATCAAAATACTTCGACCCACATCTCTGATCACATCCATGAATGGAGACGTAGGCATTTCTTGATCAAGTTCGAGATTGCTGATCAGTTACTGACCGAATGGTTCACCAAATCATTCTTCGCTCTAATTGCTCGTGATATTGCTATGGGTGGGTGCGTTATGGAGGAGCAAGCCATTTCTCATGCCCAGTACTTAGATCTTGTTTACTCTCAGTCTGGCACTTTGTATGAGTTATTACCCAATGCTCTGAGGCCATCATCCAATCCAATGACATTGAAGTCATAGGCTACACCTCCTACTAATGGAGTAATTGGTTCAGTGTCCTAGGTCCCTACAAAATCTTCTTCCAAAAAGAAGTTGGTCCCAAACACTACGTCCAATATTCCCTCTTAGAATTCACCTGGTCCTAGTAAAACCTCAAAGGTTCATGATGTTCAGTCTACCACAGTGGAAAAATCCTCGAAAGTAAGAAGAAAGGCAAAGACAAGGGTAAAGCCGATGCCCCAAAATAGGGTCCTCATAAGTCGTCTGCTGGTGATGATTCTCAATCGAAGCCTAAGTATCCATGCCTCATTTTTGAAGAGGATCACTATAATAAGGAGTACCCCCGATGGTCTGAAGTTAGTCATTTGCTCAAAGGGACCCCAACTATCCTAAAAGAGTCATTTCCATTTCAGCAGACTCAAATGGTAGACCAGCCTGAATCGTCTGCTTCTGCAGGTTCATAAGTGTTCATGAGGAGTACACCCCTTAATGTAGCTCTAGATCAAAAGATTATCAGACTTCTACCCCGACAACAAGGAAAGAGAAAGAAGCCACCCCTTCATCTTCTACCCCATCAAGTTCTGGTCCTCCCCATATAGAGCGACCTAATCCTAATTTCGCTGTTCGACCACCTTCTCGAGGTGTGCTATGAAAGTCCTCGTACAATCCCAACGCTCGATCCACTCGACATTATAATATTGTTGAGGATTTCGCTCAAGTGCCATGAGCTATGTCTAGTCTCGAGGTACTTCAAAGCTGCCCGTCCCAGTGAAAATCATTACTGTCAGCTATTAGGGGTATTGATCCTACTGATTTGAATATTATATTTTTTGATCTATAAAACCACGTTCCGTCTCTACCTCATCAAATTGCCTTTCTCGTTCAGGTGATCATAAATGAGAAAACCATTCATAGACCATCGTCGATGAAGGTGCCTCTACCTACATCATGTCAGTCACTTGTTGGAAGACAATTGGTTCTCCTACTCTGAACCAATCCCATAACACTTTGGAAGCTTTCGACGGGTGTGATTCGCGACCATTTAGTGTCTTACCCAACCTTGCCATTACTTTGGAGGGCAAGACAATACACGTCAAAGTAGAGATCGTTGACGCTAATCTCAATTATAATCTTCTACTTGGACGGAGTTGGACCCATGCCATGCACGCTGTAGGCTCCTCCTTGTTCTGTGTTATTTGTTTTCCCCATCAAGGGAAGATAGTCACAGTTGACCAACTGTCCTTCTTGGCCTCTTCCTCCTTGGATGACAATGTTCTGTATGTCAAGCACACCGGTGCTCCTTATGAGAGTGTGGGGGCGGGCCTTTTTAAAGATACTGCTTTGATGGGAAATTTTCCACTCTCACCTCCTCATGTTGCCTCTATCAACATGATCTTGGTCAAATCTAATCCTTGGGTCATACCTTCACCAGATCTTGTTAATACATGGGGTGAGGTCATGCTGCTCAATCCTGCCAAAATCAATTATGTGGAGATTATTTCGGCCTCAAGTTTGGTATCCTCTAATACTTCTATTCCAAGAGCATCCCTCGACGTGTATTCTCAATCCTTGTGGCTTGGTTCTTCAAAATCCCTCGATCCCTTAGCTGAGACTTTTCTTTCTGATGAGAGTATCATGGAAGTAATGTCTCTGGAGGAGGTACCTTGGGATGACACTCATCATCATTCCTCATTCTCGCTTATCCCAACTGTTGTGGGGAAAAGTGCCTATGCAGGACGACCCTATCCACCTAAGGTGTGATAGTGCCTTAGCAACAAACAGAAACAACTATTCTAGTATTCTTCCTTTACGAATTAAGAATGAAGAGAGATGGGATGGACTAACCGGTGTCTTCTGTTCGTCCTTTGATCAGGTTTCTCCTCTTTGAGAGCTCCCAGCTACTTGCCTTCTTGCTCGCCCAGCTTCACCAAGTTCCTGCAAGATCACAATAGGGGAAAACTACACAAAGACACAGATTCATATCATAACTAGCTCAGGATTAGAAATAAGCTAAACATACTAATGAAATCATACATCAAAGACACATCAGCATGTAGGAGAAACTCAAATAGTTTTATTGATGAAATAACAAGGTTCAGGAGGAGATACAACCAAGTGAGTTCCAATCCAGCATCTACCTCCCAGCAGATGAAATCCCTTCTTCACCTCCCTTCAAAGCATAAAGCACCCAATGATCTCAATCTCAAACCAACAGTAATTCTTTGCAATATCAAAATTCCAGCCCCTGGATCCCATGGATGAGAGATCCATATATAGATGTTTGGAGAGGGGATGAGTCAGCTTGTGATCTGACTAGTGTCCTCTCTCTCTGTCAGTTCTTGCTTCCACTTGGAGACTAAGAGCCTCTTACTCATCACTTAGTCGAACTCAGTGAGGCAAGTGTCATGGAGGAAGATTCTAGAAGCTTCCATAGTATTTACACCTCACGGAATGGCACTGCCATTTGTCATTTCCCGCTCAGCACACCCTGGTAGTGAATTTGGGTGCGTTGCAACACACCTAGCTAGTGTACTGGGGTGCTTTGCAACGCAGGTGGCTAGTGGAGCCACTGAAATGATCCCTAATTTGACTGTTTTTGAGCAGTTTCTGGTGGAGAACTTCTGAGAATTGCTGTGGTTTGCTGGCCTTGTTCCTTTAAGGGTAGGAACAACACATTTAGGGACTTTGGATCCCTTGGTTTATGGACATTTCATGCTCAGAGTTGTAAGGCACAAAAATGTCTATAATAGTTGCCCCCTAAAGTATGAGGCCGTTTATTGGGTGAAATGCTTTATTAGGAGGATCCGAAGTTCTTTCAATGCTGGGAGGAGACCTGTAATAAGATACAATACAATACATTATTTTCATAATTTTTTCATGATCTAGCTGAGGCGGGCATTCCCATGCTCAGCTTTATAAATTCATTTTCATGTACATAGGACAAACAATCGTCTGATGATAGACTGATGATTCTGATGGAGCCATTATCCTTTTGGTAGGATGATTATCTGTGCTGCAAAGCTGTACATTTCCATTGTCTTTATTTTCCTGAATATATATCGCAGCTCGGATGGATGAGACTAGATCTGGGGTCTTCAATCGCGTCTGATCTTCACTCTAAGTACAAGTCGATCCATGTGAGAATTGTTTTGAAGTCGGACATGGAAAGACATCGCTTGATTACCAGTCAATGACGTAAATTGTTAACAAGCGCGAGAGGAATCACCGATAATGATGATGACCCTCAAGGTACTGCAGTACAATTCACGTGGTGTGAATAGAGGACTTGGCGTCGAACACCACACAAAATCTTTCGGTCGAAGGTCATTGATGTATACCTGTCGCCGGAAGTGAGAAACTTGCCATTGAGGCATGCAAGCTTCAAAGTACTGAAGGGGGTGTTCCTAGATCAACTTCTTGGATAATGAGCTGATGTCGACAAGAAGCGATCCGTCAAAGGAGGGCCTTAATGAATCCCACATCAATGAAACAGAATGAAGCAAATGATTTTGATGGAGGTGAAAACGATCTGATGATATATGATTCAGGGTGGTGGTCATGAAAGAGTATAATGTATGGTAGTGGATGGGACACAGGTGACTTCTCTGAACGACTTCTCTTGAACATGTGGCGACACTTATGCGATGGATTGGTAGCATTTACCCCAATTGTGGATGGTGTGGTGAGACCATGGTGATGTGACCGGTGAATGAAACAACCCAACCCGATTATGGTACGGAGGAAAAGTGTCATGTTCAAGAGCGACTTGCTACCAATAAAGTTTCTTTGAGTTTGTCCCAATTTTCCCCAGTCATTGCTGACCAGTACCTCTTTATTTTTGTCAAGCTTGAGGAGGATAACATATGCTTGTTCTATAATTTTCCCTTCGAGCAAACCCATCGCTATGTTTTAACGAGCCTAGCGATAGTGAAACTCGTTCTCGTCTAAAGACAAGTTTGTCATTATTTAATGCATTTAACGAGTCTAACGACAAGGATAACTCGGTCCTTTTCATTTTTAGAGAGTCTGAAAAGGCACATAAAGTTAACTCTGAATGTCCTTTTTCTTCATCTAATCCCTTAAGTCCGAAAAAGTATAAAACAATACAGAAGGGATGAATTTTCGATAGCTTTAACGAGCCGAATAAAACAAGCGCTCGATCTTTTTGTGCAATAATCCCTCAGGTCCAAAAAGATTAAAATGTAGAGGAGGGATAGCACTTCCGGTCACTTTAACGAGCTGGAAGGCCAAAACTCGGCAATATTTTCATATTTTACGAGTCAGATGAAAAGAGCTTAAAGAAGACTTGTCTTTTGAGGAACGAGTGATAAAATGGGTAGCAGCTGATTCCAGGTAAGGCTTGGAATTTCCCAATCATGGCAGTGTCACAAGGATGGCTAGTGAAATCACTCTTCGCGGTTGTCCCTCAAAATGGGTAAACAATCAAATGGAGGTGAATGATCGGCCAATAGAAAAGTGGAGGTGATGGGCAAACACGACCAAGGCTTTAATGGCTGATGATGCTACATTCACGGTGGTTATTTACCGGAATAGTTCATTTTTTAACGAGCTTAAACGCGGGTAGAAACATTTGCTCGATCTTATGTTTATTTTTTAACGAGCATGAACTATGTGCTAAAACTGCTCGGATCTTGCGTTTATTTTTTAACGAGCATGAACTGTGTGCTAAAACTGCTCGATAAGATGGTCTTGTTTTGATTTTTACCATAAATAGCTTTGTTCTTTCAAAGATAGTACTGCATATTCAACTGCTTCATCAAATTAGTCAGAAATGAACAATATTTGTTTGAAAATGAGATTAAAACACTAATATTTTACTTTGAACTACGTGAAAAGCAATTAAAAAGTGTTTTTACCTCTCATTTTACCATTTCATTTGAACTTGGTTTGTTGGAGCTTTGGAGGTGCTTTTCCCCCTTGATTTTCATCAGCTGATTTCGGGAGATTCTGTGGACGATTCTCGGCGCCGTCTAGACCAGGTAGGAGCTAAACCCGAGCTCTTTCATTTCATGGTTTCCTTTTTGCATTATGTGCTTCTTTTCCTATTTTTCTGAGCCCCTAGGGTTTGATGGGCTCGTTCTGCCATCAACGCACCCTGTGCCTATCGAAACCTGCGTTGAATGTTGGCCAATATGAAGGCAATTTGACATTCAACACAGGTGGAACACTACTACAGGTGCGTTGAGCGCAGAAAGGGATTTTATTGCACAGTTTTTGATGAAAATTTTTCCTGTTTCTCATTAAAATCAGGATCTTACTCCTTCTCTTGTTTTCTTTTTCAGGGATCTTTGAGAAAAATGACCCTTACATGGCGAGAACGAGAACATGAAGAAGAGGACATGATTTCCCTACATGATCCAGTTACAGTGAACGCGCTGCGGAACTGTGGCTTGCTGAAGTTCTTCTGCATTTCTAGCATGAGACAACATATCAACCTACTGCAATATTTGCTCGATGCTTGGGATCCTGACAACCAAGTTTTCCAGATTAGGGGAAAATATATCCCCTTTACAGCAGTGGACATCTATTTCTTGACTGGTTTGTCGAGGCGAGGTGCCCCCATCTCTTTGTCAGGTTCGGTCCAGGGGAGCGATTCTGTGAGAGATTATGTCCGCCAGTATTGTAGGGAAGGATCTCAGCCGAGTAAAGACGACAAGTTCATCATCCGTGATGTCACTGACAGGCCCCTTAGGGCTATCCTGTTTACTTTTGGTAGGATGGCCGGTAGTGCGTCTCTTCATGTAGCTAACAGATCCTATATGCAGCATGCCTTGGAGTGCCTCCAACCGAAAGTGTTCAACTGGTGCGATGCAGTACTTCATGTGATGAAAGAACAGTTGACCAAGGTAAAGAATGGGAGGTTGAAGAACTTTGGGTTCGGTTCTATTTTGACCGCCTTTGCCTTGGAGAAGATACCACTGATGCAGCCTCAGTACATTGCACTCGACTTACCTTCTCCTACTGAACCACGTATGCAGAGATGGGTTGACCACATGTCTAGGCATGCAGGCCAGTCTCAGATTTCATTTTCTGATACCTTCTTCAGGTGGTTTGATCGTCAGGAGATGTTTTATGCCGAGTATCCATATGCTGGCATGGATTTCCGGGGTGATCCAGATTTAGTACTGCCGGCTGGCGAGCAGTGGGGTGCTATTGGTAAAATCTCTGACCATATCACTGTTTACCGTTATTGCTTATAATGTTCTTGTGCTTTACTCTATCAAGACTCTAATCAAACTCATGTGTACATGCAGATGTTGGTCCTGTTCGTCTAGCAGTTCGACTGAGAGCGCCAGTCGCCGTCCCAGCAGGAGAGGCTGTCGGAAGAGTTATTCTTCATGACCTCGATGTAGCTGAGACCCTTACAGCTGTGCAGGAGTAGGTTGAGAGCCTTACTCTCGGTATTCCAGATGTGAGGATTGACGAGCTGCCGTTGCAGTTACAGCGGCATACTACTGGTGTGCCCAGACGATGGACTCGTCTCTTACGCATGATCGCACAGGTCGTGACTTGCTATCACGAGCATCATTAGACTAGGGTGCCCCCTAGCATTTTTGAGTTTTTGGGTCATGTGATCGATTTTGTCTTGGTTACAAAACATTATATGTAAACCATAAACAGCTATATACATTTTTGATTTTCGGAGTTTTATTTTGGTTGGTTTATATGATCCACATGCGAAACATTGATGATGTGTTTCTTTTTATAAATTTTGCAAATGTCTATCTAACACATAGTTTTCTAATGAGTCGGTTAATGTGTTTAAGTTTCTGGAAATATGTTAATATTGAATAAGATCAAAATGTCTTTCCAAAATTTTAACCCTTAGGAACATGCGATAAATAGCTGGATTTCGGACAGAGTAGATACCAGTGAGTTGTAGTATTACGAGTTGTGAGTCTAGCATGACGATTAGTCGGCGTATACCATGGGTGATGGCATCAGAGAGTAGTTCTATCAATGCGCTATACTCAGCGATGTTATTCGTTGATTGACCAATACATACACCTCTAAAACTTACTAACTCGCCACTTGGATCAAAAATGGCCCAGGCTGCGGAGGATAGGTTCTACGAACTACGACTCGCTCCGTCGGCATATCCAACACACGGTTCCAATGGGTTTGACATCTGCAATAAATGTAAAAGTGGATTACTTGACCAAAATAAACACTTTAGCGAAAACAAAAATATAACAAAAGCATACAGGTTACTATTAGGCGTAGTAACGCTTGAGGTACAACCAGTTCCGAGGTTGCGCCAGTGGAATTCCATCGTAATCCATTAACTCGTAGGCTCCTTTTGCTAATACCCTTTTAACAATATAGGGGCCCATCCATAAAGACTTAAATTTACCAGCTCCCAATTTATCGGATTCTTGGTCGTAAAGCAAGACCAAGTCACCTTCTGAGAAGACACGGGGTTTAACATTTTTGTCGAACTACGCCTTGACTTGTTTCTTATGGGCTTCGTTAGCCAAAGCGGCGTCACGAAGGGTTTCATCCAATTGGATTAACTCCAAGAAATGAGCCTCTTCTTCCGAAGTTTCGGGGAGGAGATCAATTGCGAGTTTAAGAGACGAGATTTCACACTCGATTGGTAGGACTGCTTCCAGGCCATACACCAGTTGGAAAGGTGTGAATCCAGTTGCATTCCTTACTGATGTTCGGTAGGCCCACAAAGCTGAGTACAGGATTAGGTTCCATCTTCTTTTGTGAACCCCAATCATCCTTTGCAGCATTCGCTTCAGGACTTTGTTGATTGCTTCAACTTGTCCGTTGGCTTGCGGATAATATGGAGTAGAGCTGTCATGAGACAACCCTAGTTTGGCAGCTAATTCGACCATCATGTGATTGCGAAAATGCGATCCATGATCTGTAACTATGGCCTATGGTACGCCGAATCTGGCGACTACATGATTGAAAAAGAATAGGGTAGCTGTTTCACCAGTATTATCTAATGTAGGCATCACCTCGGCCCATTTGGTAAAATAGTCAACCGCGACTATGATATACCCATGCCCCCCGGTCAAGGTGGGGTTACATGTCATGAAATCGATGCCCCATTTGGCGAAAGGCCCAACAGCTACTATTGGCTGTAACGGAGCGGGTGGTCTTCTGGTTTTGCTATCAAAAATTTAACAAGCATGGCAACTTCTGAATGCGGTTATGCAATCTTTGAACATGGTTGGCCATAAGTATCCTCCTCATAAGATTTTTTTTGTTGTAGCATATCCAGATTGATGCCCCCCACAGACGCCTGAATGACACTCATTCAGGGCTTTTTTGGCTTCCTCATGGGTGAGGCACCTTCTCAGAACTGTATCGACACCACGACGGTAAAGTGTATCACCGACGATCATGTAGTCTTTTGCTTGGTATCGAATACGTTTTTGTTCCGAGTGGGAGGTGTTTGTCCGAAATCTTTGGGTTTGGAGATAAACAATTATATCTCCATACCACTCATCGCTTGTGGATATCAGAAACAAACTTTCGTCCACGATTGATTCTTGGGATGTTTCATCGTTGGACGACGATGGGAGATCGCATAATAATTCTACGAAAAATAGAGCTTTCTTTGATTTGGATTTTACAAATTCCAGATCAAACTCTTGAAGGATTGCTATCCATTTTGAATATTTTCCCCCCAGCAACTGTCGCGACAATATATAAGTCATGGGGTTGCAATCTGATAGAACGGTAGTTTTCCGAAAGAGGACATAATGTCGAAATCTCTGTATCGCTTGAACAGCAGGGAGTGCTAGCTTTTCAAAGTAAGAATATTTGCTTTCTGTATCATTTAAGTTTTTACTTAAATAATATATAGGATGTTCAATTCCATCGACTTCTTGAACTAAAACCATCGCAATGGTCGTATCCGCTGCAGCCAGATACAGGTTAAAGTCTCTTTGATAGTCAGGGGCATACATTAATGATGCTTTTACTAGGGAATCTTTCAAAGCATCAAAGGAAGCTTGTGCAACTTGATCCCAGACAAAGGGTACTTCCTTTTTCAAAAGACGAGTATAACCTTTAGCAAGTTCTGCGTAATTTGGAATGAACCTCCTCAGAAAGTTTGCTTTCCCTTGGAGTTTCTGAATCTGAAGCAAATTTGAAGGTGGAGGCAAATTTATGATTGCCTGAACCTTATAGGGGTCGAGACGAATCCCATCCTTGGAGACTACAAAGCCAAGTAAACGACCAGAACTGACGCAAAATACACATTTGTGTGGATTGAGTCGTATCTTGTAGTGTCAGCAACGTAGAAATATCGCTCTTAAATGCTGCGAATGAGCAGTCCGCTTTCGCGAGTGAGCCAGAAGGTCATCGAGGTATGGTTGAACAATGTTATTGATGTCATGGAAGGCATAATTCATTGCCCTCTGAAACGTCGCCCCAACGTTCTTTAAACCAAAGGGTAATTTTTGATATGCGAATGTGCCCCACAGACAAATGAATGCAGTCTTTGACTGGTCTTGTGGGCAGATATTTATTTGATTATACCCGGAGAATCCATCCATAAATGAAAAGATTTCACATCCGGCGCATTCATCAATTATCTGGTCGATAAAGGGTGTAGGGTAGTTGTCCTTTGGACAAGCTTGATTTACATCCCTATAATCGACGCACACTCTAATTGTTCCTTGTTTCTTCATAACAGGGACAATATTCGATACCTAATCGGTTAGAGGAACTGGGTAGATGAAACCAGCATGGAGAAGTTTTTCAACTTCTGCCTTAATGGCAGCAGCTTTCTTGGGGTGCACCTGCCGTAGCCGTTGTCTTACCGGTTTGACATCAGGATACATCTTAATTTCATGTTCAACGATACTTGAGTCGATGCCTGGCATTTCATCATATGACCAAGAAAAAACATCTCTGAATTCACGAAAAAGAGCGTTATATATTTCCAGTCCTGAAGGAGAACAACATTTGCCAACATAAATATTCTCTACAACATCTGTTTTGGTCGAGATATTTATGGCTATAGTCTCTTCAATATTGGATAGGTTTCGCTTGGAATCCACCGTATTTACAGTATTTGATAGGAATTCAAAAACTGAAGGATGATAAAGGTCATCTTGAGTATCTTCTTCACAATCCGGAAGAAGGGAACGATGGTGGCTATCATTCCATGGTGCCCCCTCAATCAACATTGATTGTATGATTCCTTCGTCGGTTCCATGCACTCACGACCAAGGATCTGAAGGGGTACGATATTCTCTTGACCTATCTACCCAAACACATGATGAGCGTTGATTTGGGTTTGCCTCCCATGCTAGGAACATTGATTGCTACAATATCTCCGTTGGGCTTGGGGGCAAAACCATTGCATGATCCATGTCAATATCGTCTTCTGAAATCTTTTGTGTTGAAGATATCATGTTGCAGGTTCCTACCGACGCTACTTCTCCTATATTGATTGGAGGTGGAAGTGCGAAAGTTCCCATTAATATGGGGTCTTTTAGTAGGCCTACTCCGATATTTTGAAGCGAATGGGTGCTTCCATGGATCATTGGAATGCTTCCCGTAACTTGAGAATCGTTAGGGAGGAAGTTTTGCTGGTCGACGATTGTAATCCCTCCTTGGAAAGGGAATGCAATCTTTCTGAAATAGGTCGACACGACAGCTGCCATGGCATAGATCCATGGTCTTCCTAGTAGGATGTTGTAGTCAAGGTTCCCATCAGTGACTTCGACATCTATTTCTACCGTTTTCCCTCCTAGTTCAACTTTTAAGTTATTCAAGATACCATATGGGGTATATGATCGTCCATCAAATGCTTTTAATGTTGTCAAAGATCGCGACAAGGTTGGAGATCCTAAAGTTTTCTAGCAACTCATCGACATAATACATGTGGATGCCCCCTCATCAATAATCGTTCGATGAACGGTTTTGTTGAGGGTTTTCACTTGAATAAGGAAATCTAGTTGAGCTGGTAACTGAGGATCGTATCCTTTATGATCGAAGGATACAAGATTGGAATCCTTTGGGTCAACCCCACCGATAGCTGATAACCAAGCCTGCCTTTGGGATGGGAAATTCTGTAGTACTTCAAGAGTCGACATAGCGGATGGCGATTGGGCCAAATCTTCCACTATGTTATAATGCTGCGCTGCCCTAGCACGAGGATTAAATGTCGACTTGTGTATTACTCCCTTTGGCGGTTTTATAGTTAACTCAGGTATTATTGGTGGCATTACAACTTCTGTCGAAGTTGTTGTCGAACTACTTGGTTGATCTTTATCCTTGTTGTTCGACAGCTGTGGATTCCCATAATCTTTGTTCCTTGTCGAGATCAAAGCATCATTTTGCTGTTTTGAAACCGATAACATTAGCACTTGAGACGGGGAAGCATCTCCACTGTCAACCAGATTTGTCCCTGGATTTGGAAACGGGTCAGTTAACACCGCTGAGGTCTTTGAACTCTTAAAGAATTTCTTAAGCTCAGCTTTGTATGGACATTCGCTTGTCCAATGACGCTCGTCACATATCTGACACCCTGTGGTAGGGGGTTTCCTATTTCCAGGAGGGTTTGAAGAACTTTTTTCAGGTGATGACTCATCCTGTTTCTTCTTCTTCCCTTTGTTTTGCTTCTTCTTGCTTCCTGGTTGTTTGGTTTCTTTGCCCTTATCTGTTGATACAGAATTTACTTCCGAAGCAATAATTTCATCTTTTGCATTTTGATCTGAAATCTTACGGGCTTTCTTCGATGTATCCTTTTTCGATTTCGCGTTTGTCGTGCCAATCACGCCATCGCCGGCGTGAGAGTCATTGTTTGATTTAGGAGGAGGAGGAATTGAGAATTCTGGTCTAGGGGCGTCAGGTATTTTTTCGTAAAGCGTGTCGGACTGGGTATAGACCAAGTCTAAATATTGCGCACGAGTGATAACTTTCTCTTCCGTTACAACTCCCCCCTTTACCACATCTTCTGTGATGGTAGGAAGTAATGACTTGATAAACCATTCAGCTAACAGCTGATCGGGAACGTATGTTTTTACCATCCTACGACGACGTCGCCACTCATGTATATGATCAGATATGTGAGTGGCTGTTGTCTGTTTGAAGTTGGTAAGGATTTCCGTTCCCGTTTCATACCTTATCGGTAATTGAAAATGGGTTAAAAAGGTTGTGGCTAAGGTACTGAAATTGTCGAAAGAAGCTCTAGGTAGTTCAATATACCATTTTGCCGCTGGACCCGTTAACTTCCTCTGAAAGAGGCGAAGTCTTATCGAATCATCATTTAAGGTGTTGGATGAACACCATAGATGGAATGTCATCACATGATTCGATGGATCTTCACCCGGATTTCCATTAAACTTAGGAATATCTGACGGAAGTTTGTGTGGAATCGCTGGCCACCAAGGGGCGTAAGCAATTGGATCATTTGTTAACCGGTGTAAATCAGGTAACTCTAGAGTTTCCACGAATGGTAACTGTTGGCTCAGGTTGGGCGAGACATACCCAGGATACAATGGGATCAACTGAGTAGTTGGTCTTTGCATACCAGCATAATGTAGTTGATGCTGATATGACTGGTAAGGTTGGTGGAAAAGACCATTGTAAAATGGTTGATTTTGACCATTTTGAATGTACGGTTGTCCACTGTTCGCAAAGATCTGCTGCTCAGAACCTTGGTATACTTGTTGGAATTGTGGTTGTTGGTATTGCACCAGCCATGGTTGAGAAGCCATGTGTTGTTGCACCATACTGACCGTTGGACCAAGGTGTGGGGTAATTGTACTCGTCTGGACCTGTGTCGCCCCACTAGTTGGCGATTGTGGTTGAGTCGCAGGGTCAAGGGGCTGTTGCATTACAGCCTGAGAAATCTGAGGTTGGCATACAACAGGCAGCGCTTGAACTTGTGACACTGTCACAATAGCTGGTGTAGTTGGGATGTTCGACATAGGCACACACTGTTGCATTGAATACACAACCCTTGATTGTTGAGGTAGCATAGGTACCCAACCACTTGAAGTAATTCCAATGTAACCTGAAATTTGTTGTAAACTCCCGTATGGATAACCTCCCGGAGGGGGTAATGAAAAGGCATACTACCCCCCATACGGTGGTAATCCGGAACTGAAGGGGATTGTTTGCCCTTGGGGACCGGATTGCCCAAATTGACATCCAAATGGATCAATTTGTTGAGTCTCAACATAAGAGTTGCCGGGTATTATTCCGGAGGAACAAATAGGAACCGACCATACTGTCGTAATAGCCCTTGAGTGGGCTCCTTCTAGCTGTTGAGAGCTAGTCGGGACAGATGGTACGCTAGCAAACATTTTCGGAGTGACGGCAGGGAGTTCTGTTGTCGCTGTGTCAGGTGCCACAGTCCTAGATGTTGACGGTTGTTCAGACATTTGTAGTCTATCCAAGAGATTCCCTAGCGATTCTACAGGAACTTCCGCTGGTGGTAGACTAACTTCTGAAGAAGGATATAGAGTGACCCCGACTCCAAAGTGAGTTGGAGTACTTGCTGGAGGATCTTCTACAATTTCTTCAATCGCAATCAGACCAGGTGGAAGGGGAAGACCGTCAGGTCCGTAAAATATTTCTGGTGCCGAAGAAGGGGTTGAATCGACAGCGACAGATGTTTGAAGAGCAAGACTCTCCGGACCGGTTACTGATGGAACTGGTTCGATAACACAAGTGTTTACTCTCAAACTAGGATAAGTATCACTGTCCCTCTGTGGTTGTTGAACTTCTTCTATAGAGGCAAGGGTTCCAGAAATGTTTGGAGTAACCGGAATCTTAGTTGTCGTCGGAACACTTGTTCTAACTTTAAGAGGAGATTTGGAACCGGTTAAACGAGTTCGCTTTGTCCGTACTGGTTTCGATTCCGGAGACAAAGACGGTTGACTCGTAAGCCTCCGCGAACGACGGGGTTTCAATTGACTTTCTTCCACGATTGCGGATTACTCGATCAACTAAAATAAAAATGGGAAGTGCGTTTCTGATTTGAATGAATTTTAGACGCTTTTAGACACAACTTGTTTTTTCAATTTTAAAGAGTCGAGAAAAAACAAAAGATGACTCTAGTTGTCTTCGATGTTTTAACGAGCCCGAAGTGACAAATGCTCGGATGGACTTTTTCCGTTATAGAGTCTGAAAAAGGCCAAAAGGAACTGCTCTGGAGATCTAGGTAGAGGGTGTGCCAAACCAATCACAAAACTGCAGAATACGTTTTACGGTATGACAGTCAATCTTCCCGAATGCTGTGTTCGGTGCATTGCAATCAGTAGGGCGGCCGACACAACTTCCTATGGATAAAAGGTTTTAAACCTATAGGGGTCTCCTAATGTATACTCGACGGTACGTGGGAGGACAATCCGTACTGGCACGTTTGGTCCCTCAGGAGGAATCACCCAACCATCAGTGAGGCCAACAGATACCAGGTTTTACGACGCCGGAACACGTCTCTAGCCTAGACCTCTATGTTGTGCGTTAAGTTACAAAGCGTTGTTATGTTCATTCAGTTTATTTTATGTTGATCTTTCTTAGAAGTTTGCCTTTTGAGGTTCACCGTGAGATGTAGATACAATTCCTAAATGCAATCTAAAAGATGATAAGCAAATCTTTATCTCTTTTTTCAACAATGAAAATCCTAGCTACAAGGGGAAAAGAAAGACATCATCTTTTCTCAAAGAGCAAACATCACACTATAAATGAACTTTTCCTAAATCAAGCCATACAAACTACCAATATGCAAATGCACAATGCATGTGTTTGTTTTTCGCTTTCTTAATATTGATGCCTAAAAAGAAAGTTTTTGCACAACTTTGAATTCGCTTTTAAATGACAAATACAAACAAGCTAACTTTTTCGAAATCAAAAAGGGTAGAAGAGATTACAACACTTTACGATTTTAGAAATAAACACTTGTTTCGACACTTAAAAGAGACAAACTCAAACCAAAAGCAAAGGTAAATGTATAATCAACTGTCAATCAGCCAATGAACTCTCTCCTAAGACCAAAATCGACAGATCTGAATTAGAGGCTACAGTTTGACTATTTCACTCTTGCAAAGGAAAACTGTAAATGATGCCACAAACACATAAAAACACTCACAGTATTTTTGTACAAAGGAGGCGGAATTAAGGCAGAGAAAAGGGGTTTTCAGATAGGTACCTATGCTGGTTACAGGCTGCAAAAATCAGAGATCAAAACTGGGCAAAACAGAGCAAAGAACCCCAGCTGCACAAGGCATAAGCTGATCAACGCACCTGTATAACAAAGAAACTGAATTGCAGCACAGGTAGCCCTCTCGGGACCTACGTTGAAATGCAGAATCTCTTCACAGATCCTGCGCTGGAGCAGAAACGAGAGTTCTCTCCGGGTTCTGGGTCACAGTTTGTTGTTTAATCTACGGTTTCAGGCCAAATAAAAGCAACAAGCAAGGTACAATCAAAGGGATGATTTGAAGGAGGGCTAAGAGCTATCCCAAAGGGTCATCAAATCATTTGTGAGTCCATTGTTCAGATCATAGACAAATCCAGTGATTGGATCAAAGAAACAGTTGTCTACTTTGCATATGAAAATAGCAGATGCAGTTCGATTGCTGCTCTTGAGTCTATGAAACAAACAATGATAGAAACACAAATAAAATGATTAGACAGATCCCAGCGGAGTCGCCAATTTTTTGTGGGGAAAAGTGCCTATGCAAGACGACCCTATCCACCTAAGGTGTGATAGTGCCTTAGCAACAAACAGAAACAACTATTCTAGTATTCTTCCTTTACGAATTAAGAATGAAGAGAGATGGGATGGACTAACCGGTGTCTTCCGTTCGTCCTTTGATCCAATTTCTCTTCTCTTTGAGAGCTCCCAGCTACTTGCCTTCTTGCTCGCCCAGCTTCACCAAGTTCCTGCAAGATCACAATAGGGGAAAACTACACAAAGACACAAATTCATATTCATAACTAGCTTAGGATTAGAAATAAGCTAAACATACTAATGCAATCATACATCAAAGACACATCAGCATGTAGGAGAAACTCAAATAGTTTTATTGATGAAATAACAAGGTTCAGGAGGAGATACAACCAAGTGAGTTCCAATCCAGCATCTACCTCCCAGCAGATGAAATCCCTTCTTCACCTCCCTTCAAAGAAAAAAGCACCCAATGATCTCAATCTCAAACCAACAGCAATTCTTTGCAATATCAAAATTCCAGCCCCTGGATCCCATGGATGAGAGATCCATATATAGATGTTTGGAGAGGGGATGAGTCAGCTTTTGATCTGACTAGTGTCCTCTCTCTCTGTCAGTTCTTGCTTCCACTTGGAGACTAAGAGCCTCTTACTCATCACTTAGTCGAACTCAGTGAGGCAAGTGTCATGGAGGAAGATTCTGGAAGCTTCCATAGTCTTTACACCTCGCGGAATGGCACTGCCATTTGTCATTTCCCGCTCAGCGCGCCCTGGTAGTGCATTTGGGTGCGTTGCAATGCACCTAGCTAGTGTACTGGGGTGCTTTGCAACGCAGGTGGCTAGTGGAGCCACTGAAATGATCCCTGATTTGACTGTTTTTGAGGAGTTTCTGGTGGAGAACTTCTGAGAATTGCTGTGGTTTGTTGGCCTTGTTCCTTTAAGGGTAGGAACAACACATTTAGGGACTTTGGATCCCTTGGTTTATGGACATTTCATGCTCAGAGTTGTAAGGCACAAAAATGTCTATAACACCAACGGTCATGTCTACGTGTCTCGAGGAGTTCTCTTCTTAGTTCCCTTCTTTGCCACTTTAGATGCCGATCATGACTCATGAAGTTTAGTCAAAAGGAGACATGGGTAACATTACCCAAATGAGGCCAATTGATATTTCTGTCAAGCCTGGTGCTATTGAAAATGTCCATATCAAGGTAACTTTTTCTCCAGATGAGATCAAGCTTTATACTCATCTGTTCCAAGAATTCCAAGATGTGTTTGTATGGTCATATGAAGAAATGCCTGACATTGAACCTAGTATAGTCGTGCACGAAATACTGACTTATCCTCATGTGAATCCTATTCACTAATGGCTCTACCCAATGCACGCTAGAAAAGCGGCCACCATCAAGGGTGAAGTTGAAAAGCTTCTTAAAGTTGGATTTATTTATCTAATCCCTCTTACAAATTGGGTGTCAAATATAGTACTTATGACAAAGAATAAAGGCACAATCCATGTTTGCATTGATTACCGTGATCTCAATTGTGTCTGTCCAAAGGATAACTACCTGACTCCCTTCATTGATCAAATCATTCATGAATGTGCTAGGAGAGAAATCTTTTCCTTTATTGATGGTTTTTCTGGTTAATTAACATTGCATTGGCTGATCAAGACAAGACAACTTTTATCTGTCCATTGGGTACTTTTGCGTACAAAAAGCTCCCCTTTGGCCTAAAAAAACCTGGGGCTACATTTCAAAGAGCGATTTCTTATGCCATCCACAACATTTGAAACATTGTTAAACCTTACTTGGATGATCTTCCCACTCATTCTCATAAGTGTCATGATAACCTTGATCATCTCCGGTAGATTTTTCTTCGCTGTAGACACTATAACATCTGGTTGAATCTGCATAAATGCGTCTTCTGCGTTGAATCTGGATGAATCCTCAACTTTATTGTCTCTAAGGAAGGAATTCACCTTGATCCTCTTAAAGTCGAGACCATTGTAAATTTACCCCCTCCATCTTCGTTGCACCAACTGCAGAACTTGCAGGGAAAAGCCAATTTCCTCCATCGTTTCATACCGAATTATGTTGAGCTAGCTTCTGAGTACACCTGGTTGCTCAAGAAAGGAATTCCCTTTGTTTGGGATGAGACTTCCCAAAAGACTTTCAATGATCTTAAGGCTATTCTCATAAATTCTCCTTTGCTGCATCCCCTGGATTATCATCAAGATTACTTCCTTTATCTAGTTGTAGCCTCTAGTACCATCGCTATGGTGTTGGTACAAGACAATGATGAAGGCAATGAACATGTTATTTACTACCTCATTCGTAATCTCCTCGACACTGAGACGTGTTATTCTCACGTTGAGAAGTTGGCTTTGGCCAATGTTACACACTACCACTGTGATGTCTGAATGCAACCCCATGACCTACATCTTGACTCATCAGTTGCTGGGGGGAAAGTATTCTAAATGGATTTTCATCCTTCAAGAATTTGATTTGGTTTTTACTAATACCAAATCTAAGAAATCACTGGTTTTTGTAGAGTTAATTTGCTCCCTTCCTTCTGTGCCTTTTCCTGCTAGTGCCGATGAGCAACTTACAGATAAGACTCGTGTATCTCCAGATGTCCATGTTCCAATTTGCGTTGACTAAGGATGTTCATCGACGCATTCTACATCAATCCCAACCCTACCATATTATTGGAGATACTTTATACCGTGTTGGTGTCGATTCGGTTCTTTGCTGCTGTCTTACTCTCGAGGAATCTGAGAGAGTTTTGAATGAATTTCATTCTGGACATGTGGTGGTCATATTTCTGTATATGCTACTACTAAAAAAATCCTTTGCACTGGTTATTTCTGGCCCTCCATCTTCAAGGATTGCAAACTTGCTGTTTGCAAATGTCGTGAGTGCCAAATTTACCAGCAAAAGATGTGAGCCCCACCAGCTCACCTACACCCTGTTATTACCATTGCTCATTTTTCCAAATGGGGCATTGATTATATGACATGTAACCCTCGTTCAATTGGGGGGCATGGTTATATTATCATTGTTGTGGATTATTTCATCAAATGGGCTGAAGCGATGCCTACGGACTCTGCAGATGGTAAAACGACAACTCAATTTCTATTCAATCACGTTATTTCTAGGTTTGGCATGCCTCAGTCCAATGTCATTGACCATGGCTCCCATTTCCGAGATTACATGATGGCTGAGCTGACCACTACGTTGGGTTTGTGCCATGATGGCTCAACCCTATATTACCCACAGGCAAATGGCCAAGTTGAAGCTATGAACAAAGTCTTGGTTACAATGCTTTAGCGTAACATTGGGATGCACAAGTAAAATTGGAATCTCATTCTCTTTTTGAGCTTTATGGGCTTACTGAACCTCGAGCAAGGATGCAATTGGTTTCACACCATTCCATCTAGTTTATAGTCTGGAAGGAACGTTACCAATTAAGTGTGAAATCCCTTCACTCAAGCTAGCTTTTGAACTTCTCCCCAAAACTTCACCTCAAGAAGAACGCCTCTTGTACTTAGAACGACTAGATGAAAGTCGCCATCTTATTACTTTGGTCATCGAAGCACAAAATAAGTGGGACAAGTCCCATTTTGATCAGTTGGTCTTGACTCACGCGTTTTCTGAAGGAGACTTAGTTTTATTGTATGACCAGGCTAATGATAAGTTGGGGGCAGGTAAGTTCACAACCATGTGGCATGGGCCCTACATTGTTAAATGTGTGTTATAGAAAGGGTCCTATGAGCTAATAGATTATGAGGGAAATCTTCTAGACAAGCCTCGAAATGGGTTTTATCTAAAAAAGTATTATGCTTAGGTCATCTTGCATGGTTACTTGTGTACATTAGTGTGTCATTCATTTTTTTGCATTGTGGTTTGGTGTGCTGGTTTTCAAGAAACTTTCCTGTTTACTATGTTTTTCCTGCTTTGCAGATGTTTGTGACTCCTCACATTAGTTTCGCTGATGGTGCTTGCCGTAGTCCCTGGAATCTATCCTTTGCGGCATGGGCCATTTATGACCCCCATGGTGAGTTGATTGATCTTCAAGGTATTTATTTAGGTTGCACAACTAATAAAAATGTTGAGTACAACACAGTTATTGAATTGTTGTCAGAATCCATCATTCTTGACATTTGGG
The DNA here is from genome assembly GCA_031772625.1 of Pinus tabuliformis. NCBI lineage: Eukaryota > Viridiplantae > Streptophyta > Pinopsida > Pinales > Pinaceae > Pinus > Pinus tabuliformis. The sequence continues at coordinate 1,131,925,160 of CM062807.1, forward strand.
AATTAGTTGTCAACCTGGATTCATAGCTTGTCGTCCTTCAACTCAACTGGAAATATTCTGTCAGAAACCCTCAAATATTGAGAATGTATCCGTGTATTCGTCTACTAGAGAGAAATTTTGATTACATTACATATCATCATATTCCTAGACATATGAATACATTGACAGATGCATTAGCTAATTATGTGTTGGATAGACATTTACGAAACATGTGAAAAATGAAACTAAATCATTTGTACCATAGTAAGAAAGGATATATATATATATATATATATATATATATATATATATATAGAATGTTTGATACATCAAAACCCCAAAAAATAATATGTGTGTTCAAATAACATCTGTGGCTTGCAAGACTCAAAATGTAGAATGTTAGGCCTAGGAACTAATCAACATGATTATCATGGTAACATGTGACTGCTTGTGCTACACGAGTCAGCAATCGGTGAATTCAATCAGATACCCCCACCGTGTGCCTCTGATATTTGCGTAGGATGTCTCCCACTTGGGCATACTCTGGTACACCATGACTCAACCCCTCAAGGTTCCTTGCAATCTCCTCCTCGTTGCCACCTCCTTCCTGATAAGGAGCAACATCGAACTAGCAAGCGACATGCCTGGCAATCGGGGACATATCGGCAAGACACTCAGGTTCAACATCTGCATTAATAAAATGACATGTCATAAACACATATATTTCAAAAACAATTAAAAAATCAAAAATTAAAAATTGTTTGTTTTTTACCTTCATTGTCAAAGTCCTCCCCGTCTGGGAGCGGCATATTCGGATCTTCGCGGAAGTCGGTACCATTGTTGAGGCCAATCCTCCACTATAATCAACTATCATCGTAGCCATGAGAAAAAGGTGGGCTTATAGAACATCTGTTAGCCTCCCGTAACCCTGGGCATCAACTCGCTCCAATGGATTGTCCATGGGTCTCGTGGCATTAGAAGATCCACCTCAGTCAACTGGTATTGGAACATCGGAACCCGCTCCAGGAAGAAGGTCACTAGCATAGACCCAAAGAAAAAATGCTTCAGGTTTCCCGCCTTAGCTTTTGATAGCTGGCACTTCTTGTTGATTTTCATAGATTTTGCCTAGTTAAAAATAGTGGGCACTGTGCACTCGATAGCATACATAAACTTCGACTTGTTAGTCTCACGCAGTGCTTGAGACCCAACCACTCTATTAATGGTCAACAATAACACTCTAAACACAAGATCCCGTACAATCACAATCTTGACCTGCCACTTTTGGATTTGAGAGATTCTATGAAATGTTCGACAAGTAGCATGGACAGACTTGCTCCAATCAGCCTCGACCCATTTTGATTGAATGGTTCCCCTCTCCGTGACAGTCCTATGATGAAATAAATGTCTGAAGTTTCCAACTCCAGTTCTTGGTCACCGATGATGAAAATTTCTGGATTCACATCCCAGAGACTAATAAGATACCGTAGCAATTCGGGTTGAGCCCACATCCCTGGTGTGAGAAAGAACTTGAGGAGCCCATAGTTCCTCAAAGCCTCCAAGCAATTTGGATCAGCTATTGCTTGAGTGTCGATATCCTCATGCTCACATTATTTCCAATCCACCATTTTCAATGATTTTCTTCCTGCAAAAACCATTTAATCAAGTCAATAATCATCTTTTGACAGAAAAATTTGGATTCAAAACGGTCAAACTGAGAAAAAGCACGATTTTTCTTTGCTCACGGTGCCGATATGACTGTTTTAAAAGCAGTTGCGTTGACAACACTCTTGGTGGTTTTCTTAACCCCAGTCACGAGGATCCATGCCCAGAAATCGCACTGACCGAGGACGAACTTTTTTTGCCAAAACCTCCCCATGAAATCCAAAAAATGGACAAAAACAGGTAAAAACAGTATGAAAATGGAGCTTAAGGTCTTGGTTCTTACTTGCAATTGACAGCTTGGCAAATGACCTCCCGAATCTCCCACAATCTGCTCTAGAAAAATTAGGGCACAAATGGGTAAAAAGCTCTTCACACAAAGGTAAAATGGTAAATGGTAAAAATAATTACTTTTTCCCCTTTTTATTCATTCTTCATGAAATAATAGGGGTTTTGAGTATTTTTTTTACCTATTTTGCCTCAGAAATTCAATAATGCATTTACCTTTTTTGTGTAGAGACAGGTGACAAATTCTCGATGATGGCACTGGAGTCACATTTTAGCTGTTTTCTCGACTCATAAAACTCAAATGAAAAGATTGCCGAGTATTTTTCATTTTTGACTTGTTAAAGAGAATAAAATGGGGGCTCTGCTTTCATGTCTTTTTCCAACCTTTTAAACACAAAAATATTGTTGAGCTCTTGTCATTTTGAACTCATTAAAGGATGAGAAACGTTGTTTACCCAGTATATGTTTACCCCTTTTTTCGGGTTGGGATGAAATATTTACGAAAAAGGTAATCCTTTAGTGAAATGATCAAGTAGTTCTCTCAAGTATTGTTTTGTACTTTTTCGGGCTCGAGAGACACAAATGTATGAAAAGGGGCCATGTGGAGTTTTCTTTTCCGTGTCTTTTTCAAACTCACTAAACATGAAAAAGATACTGATTTACACCTTTTGCGGACTCGTTAAAACATTAAACGACATTGGATTCATCACCATGATGAATATGAGCTTATCCTCCCTAGGGCTCATTAAACTTACTATGTCAGATTCGTTCGAAGGATGAACTTACAATGCAAGAATATGCTATTCCATTCAAGCTTGCAATTAAAAAAATAATTGGGGTACCTGCTAGAAATGGTGGGGGAAAAATGGGAAATTTATCAGTTGTGTCGGCAATTCATTCTTGAACATGACACTCTCTATTTCATGTCGGGTTGGGATATCCTCACTTCATCGTTGAATTTCCTGGGTTGGGACGTTCATTTTTCCTTCCATTTGATTCTTTCCAAACTTCGGAATTGTGTCGCCAATATGTTCAAGATTTTTCCTTCTACAGTTACACTTACCCCTAATTCTCTGCAATCATTTTCATCCCTTTGTCTCGTGTTGATGATGTGGGATACATCATGGCCCTCCTTCGACATGGTCACTTCCTGTCAACTTCAACTCATTATCTAGGAAGTTGACCGAGAGGCTCCCTTCTAGTACCTTAGAGCTTGTATGCCTTAATGGAAAGTTCTCTGCACATGACGACAAGTTCACATCATTGGCTTTCAATCGGGTGATTTCATGGGTGTTCGAATTCAGTTCTTTATTCACATTCTGTGAATTGTGCTACTAGTACCTTGAGAACCATTGTCAATATTGGTGCTTTCTCTCATGCTTGTTAACAGTTCACATCATTGACTGGTAATCAAGCAATTTTCTATCATGTTTGACGTCAACACATCTTTTCACATGTTAGAATTTGTACTTTGATCGAGTCGTGTTGGAGTGCAAGACCCTAGGCTTAGATAACAAGCGTCCAGGTTTCAAGATGATGTGACATGATTGTGTTGATATACATGTCTCTTTCAGATGGATGGTTGCGACCATACCATAAGTTGCCATATGTGATCCTTCTCATTATTGGATGGCTGCGACCATACCTTGCTTTCGAAATAATCCTATTTATTGGATGGTTGCATCCATGCCTAGATCCATTCACATGATCATTCTCTGGATGGCTACATCTATACCATGATTAATGTATCATTTGACAAAGTTTTCAGTAAGGTATATGTATCTGCACTTGCTTGTAGGTTTTCCAATGACAGACTTCGGTTCCCCACAATGGTTCATAAAGCATTTCACCCCTCACTCTAGTTCGTCGTTCACGCTTTAGGGGGTATATGTTACATGAAATTTTGCCACTGTCCCTATACTCCCTGTTCCATGATCCTAGAGGACCTCTACAATGAACCCTACATGATTTCCCATCATGAAGAAACTCCCATTATTTCCCTCTTCATGAACAAAACAATTCCCTTTTGCATCATTTCCCAAAAATCTTCTGTTTTTCCCAGTTTATAAGACTGGCACTAATGACCCATGTCCTCCTTGCACTGATATGCAAGGATTACAACTGTCCCTAGCACTGATCGGAGAGACTTAGCCTTTTCCTAGTCGCACCGATCCTCTTTTAGAAAGTTTTTTAAATATGGAGTCGGAGCTTCCAGCTCTAGAAGCTTCGTAACGAAAGCCTGGTACATGGTTAGGCCAGATGGAGCTGAGGATGTCAGTTTGGGCTCCTTTCCTCTATTAGGATGGATCTACCTCAAGAGATAAGACCTTATCCCATGAGAAGAGGAATCATATCCCCTCCATCCAAGCTATATAAACCTCTCTTCTTCCCAAGAACAAGCTAGTCCTAATTAAGTTATGGTTGAGATTTTGATTTTGGAGTAATCAACAATTTATTTACAATTTGTAGCTCTCTAGTTTGTGTATAAGGGAGAATTGTGAGTTTTGTTTGGTGTGAAGACTAAAGGGAAGAGCCTTAAGACTACCATTGTTGGGGCCATCCATGAAGTTCTAGCAGAAGTGTGTGGGAATCCAGATATGTCGGAGGAGAATGACAACGTCAAGACATCAATTGTAATCTCTTCTTGATCTAAAATAAATGCAACTATCGATTAATTTCCTATATGAAGTGTTTATTTGAATCTTTATGGCTTAATGTTTCTTGACTTGTTAAGTAGGTTGAATACAAGTTGTACATTATTATGTTTGTTGTTTGTTGTTGTTTACTTGTTTCAGGTGTTTGAAGAAGGAAATGGGAGATAGCCAGAGCGAGGAAGCAGGATCATCATCAAACAGAATAGTGTACTAAGAGGTAGCCCTCTTATTTGATTCTAGCTTAAGGATATTTTCCATAGATTGTTTGCTTGTGGCTAGACCCATTCTCTTGGGCTAGAGGAATATTTTGTGTCTGCACTTAGAATTATGCATGCACCATATCCACCTCAAGCCGCTCCTAAGGAAAATCATTTCCACAGAACATAATGGTTTTGTGGAAGGTAGACAAATCTTGGATGGGATAATCATTGCCCACGAGATTATCCTTTCCTTGAAGAAAACAAAGAGAGTAGGAATGTTGACCAAACTTGAATTCTCTAAGGCTTATGATTGGATTAATTGGAAATATCTTATGTCCACCCTTAGGGCCTTTTATTTCTCTTTATGCCAGTAGCTAAAGGCCTAGGTATATTTCTGAAAAATACAGGGCATCAGGCTACTCTTCAAGGTCTCAGGATTTATGGTAATGACTTAACCATAACACACAAACAACTTGTTGTTAATATGTTAATTTTTGCCTTGCCAATAGTGAAGAAAGCTTTGAATCTGAAATATATTATGAGTTCCGTCATAGAGGCCTTTGGGACCTTGATTATTGCGTAAAAATATAATATTTTCTTATTTAATATATGTGGAGTGGTTCAATGTCATTTGGCTCGCCTCTTGGAATTCAGAATAAACTACCTCCCATCCATGTATTTGGGTGCAACCCTAGTGGAAAATTTTATGAGGTTAGTCTGTTGGATAAACATTTTAAAAAGGATTACAAATAAATTGGATAGCTGGGTATTCTAATCCTTGAACATGGAGGGTTGACTAGTTCTTCTCAAATTAGTGTTAATAGCTCTTCTATTTTATCAAGTGTCTAATATGATTTCCCCCAAGGTGATTCTCAAATCCATTTCTTATCTGTTAAAAGACTTTCTTTGTAGTGGGTGAGCAAGGAAAAGAAGTGGTCTTTGGTGGCATGGGATATAATTTTTATTCTAAAATTTGTGGGGGGTCTAGGATTAAGGGATATAGAAACATTGAATAATGTATTGAGAGCCAAAGTATGGTCATAGGTGAGAACTGAATTATGGAAAAAAATATAAAATATGGCCAATCCTTTTCCCAAGTTGATAAATTGCATAAAAATGACTCCACCCTTGGGTATTCCATTCGGAATCTAGCCTAGAACAATCAAAATCTAATCAATGCCATGCTTTTTGGGAAATTTAAGATGGAAAATTAGCATTTATCTGGAAGTATTCATAGCAAAAACTACCACATTTGGGGGATTGAGTAGATTTACAATATCTAGAAATCTCTACCACTGGTCAGCAATATAACATTGTAGTAGAGTTTTGGAAGCCAATCCAACACTCTACACTGTGGAGAGAATGGAAATTGGTTGAGGACTAGCTTCCCATAAATCTTTTTCCTCCTAGCCCCGCCTAGCCAAAGAGCTTCAAAGTTGAAAAATTTCCATACCTAAGGACCATGATAAGCTCAAGTGGGGATATCAGCCAAGAGGCATATTTACTTTGAAGAAGGCTAATACTCTTGTAGTGGGACATCAATATTTGAATCGAGACACCATTTCAAGGAAAATTTGAACACACAATATTTGGCCCAAGGTAGCCCATTTTCTTTGGTTGGTAGGTCAACAAAGAATCTTCACTTAGGATCAGATAAGGAGGAAATGGTATTTAGGTCCATCATTTTTCCCACTTTGTAGGAACTAAGAGGAATCTATGGAGTATATACTAAATACTTTCCCTCATGCATACCAAGTATGGGGAAAGCTACATAACACTTTCAAGCCCTTTGATCGTAATGTGGATAGTATTGTGGAAACCATATAGCAATTAAGGCCTGGTATTGGCACTAATCCAATGGTCAACGTAGTTTGGATATTAGTTTCAAGCATTATCTTGTGGGCCTTATGGAAAGAAATTATTCAACGAATCTTCAAATAAGAATCCACAATGGTATATTCTCTCTAGATATGTATTAGACAAAAGATAAGGGAGACAATCCTCAGTGAGCTTTAGTCCCAAGATAACTAGAGGGTGAGCCCCCATAAGGTTAATACTCTATCTATGCTAGATATTTCTCCTTCCATGATTTTTTCCTGACCCTCCATGCCCCCTTGTTTTGGAGTATCCTCTCCTTAAGTTTCCATCCCACCCCTAGTGGGCTTTATTAAACTGAATTTTTATGGGGCTTTGAAAGGAAATCCTAGCCAAGGGGGCTTTGGTGGAATTTTCTATGATTGGGATTGTAGATTCTTAATGGTCTTTGCAGTGCATTGTTGTTTTACAAGAAAAAATGGAAAAATTCCTAGTAATAGAGAGACAGTTAATGGTGGATATTGAGGTGGGTGTCTTAAAGCTCCAAATTGATGGAGACTCTCAGTTGGTAATAGATACAGTTAAGAAGCTTTTGAATGGATCCCGAGTGAAGGAAATCTCCAAAAGTTGGAGATTGGAGCTTGTTATTTCCCGTGTTTAGTCGCTTCTTATGCGTTTTCCTCTAATTCAAGATGTTATCGTAATAAAGTGACAAATTTTTTATCTAATTTGGGTTTCCAAAACAATAATATTGATTTGAATGAATCTTGGACATATGGAGAATAGACCAACCATAAATATTCTTTACAATCCATTGTGGATGTGGATAACCATCCCCAATTGGGGTGATAGTCCACTTGGGAAAATGGATTTGGAGGAGTGCTCCACCACCTCACCTTCTCCCACTGCAATTAATGGGGGGGAGGTGTGGCATGTTGATCTGAATTGGAGCAGATTAGTAATGTTGTGCTAATTCCGAATTCAGAAATAAACCCAAGATGCTTATCATTTTCTTTTCAAGTGCTTAAGGATTCAATTTTTTTTTGAATTAACATATTCCCATGAGAGTTTCTTATGTAAATGTTATAAACAAATTAATATAATAAAAAAAAGCATACGTTGAACAATAGTGATTTAACAACAATGGACACCAATATGCAACACACAACAAGCACTTGATAAAGGAGTTAACCCCTCTTGGGCTACGTCTCCTTGGTCTAGCTTCCAATGGCTTGGGCCTCTCTATTATGCTAAAATTACATCAAAGTGTGTTTACAGTGCTCAGATTGCTCTGAAACCTGTCTCCATGAGTTCAGAATACTAAAAAAATGGCTATCTAGCCTCTTTTTTGCATCCAATTTGGATAATAACTAAAGAATTTATGACTTCTCCCAGTTTCTCGAATAATTGCTCCACAAAATGCTCCAAAACTAACCAAAACCCCTTTCCACTCCAAAATTCACTAAGGAAGCGAAAATTTTTCCGCACCGCAGACTATATCGCAATTACAATCGGCTAAGTTGCAGACTCTTATCACTGCAAAATGTTGCGATGCAGGGTTATGAACCCGATGAGATATTAAATTGGAACTTATAAAACTCCTACATCCAAAATCCTCCTGCTCATCGCAATCGGTGAGTTTGGGAGGGCGCAAGGTCTTGTTTACCCGAAAAAATGTTGTGATTGTGATATCGTGGATTCGCATGAGTATTAAACTGTAACATATACCATTATTGTGTCTGGGGTCTTTCATATTTGGGACTTAACTTGCATCGGGGTCGATTCCATGATAAATTTTAGGGGCGAATTTTATCCCAAGGATGAAATTTAAGGTGTTTTGCATTTTAGAAGGGTGAAGTTTTTTATAAAAAACTCATTTCATATCATTAGCCCAACTCTTATTTAAAAAATAATTATTTTTTTTCATTTTATCCCAAGAAAAAGGGCAGATAAACCATGCAAAGAGTCATTTGGCGTGATTCACCTGGTTTGGAAGATTATATTCCCTTACAATCGCCTGATTTTTTGCTTTGTAATGTTAAATTCATTTGCAATCACCCATTTTCTGGTTTTTCTGGTTTGGGAGGTTGGATTTGGTCCAAATTGGTGATCGCCTTGATTTTTTGGTTTTCAAATGGAGGGAAAGGGTAATTCGGTGAACGGCTCATGTTTTCCAAATATGGTTTTCATCGATGGCAAGTCTTCCAATTTTCTCTCCAGTAAACCTCAATGTTTGACAACATCATCAACCCACATGATAAGAAGACTCTGCATATCTCCAAATCCGACAATGAGTATAGGAAAATGGAATTACAGGAGAATGAAGAAATTGAGTGTATCTGCAATCACTCAACCTTAAATGGGTTCCCCATATTCATCACTTTCCAGCGATATTTCCAAGGGAGCTCTGAGAATAAGAAGCAATGAGGAACAACAAGGAGATGGGGGTAACTGTAAATTCAATTGGTTTTCGCATTGGTATCTTGTAGTCCCAGAATATGAATTGGACAAGAGGGTGCCTCATGCATTCATTGTTATGGGCCTTGACATCGTTGTTTGGTGGGACAAACACAGCCATTCTTGGAAGGTTTTTGATGACAATTATCCTCATAGAAGGGTTCCTCTATCTAAAGGAAGGATAGTTGAAGACAAGGATTTGCAATATAGTTATCATGGCTGGTGATTTGGCCCCAAGGGAAACTACACATACATTCCACAAGCACCATCTGACGGACCTCTGGTATTGTACTCATTTCTTAGATTCCACTATAAAGTTAATACATTCCTCTCCTTGCATTGAACAATCTAGAATTGAGAAAATTGCTTATATTGTGAACAGGGTTTTCAATGTGCCAAGAGTTGTAGTTTGTAGAAAATGGCCTAATAGTCAATTAAGACTAAATATAAATTATCCTGTCTCCGATCTATATCTAAATTTGAAAATTCTTGTCTAGAAAGTGTTAATGAATAATGAAATATTACTAATAATGATACTAGAGATCCTTATCGATGTAGCAGAAGAACATACATAGAGAATGAGACAGACGAGAAGCTAAGATTGTCTTGCCCATTAACCTCTAAGAAGGCCAATACAAACCAAAAATCAATGATCCACACAAGGGAACTTGTACAAGGATATGAAAGTCTTATCCCTCCCATCTTGGCTTCATGGGAATGCTATGTCATGCTTAGCACCATGTCTTAATGCTGATGTTGTGACATGTGATGAGGAATTTGTAAACATGGGATAGTTGAATCATAAGCACAATCATTAACATATAACATAACCCTTTCTCCTTGATGTGCTATTGGATTTTGAGTCCACCATGGCATTTTTCTTGGGAAGGATATGATATGAATTCACCTTTCCAAATTCAACTATAGTTTTTCTTGATTCTTTCCAAAATGGAAGACGAACAAGGGTCTACAGGATTAGAGTTGAATAGCATATGCTAAATAATTAGGCCAGAGTCTCCTAACACAATGAGATTTTGGATTTGAAACTCTTGGCTAGAGTGAGTCCTTACAAGAGAGAATAGGTTTCAGCTTTGTTGTTTGACATGATGCCAAAGTTATCTGGCTATTGAAATATTATTTTCAAAAGTCAGAATATGGACAAGAGGGTTCCTCATGCATTCACTATTATGGACCTTGACATCATTGTTTCATGGGACAAATGCAGCTAGGATTGGAAAGTTTTTTATGAAAATTATCCTCATAGAAGGGCTCCTCTGTCTGAAGGAAGGATAGTTGAAGACGAGGATTTGCAATGCAATTATCATGGTTGATGCTTTGGCCCCAAGGGAGACTACTCATACATTCTACAATCACCATCTGACGGACCTCCAGTATTGTACTCATTGCTTAGATTCCACTATAAAGTTAACACATTCCTCTCCTTGCATTGAAAAATCTAGAATTGGGAAAATTTCTTATACTGTGAACATGGTTTTCAATGTGCCAAGAGTTGTGGCTTGTAGAAAATGACCTAATAGTCAAATAAGACTAAATATGAATGATCCTATCTCTTATCTATATTTGAATTTGCAAATCCTTTTCTAGAAAGTGTTGATGAATAATGAAATATTATTGATAATGATACCAAAGATCCTTATCGATGTAGTAGAAGAACATACATAGAGAATGAGACAGATGAGAAGCTGAGATTGTCTTGCCCATTAACCTATAAGAAGGTCAATACAAACCACAAATCAGTTATCCATGCAAGGGGACTTGTATAGGGATATGCAAGTCTCATCCCTCCTATCCTGGCTTCATGGGAATGGTTTGTCATGCTCAGGACCATGTCTTAATGTTGATGTTGTGACATGTGATGATGAATTTGTAATATGGGATAGTTTTATCATAAGCTTAATCAACCAATATTAATTTTGATACTCTATGATTCTCTCATAGTTACTACAATTGTGTACATATGCTTTCAGTGAGGTGTTTTCTCATAGACACTATTATTGTATATTGTGTCAGTAACAACATACATGCGAATTACCCAAGAAATATCAATAGTCAAGGAAAACTAAGACCATTATGATATGGTTATGTGTAAGGTGTACTTACCAAATGAGGATAGGTTCAGGATGCTTAAAATTTTTGGATTGGGACTAGATCTTCTTGTACTAAGTAATTTGTTTCCATTCTCTCTTCGATTAGCTTTTCATTTTCTACAACATGAAATCTGAATACCCCACTAGATAGCTTGCAACATAAAATTTATTAGCAAACCAAAACATTTTCAAAGTAGTTGGAGTTATTGTTGAAGTTCATCCAAACATTTCTTGATAGTTTGACTATGGGAATTAGTTTTTTAACTATTATTTTCCACGATTTTCTCTAATCGACTTAAATTATTTTTTCCCTTTTATTTTTGTATATCTAATGGAGGAAGTTAAGATTCAACTAGTTTGGTTAGTTGAGCCATGCTACACCACATATTCCCTTGCATTATTATGTCTGTAGTGATGTCAACAAATGAAGATACTAGTGTTGTGATGAAAGGAATCACTGATGGAGCCTATGATTACTTCATTAAGTCTATAAGGTTAGAGGAGATAAGAAACATTTGGCAACATGTAGTGCATATATGGGGTAGAGAATCTCTCAACGTTGACTTGGTAGAATGTGAGGATTGTGAAATAAGTGATTCACGAGACACCTCTTCCAAAAGGAGGAAGGATACCAGTGGTGGGGAATTTTTTAATGAGGTTATAGGTGACATTACTTGTATTAAGAGGGCATGAGTTCACTTGAGCATGCAACTTATTCAACAAGTTTTTTCTACAATGGATTAGTTGGGAATAGATAATAAGTTTGAACTTCCTTAACATGCCTCAACCTAGCAGTGAGAGGATATGTAGCATTCACAAACTACAATATTCACGATGCAAGTTTTTCTTTCCAGTTCCTTTAATGTTTAGATGAACAAAAAGGAACTAGATGCACAAACAATCAATCAATCATTTTTCAAGAAACAAAGACTTTATGACAGTTCCTTTTTCAAAGAAATGAAGACTTTATGACACTTTCTTTTGAGAAAAGACTAATCAGTTGTAAACTAAATTTGACAATGATTTTATAATGATAAAGAAATCCCTTAAGAAACATTAAACAACCTAGGTCAAAGTAGGGCTAGAGGAGGAAATACAAATTGATTTCAAAAACATAACACTCATTGATCTTTTAGCAAACAACTTCAAAAGAAAAATTGGAAAAATCCAAGCCAAAGATGGGTTTTTAACCTAAGGAGGACCAACACAACCTTGAATGGGACAATGCACTTCAGTGCACTATCCCTAAGCCAAGGGTGCACTGCAGCGCACTGTGTTAAGACCAAGCCTACGTTGGTGCCAGAAAGCCATTTCAAGAGGCATTCAAACACAATTTTTGACCAAAAAACACTTCCAAAAGGCTTAAATAAGATCAATGGAAGAAATTAAAGTCTACGAGGGTGTACTAGGATGAGGATAAACTACTTGAAACAATGGTCGTTCCCCAGTGGAGTTGCCAATTTTTTATGTGGAATTTGCAGCTACAAATAAACACATTTTCCCTAGGTTGGTAGCTACACCTAGAAAAATAGAAAGAAAGAACAAGGGACCTACCTGTTATCTTTCGCCTCCCTTTGTCTCCTTTGAATTGTTCCTGTCGCTCCTTCTCGAACTGAATCCACTCAATCAGTACCTGTAGTCATAAACAAAGGATAAAAAACCAATCAAAGCAAACGATCTATCTACTATAAGAAAATGGAATCAAAAGCATTTACACATATAATCATCACACATAAAGACGAGAATATGGGAAAAGGTGTAAACAAATTTATTAAAAGTAGAAGGAAGACTTAAAACCAAAAAATTATAATCCCATGTCACTCATCCAGCTTGCGTCCCATCCTTCATTACACCAAAAGCACACCAATCCAGCAGCATAACATTACTTGATTATGATCTCAAACCTCAAACCAACAATATTTCCTTACAATCTTCAAAGTCTAGCCCCTGATCACTATGATGAGCACTCAATTTATAAGGAAATGGAGGTGGTTTTGTCATAAATGAGGGTATTGAATGGCTTTCCAACTTTGGAGTTGGTTTCCATGGAGGAAGGGATGAGAGGATAGGAGGTTATTTGATTCATTTCCTATCCAATTTCGATCTCATAAGAGAGGATAAGAGGTGGGAATCTTCTAGAATGGTCTAGAATGAAGGAATATTCCTAGAACCCTATGAAGATTTCGCTCAATCTCACCTAGCACAGGTTAAAGTGGGCATAAGTGCACTAAAATGCACCCTTGCATGGGACTACCTACACTGAAGTGAATTTACCCCTGACCAAGGCTATGCTGGTCCCTCAAGGAGGAACTTTGGAGGGCTTCAGGCCAGGAAACTCTCAGGAAAGAAGGTATTCAATGTAGTGACTTGTCTAGGGAATGTAGCAACTGAATTAGGGTTTGATGAGCCCTAATAGTACTGATCTGAATGTTGGCAGTGATGTGCCCAAATCGATCTGTAACAGCTACCCCTAAAGCATGAATTCGAAAATGATAATGTCGAGTGATATGCTTTACGATGTGATGAGAAGGTTCTGAAGCGGATCGTGACCTGCATCAATTAAAATACATAATATCATGATATTTTGGATTTTTCATGAATTGCCAAGGGAAGGAATACCCATGCTCAGCATATAAAATTTTCATTACATGTACGTAAATCATATAGTTGTCTATAGATATAGACCCATGATAGGATGACAATCTGTGTAAAGGCATCATATAGATGATTTAGTACTCTACTGAAATTGCAGCGTGGATGGATTAAACTAGATCCGAGGTCTTCTATCTCATTCAATTGTTTGCTTAAGTACAAGTCTAACCATGTGAATATATGATATGAAGTCGAACATGGGAAGACACCATCTGATTACCAGCCAATGACGTAAGCTATTAACAAATGCAAGAGAAATCACCGATAATGATAATGATCCTCAAAGTACTACAGTACATTCTGCATGGTGTGAATAGATGTTTTGATGTCGAACACCATACCAAGTCTTTCGGTCGAAGGCCAGTGATGTCAACCTATCACTGAAAATGAGAAACTTGCCATTGATGTATGCAAGTCTCAAGGTACTGGAAGGGTGTTTCAAAGTCAACTTCTTGGATAATGTGCTGATGTCGAAAAGAAGCGACTCATCACAAGAGGGTCTTGATGTATCCCACATCAATGACACGAAATGAGTGTAATGATTTTTTAGAGACAGAATGTGACTGATAACACAAGGTTTAGGACTGGCAGTCATGAAAATAAAGGTTTATGAGTATTGCAAAGGATGAATTTTAATTGAGTGACTTCTCTTGAACATGTCGGTGACACTGAATGAATTGGCAACATTGACCCAAAACCAAAGTAATGGATGGTGTGATAGACCATATGTATGATAACCATCAAGAAAATAACCCAACCCAAGTAGTCACATAGATTGAAAGTGTCGTGTTCAAGAGCGACCTACTACCAAAAAGTGGTTTACCCCTTTTCCCATTTTCCACAGTCATTGTTGACTAGTATCTCTTTATTTTTATCAAGCATGGGGAGGATAACATATGCTTGTTGTATAATTCCACCCTTTAGGTGAATCCATCACTATGTGATGTTTTAACGAGTCTAGTGAACGTGAAACTCAGTCTTGTCATGATGGACAAGTTTGTCGCTATTTGATGTTTTAGAAAGTTCAACGACAATGATAACTCGAGTTAGGCCCATATAATACTAGAGATTCCCCCATTACTATTGTCATTGTATCCATTATTGTTATTATTTTATCCCTATTGTCCCCATGTTGTTCTTATTATGCCCCATAGAAATCCACTATTGTTATTTTTGTGCCCTTATGTTATTACTATTATGTCGGCTTGATTATATTGTGACCCCTTAGACTCCTATATATAGAAGGGAGGTTTAGTCATTTGTATCATCCAAGAATTTTTCATTTGTGTAATGTAAAGGAGGTTTCCCCCTCAAAGAGGCTGAATTCTAAGGCTTTGACCTATCTTTTATATCTTTTTGTGAGCTGGTTTTCTAAAATTTGGTATTAGAGCTTTGGATTCTAGGGTTTTGCTACTCCAAACAGGTCATCATGGAATTTTTTCTATAATTTTTTTTTCTGTGATGTTTTAGAAGCTACAAAAAAACCCATTTGAGCTGAAATCATTCTGCGCTTTGGGTCCAAATGTGAAAGCTTGTCTCGCTATATTTGCGGAGATATGATATGAGAAAGTTAGGGTTTTTGCAAACTCCCAAATTACATTGCAAACAGGTGACCTAGGGAAAATCGTCATAAATTTTGTTTTGAGCATCAGATTGAAATTTCCTAAAAATTTTCAGAAATAGGACGGCCTGTAGTATTTTTTTTATTAGTTTCAAGTACTAAGGTTGAAACAGTGACATGTGGCACTTCATACAAGTTCGCTCTACTAAACTAGTCTATAATCAGGTCACTGTGGGAGATTTGGCATAACTCTTCCTTGAAGAATCCAATATTAATAAGACTTGTGGGGTTAGAAATATGACTCAAAGTTCTACTGTAGGATGCGATTTCAGACATTCATGATCCATAGTTACAGAGATACAACAGATTGAATATTGAGCTCTTATAAAGTGAAAAAAAAGGTGTGTAGTTTTTTTTTTTTTTTTTAATTTTCCATAATATTGGTTTGAAAAATTAGTTTGAAGGAATTAAAAGGGAATAGTGAAGAATTATTAGCATTAATTAATTCCCTGAAGAAAGAAAATGGAAACACCTAGTAAGAAACCTGAAATCTCTAGCATGACTCATGAAGAAGAGAAAGAAATGCAACTTGATATATCAAAATTATAAGACTGAGTACAACAAATTTCACTCTCACTAAAGGTAAATGAAGTCAAAATGAATGGCATGGAAGCTAATATGAGTGGAAAGCAAGTTAATATGGATGGTGTGGAAGCTAAGATGAATGGCATAGACGCTAAGATGAATGGCATGAATGATAAGATGGAAGAATTGAAGATAAATTTGAATAAGTTGCTACAAGAAATGGTCACTAATGGTGAAAGGGTATTAAAGGAAACTCATGATGAGAACAAAAGAAATGCTAATCATGATTCATAGACTCTAATGTTGGATTTAAGACCCACCATGCTCCAAAAATCAATATGAGGAAGTTTGATGGCAAGGATCCCAGAACATGGATACTACAGAGCAATTTTTCGATCTCCATAATGTGAAAAACACAAAAAAAGGTACGTATTGCAACTTTATATTTGGAACCAAATCAGTTTGTATGGTATCGATGGCTTTGTTCTCGTAAACAAATTGACACTTGGGCACTTTTTACAGAAGAAATGATAGCACATTATGAGGATACAATAAGAAACACCTTTTTTAGCCAATTGATAAATCTCAAACAAAAGGGTTCAATGATGGAGCACATTGAGGACTTCAAAGAATTGAACATAAGGGTAAAAGATATCTAGAGGAGCATAGGATTGATGTATTCATAGGGACTTTAAAGGATAATATCCAACATGAGGTTCGCCTTTAGGAAACTGATTCATTGGAGAAGGCGTTCATGTTAGCAAGAAAAATGGAAAGCAAAATTACGGCAACCAAGAAGCCTACCACTCACAACTATGAAGATGGAAGAGTTTTTACCCCTAGCCTTCCACAACCTACAAGGTTAACACCACGACAATTGGAAGAAAAAATAACAAAAGGGATTTGTTACAGTTGTGATAGAAAATACACTAAAGGTCATAAGTGTGCTGAGAAGAAACTATTCTACATATATTGTGAAGAGGAGGAAGAAAAGGAACAAGAAATGTCAAAAGAAGAGGATATACTCCTGGAACAGACCCTAGATAAAGAAGAAATGAATCCGACCATATCTTGTAATGCATTGGCTGGAATTACCACTCCTCAAACTATTAAGATAGAAGGACATATCAAGAAGAAAAAGGTAATAGTGTTGATTGATTTGGGAAGTACCCATAATTTTATTCATTGTAAGATAGCAAAGGAATTGAATCGCTTCCTATATCCAGCACCAGAGTGTCAAGTGATGGTTGCAAGTGGAGGAACCATAAATTTATCTGGAAAGTGCCATAATATTAAGCTATCCATGGGAGAATATATATTGAATATACCAATGCTTTCCATTCCAATGGATGGTTCTGATGTTGTACTAGGAGTCCAATGGCTACAATCCTTGGGCACAATAGCTTTTAATTTTCAAGAACTTTTCATGAAATATTGTGCAAAAGGAAAGGAAGTTGAATTAAGGGGTATTGCAGGGAAACTAGGAAATATAACTAGCTCTAACGATATGGCAAAGCTTCTAAAGAAGGAACAACGAGGTGTAATTGCACAATTATGTTTGCTAGAGGTTCCCACGTCAAAATCATCTATTTCTCTAGATCCGCAAAAAGCCTTGGACAATCATTCCAAGGTATTTGAGACTCCCAAAGGTTTTCAACCTATTCGTGATCATGATCATGCTATTCATTTGATTCTAGGAAGTGTTCCTCCAAACATCAGGCTGTACATATATCCCTATGCCCAAAAGAGTGAAATTGAACGTATGGTTGCAGAAATGCTAGAGGCTGGTATAATTCAACCTAGTCAAAGTTTTTTCTCTACTCCAGTAGTATTGGTGCACAAGAAGGATGGATCATGGCGCATGTGTCTGGATTATTGGGAGCTCAAAAAGCTAACTATTAAAGATAAATTTCCCATTCCTGTCATTGATGAATTATTTGATGAATTGCATGGATCAATTTACTTTACCAAGTTGGATCTTCATTTAGGATATCATCAAATCAGAATGAAGACTGAAGACATTCCGAGAAAAACTTTTAGAACTCATGAGGGTCATTATGAATTTTTGGTCATAACTTTTGGCCTTACCAATGCACCTTTTACATTTCAAGGTTTGATGAATTCCATTTTCAAACCCTTCCTTAGAAAACTTGTGTTAGTATTTTTTTATGATATACTAATCTACAGAAAGTCTTGGAAAGATCATGTTGAACATGTTGACAGGGTGCTCAAACTATTGGAGGAGAAACAATTATATGAAAAAAGATCCAAATGTTTCTTTGGAGTACAAGAGGTGGAATATCTGGGTCGTATTGTATCTCATGAAGGTGTTAAGGTAGACCCTAGCAAAATTAAAGTTGTTAAGGAATGGAAAATCCCCACATCCATAAAGCATTTGCGAGGATTTCTTGGGTTGACAGGGTATTATCACAAGTTTGTTAAGAATTATGGAAGAATAGCAGCACCTCTAACAACATTATGGAACAAAGATGCATTTTCATGGACTCCAGAAGCAACAAAGGCCTTCAAACACCTTAAATAGGCAATGTGCCAAGCACCGGTCTTAGCTACGCTGGACTTCACAAAAACCTTTATTGTGGAATGTGATGCTTCAGGAAATGGAATTGGTGTTGTTTTAATGCAAGATGAAAGACCCATTGCTTTTGAAAGTCATCCAATCAAGGGAAAGTATTTGCACAAAGCTATTTATGAGAAGGAAATGTTGGCAATACTACATGCACTTAAGAAATGGTGACCCTGCCTAATGGGAAGACATTTCAAGGTAAAAATGGATCATGATAGTCTTAAATAATTTTTAGAACAAAGATTATCCTCTGAAGAGAAACGAATATGGGTCACAAATATGGTGGGTTATGACTTTGAAATCATCTACAAAAAATGGAAGCAAAATGTTGTGGCAGATACACTCTCAAAAAAGGATTAGGGCATGGAAGCATTGTTGTGAGCCATTTCTATTATCTAACCAGATTGGATAAACAAACCAAGGGAGGAATGTAATAATGACGAAGAAGTGTGGGCACTCATTCAAAATTTACAACAAGATCCTAGTACATATGATACATTTAGTTGGAAAAATTATTCATTATGGTACAAATATCACTTATACCTATGTAAGAATTCCCAACTCAAACAAAAAGATTTTTATGGAATTGCACACTTCTCCCTTAGGAGGGCACTCAGGATTTTTAAAAACTTACCACAGTGTTAAGAAGGAATGTTTTTGGGATGGCCTTAAATTGGATATTAAAAAGTTTGTGGTTGAATGTTTGGTTTTCCAACAAAATAAAGTTGGAACAATTAAGACCCCAGGTCTATTATAACCTTTATCCATTCCAAGCCAATGTTGGGAGGAGGTTTCAATGGATTTTATCATAGGTTTACCCAAGTCTAAAGGAAAGAGTGTCATCATGGTGGTAGTTGACAGACTTACCAAGTATGCACACTTTTGTGCATTATCACATCCATTTAAAGCCAGTACAGTTTATATTGCATTTATGGAAACAATTCAAAAGCTAGATGGAAACCCAAAGATTATTGTAAGCGACAGAGATCCCATTTTCACTGAAAAATTTTGGACATAATTATTTTCTTGTCTGGGTACTCAGTTAGCTCATAGCTCATCTTATCATCCTTAATCTGATGGGCAAACTGAGATAGTAAACAAATGTTTGGAAGGATATCTTCGTTGCTTTGTATCTAATAAATAGACACAATGGATCAAATGGTTTCCTCTGGCTGAATGGTGGTATAACACTACCTTCCATATTGTAGAAAAAATGACCCCATTTATGGCACTTTATGGATATCACCCACCATCAATCACATCATATTTAAGATAAAATTCTAAGGTTCAAGCAATGGAACATCACATTGAGCATCAACAACAAGTTCTCGAACTCTTAAACAATAACCTCACGTTGGCATAGAATAGAATGAAACAATAGGCAGATCAACATCGCAATGAAAGAAGTTTTGATGTAGGTGACTGGGCATTCCTACGGATACAACCATATAAATAAATGTCCCTCAAGCAAGCTAAGAAGGATAATAAATTATCAACAAAGTATTATGGTTTGTACAAGGTGTTGCAAAAGATTGGTACTATGGCATACAAATTGGAACTTCCTGCAGCTTCCCAAGTGCACCTAGTTTTCCATGTTTCATGTTTAAAGAAGGTTATAGGTGACAAGCTCCCAGTTCAACCAATATTGCCAAAACTTGACGAGGAAGGAAAAATCATAATGGAACCGGAAGCAGTCATAGAAACAAGAACTCGACAACTACGAAATTGATCAATTTCGGAGTATCTCATAAAGTGGAAGAACTTATCCGTTGAAGATTGCAAATGGGAGGATGAGAATTTTATATAGAAGCATCCAAAACTACTCAAGTGTTGAGGACAACGATTTTCGGAAGGAGAGGGGCATGTTAGGCCCCTATAATACTAGTGATTCCCCCATTACTCTTGTCATTGTATCCCTTATTGTTATTGTTGTGCCCCTATTGTCCCCATATTGTTATTAGTATGTGCCATAGAAACCCACTATTGTTATTTTTGTGCCCTTATGTTATTACTCTTATGTCGACTTGATTATATTGTGACCCCTTAGACTCCTATATATAGAATGGAGGTTTAGTCATTTGTATCATCCAAGAATTGTTCATTTGTGTAATGTAAAGGAGGTTTCCCCCTCGAAGAGGCTGAATTCTAAGGTGTTGATCTATCTTTTCTATCTTTTTATGAGTTGGTTTCCTAACAACTCAGTCCTTTTCATGTTTAGAGAGTTTGAAAAGGGACAAAAAGAAAAATCCACAAGTTATTTTTCATAGATTTGTCTCTCAAGTCCGAAAAAGTGTAACATAATATGGGAGAGAACCTATTGACAATGTTCGATCAAAATATTTCTTTTTCGTAAATAATCTATCTCAGTTTGGAAAAGGGTTAAACTTATGTTGAGTAGATGTCATTCCAATCCATTAACGAGTTGAAAAGGACAAGTTCTCGACAATATTTTCATATTTTGATAGTCTAAAAAAAGCTTAAAGATGACTCCACTTAGAGGAATGAGTGGTGTCTAGGATAGCAATTGGTTCCAGTGATGTTGGAACTTCTCAAAACATGTTGATTTATGTGAAGAGGTTGGATAATAAGACCACTCATTTCAATTGTTGCTCAAAAATTGGTAGAACAACCAAGTGAAAGCATATGATCAGCTAAGAAGATAGTGACGATGGAAGGAGAATAACCAAGGCTCATCTGACAGAAGAGGTTGATATAATGGCAATCACAAGGGTTAAAATGGATATGGGTTCATTTTTACACAATCTTGAACCATAAGGAACTATGCTTGGATTCATTTTCACGTTTACATAAGCTTGAAACGAAAAACTATGCTTGGATTTGGTTTCATGTTTACACAAGCTTGAAACGAAAAACTTTGCTTGGATTCAGTTTCATTTTTACACAAGATTGAAATGAAAAGCTATGCTTGGATTGGTTTACATGCCCCCAGCATGATGACTCAATTCTAGGTGCATGCCCCCCAAGCCTTACTGCATTCACCTAAGTAGACTACTCGTGGCTATCAGGTGGATGGAATGAATGTTCATTTACAAGATCAAGTGAAAGACTCAACTAGGATTTTATGAGATCTAATCAGAGAATTGAATTAGAACTTTGCTCCAAGGGACCTTGTTTCATTTTTTAATGAGCTTGACATAAGACAAGGAACTATGCTCTGGAACCTATTTCATTTTTAATGAGGTTGAGACAAGACAAAGAAATATCCTCACATTCCTTGTTTCATTTTTTTAATGAGGTTGACACAAGAGAATGAACTATCCTCGTACCCTTGTTTCATTTTTTAACGAGGTCGACACAAGACAAGGAACTATCCTCCTAACCTTTGTTTCATTTTTTAACGAGGTTGACATAAGACAAGGAACACTCCTCAGATTCATTGTTTAATTTTTTAACGAGGTTGACACAAGAATAGGAACTATCCTCATACTCTTTGTTTCATTTTTTTAATGAGGTTGACACAAGACAAGGAACTATCCTCGTATTCCTTGTTCACGACCCATAATAGGTCATGACTTCCAAGAGGTTCTCATCAGATGGGAGAATAATGCTCTAGGAGGGATCACTAGAGAGATCTGGTTCCAATGCCCCCAGTACATAATGTACAACATCATGGAACTGATCATCAGTTGATGTAGGCATGGAACGGGTTGCCACATAATTGACCTGTGGCGAGGATGATACCATTGGGAAAAAAGGACCATTTAGGGAGGATGGTTGACTAGAAGCCATATTTGAACCAGGAAATGAAAGCTGGTCAACGGTGACAATTTTTCCTTCATGCGGGAAACACATCACTCGAAAGAGTGTTGAAACAATAGTTCTCGTGTCATAAACATAGGCGTGTCCAAGAAGTAAATTGTAATCTAAAGGGCCTGGGACTACCATCACATTGAGATAAACAATTTTTCCTCCGAAAGTAATAGGCAATTAAGGAAGGATCCTTAATGGTTGATTGGTTCCTCTATTAAAAGCCATCAAATTCTGGGTAACAAGCACAAGTGGCGGGGAACCGAGTGCTTTCCAAGCAGTGGAGGAAAGGATACTCACAGATGCACCTTCATCTATAATCATGTGTGATACAATCATATTACAAACCTGTACTATGATCTAGAAAGGCACATAAGAAGGAAGATGACATCTTGCTAGTCGATTCCAATCAAAGGAAGTGACAGACTACTTGGAGGGGGTACTGTAAGAACATGAGTATTATCCCCTTGGGTTATGAGAGTGGGAGGATTTTCCTCCTATCTTGATGGAATAAGAGGATTACCCCCAAGCTCATTGGAATATGAAGAAATGAAAAGAACCTAAGTGGTATCATACTCACTCCCTACGGGAAAGGTACAATTAATTGAAGATGAAATTGGGTCAACTATTTTCTCGACCTGTGATTGGTTAGGTATAGACTCATGGGATTCACATTCAGAGAGAGTGGGTTTCATTGATGGTTGATTTGGGTCAGTCGCTTCATCAACTAGTGAAGGATTAAGGGATATTGCCCTGTAGCCAGATGGAAGTCAATGCGGAGAAGTAGGATGGTTATCCAACACTTTTTTGGCTTCATCCAAATAGGGAAAAAGGTGAATGGGGTGATTCCCTTCACATAACCTATAGGGAAACTTAACTTTACCCTTCTTTCCATGAACTTTACTACCACTAGTTGATGGTGTGTCACTAGTATGATCTCCAAAAGTTGACGACACTGGATGATGTGAACGAGAAGACCATTCTTCTAAGATTTGAGGAATACGAGAACAAATTTGAAGAAGATGGTCTCCCATACAAAGTTTGCAAGGATATCGAAGTTTGCAAGGCTTATCAGATAGTTTCTCCTCAGAAGTTGAATTTGAAGCAATGGTTGCTTGGTTGGTCCCCTACTGAATTTGCTTCTTCTTCTTCTTCCCTTTCTTCTTATTCTTAGCCACCTTGTTACTAGTACCAATACTTTCACCAGGTGAAGAGGAAGAAGGGGAGGAAGAAGCAACAGATGAAGAAGGCAAAGGGTCAACTTCAGGATCAACTGGAGCTTGATTTTGTCCAGTTGTAGGAATATTGACTTGCAGGGCCAAGGAGGTTGAGAACAACCATACTGGAAAACCAATGGTAAGTCTCGGAAGGGACAATGTAGCCATATAAGGAGCACCAATATTTTCTAGAGGAAAAGGACTAGGATTCGCCTCAAAAGGAATTCCTTGATCGATGGACTCCGGAGTTGTTGCCATATGTCTCAACCTAAGATCAACTAAGGAGTGATGTGGAGGATGTTATCCGTGGTTAATTAATTTTATTTTAATCAAAATAACATAACAAAAAAAAAGAGGGATAATCTAGGCAAAGGGATTACCAAGTAATTGTGAACTGCAAAATACTTCCCGGCGAACTGAGGAGTATGGGCAGGCAATCTCCCTGAATGATGTGTTCGGTGTATCACAATGTACAAGGCAGCTGACTCAGTTACTTAAGGATGGATAGCAACCTAATGTAGTCCTCCCATACATACCTGAAAGTACATGGAGGCCTAATCCGTGTTAGTGTTGTTTAATGTGAAACAACACAGTGAAAGCATTCCTCTATACTTTACATACTATAACATTGCGTTATATACCTGAAAGTACATGGACGAGCTATGATATACTTATTTACGTGGAATGAGGTATCACACTCGGAATGTATCGCAGACAAGTTAGTGATAGCTGCTATGTTTAATGACGCTGGAACATGTCTCTAGCCTAGACCTCTAAATGTTATGCGTTAAGTTACAAAGCTCCATTAGGTCAATTGAGATAACTTTTAAGTTGATATTTTAAAGAATTTACCTTTCAAGGTTCACCACGTGATGTATGTTTGCAATTCCTAGAATGCAACTAACATGATAAACATTCTTTCATTCAATTAACAATGAAAACCATACCTAGTAAGGGATAGAGCAATCAGATCTTTGACAAAGAGTAAAGAGCACACCTAATGCAATTTCCCTAGATATTCCTATCAAGCATTCACAAACTACAATATGCACAATGAAAGTTTTTCTTTTCAGTTCCTTTAGTGTTTAGATGAACAAAAAGGAACTAGATGCACAAACAATCAATCAATCTTTTTGCAAGAAACGAAGACTTTACGACAGTTCCTTTTTCAAAGAAATGAAGACTTTACTACACTTTCTTTTCAGAAATGACTAATCGACTGTAAACTAACTTTGAAAATGAGTTGATAATGATAAAGAAATCCCTTGAGAAACATTAAACAATCAAGGTCAAAGTAGGGCTAGAAGAGGAAATACAAATTGATTTCAAAACCATAACAATCATTGATCTTTCAGCGAACAACTTCATAATAAAAATTGTAAAAATCCCGGCCAAAGATGGATTTTTAACCTAATGAGGATTAGTGCAGCCCTGAATGGGAGACAGTGCACTTCAGTGCACTGTCCCTAAGCCAAGGGTGCACTGTAGAACATTGTGTCAAGACCAAGCCTGTGCTGGTGCGAGAGAGCCATTTCAAGAGACATTCAAACATAGCTTTTGACCAAAAAACACTTCAAAAAGGCTACAATAAGATCAATGGAGGCAAGTAAAGTCTACTAGGGTGTACTATGATTAGGATAAGTGACTCGTAACGATGGTTGTTCCCCAGTGGAGTTGCCAATTTTTTATGTGGAAATTGCATCTACGGATAAACACATTTTCCCCAGGTGGGTAGCTACACCTAGAACAACAAAAGTAAAGAGTTTAACCTTTTCCTATGATAGATAGATAAGACAAGGGATCTACTTTTTATCTTTCACGTCCCTTTGTCTCCTTTGAATTGTTCCCATCACTCTTTCTCGAACTGAATCTGCTCGATTAGTACCTGCAATCATAAACAGAGGATAAAAAACCAATCAAAGCAAACGATCTATCTGCTATAATAAAATGGAATTGAAAGCATTTACACATATAATCATCATACATAAAGACAAGAATACGGGAAAAGGTGTAAACAACTTTATTAGAAGTAGAAGGAAGAGTTCAAAGCAAAGAAGTTTGATCCCATGTCACTCATCCATCTTGAGTTCCATCCTTCATCACAAAAAAAGCACACCAATCCAACAGCATAACGTTACTTGATTATGATCTCAAACCTCAAACCAACAATATTTCCTTACAGTCTTCAAATTCTAGCCCTTGATCACTATGATGAGTGCTCAGTTTATAAGGAAAAGGAGGTGGTTTTTTCATAAATGAGGGCATTGAATGGCTTTCCAATTTTGGAGTTGGTTTCCATAGAGGAAGGCATGAGAGGATAGGAGGTTATTTGATTCATTCCCTATCCAATTTTGAGCTCATAAGAGAGGATAAGAGGTGGGAATCTTCTAGAATGGTCTAGAATGAAGAAATATTCCCAGAACCCTATGAAGATTTCGCTCAATATCGCCTAGTGCATGTCAAAGTGGGCCTAAGTGCATTGAAATGCACCCTTGCATGGGCCTACCTACACTAAAGCACATTTACCCTTGAACAAGGCTACGTTGGTCCCTCAAGGAGGCATTTCTAGAGGGCTTCAGGCTAGGAAACTCTCAAGAAAGAAGGCATTCAATGTAGTGACTTGTCTAGGGCATGTAGCAAGTGAATTAGGGTTTGATGAGCCCTAATAGTACTGATCTTAATGTTGGGAGTGATGTGCCCAAATGGATTTGTAACACAGTGAAGTCCTGATTTTTGGGCAGTGTGTGGAGGTTTCCTTGTAAATTTTTCAAGGATTGAAAATCTTATTTGAAAGAGTAATTACTTGTGTGTATGTGAAATTATTTTTTATGCTTCTTCTATTTATTTTTTAGCTAGTGTGTGATCGAAGTTATGGTCTGAAATTTAATTTCAACATTAGTTAAATTCAACAATCTACTTGTTTGTTTAATTGATATCATAAGGAAATTAGTCACCTTTAAAGAAAGATGTGGTTATCAATCAGGAATTAGTACTTTTTAGAGCTTGTTTCCTTTTGAGGCTTTGATGATTTATAGAAAATACATCAAGAAAAGTACTGAAGAAATTAGAAAAAATAGATAGAAGCAAGGATAATTGTTAAAACACCTTGAATTTACCACTTGAAGCATAGAGGAAAGGGAGAAAGTGTAGCTTTGGATTGACTATTATTTGAGGTGAACCTTGCTTATTCCCAACCTTCATTAGTGCTTGGAAGTCACTAATGCACATAAAGCATGCAACATCCACTGTCTCAGGTTGGAAACTTGTGCCATTATAAATATGAATCCATTTTCCATCATCTCAAGGTGTCCAAATGTAGTGTACTAATACATCTAGCAGAACTATTCAGTCTAGTACAATTCCATTCATAATATTATTCCCTTGAAGCTTCTTGCAGAGTAACAATGTGAATTGGTAACTAGAGCTCCCTTGTAGCACTGCAGGGGGGAAGAAAAATATGGCATAGGTTTTGAGACAACAATGACCTACCTTTTTTGGGCTGGTGGATATCTCATGTGCTACCACTTTAATGAATTCGTATCAATTAGTTTCTAGAAGCATTTGTTTAGTTGTTTTAAGGAGTATATTTATGTTCTCCATTCACCAACTCAATAACAAGGGACTATAAAATTTTGAAGACATTGAAGTTGAAAATTTGCATGGCTCAAAAGATTGCTTTCCTATTGGAATGTATTCAGAGATCTCTTATGTCCTCGCACAGGTTGCAATTTCAGTGTCTTATGCGTGGAAAATATATTGATAATAAGAATTCCCTTCCATCTAACAACAGGAAGATTAAGGCAAAGCAATTTCTAAGCAACTCACATATGCATGATAAAAATAAAAAGAAAAAAATAGATAACCATTCAAATCAATATGGTGAGAATTTCACGTGAACTAAACATGACTCTACTATACTGTTTGGTAATTAGAAGAAAAATAATAAATCATCTTTGACATATGCTTATAGTGATGATGTGGAAAATGACATAGATAGTTTTGTCAATGTGAATTTTATGGTAGAAAACAAAGGGGATCCTTAGGCTTTGTTGACGGTGTTGGATCTGCCAATGTTAAGGGGATCAAGCCAGTATGAAGTCCCAACTAGACCTCACACCATTTTTTTTGGGAGTCCCATCTGGTACGATGGCCTGGTTGCCATTATCTTAAGGATTTTCCTCAACTCTTGCTTGTCAGCACAGGAGAGTGGTCTGCTTTGTCTTCAAGAAGTGAAGTTCGTGTTCCTAGTGAGTGTAAGTGTCACTTGTGTCAATGGTTCTTTCACTGTAGAGGGAGAGGGTGGGAGTGAGTCCCAAGTTGGTTGGAATGAAGTACCAACTCAGCTAGGAACACACAACACAATAGGATGTGCATAAATTCCTGAGGAGCAATCCACAAGGATGCGACAGTCATAACACACAAGTAAGATAACACGTACAACATTCACCGGATGAGTTCAAACGAGTGCAACTATTGTTACAACAAGTTTTATGTGAAATATCTATCTAATGTCCAGGAGAGTAGTCTACACAAGCAAGACAATGTTAACAACATATAAAACACATTTCCATTAATAGATTATGTATTACAACAAGTGAAATAGTTCAAATGTAGAACACAATTTAAAGCAACATGCATCACAAGTGTTAAATATTAGTCTGACAACGTGTTGGCCTGGTAGTAGGCTTCTGAATTAAGCGGAAGTTCCAAAACACATCATTAAACCATACATCACTAACCCCGTGTGAGGGGCATTGGAGCCACTACAGACTCTCTTGGCTACGTGGGAGGAGTTGAGGTGAAAAAGTACTTTACATGTACAAATGAGGGGGTATTTATAGCCAAAGGTGAAACTGACCCTTGTGGTTGTTCGACTACCCTCATGACTATTTGACTTCCATGAATTTTCGACTTTACATTACTCTTTGTACAACAAGTGCATCTCTTGGACTTCCACTTTACATTACATTGATTGACAACATGGCCCACAGTAGAGATGTGGACAACATGATTGATGACACGACTCGACATGATAGTGCTAGTACATTTGTGCTACTGCGGGAGTGCATGTCGAGCTACAGTGTTGCTGGGTGATGGATGTATTCATAGTGCGTCACAACTTCACCTCTGCATGGAAAAGTGCGCAGAGTCTTTGATGGTCATTGGTTTGCTTGATGTTGCTTTGGCATGTTGCACCTTTCTTGTATGTTGGAAGGCTTGACATGCTCATCTGTTCACGAAAGGTGCATGTTCATTCGTTCATCCATCCATGAGCACATCTTGCATGTTTTCTCATTCGTCCGTCCGCGAACACATCTTTGCATGATCATCTGTTCACAAGAACATATCTTCGCATGCATCATTTGTTCGTTCCTTGGTGAACTTGTCCTTCTACATGTGCTCTCTTTTTTCATCCCATTTGTTATCGCGTCATGTTTGTTGTTGTACTTGTACATGCAATCACTCATGGAGAGGCGACATCAAATCCAAAAAACCTCCTACTTTACCATGACACATGATCATCTCAAATGAACGTGACTGGGAGAGGTAATAAGATTGCGAGGCGGGATGATGGCTTTGAGCACTGCTGATGAAAACTGTGCAAGAGTCAATAGGTAATGAAGATGGGCAATCTGAGGCAATAATGACTGTCCACAAGGTCTGGCTTGGCTGGAAGGAAAAATTGTGCAAATTTTGGGATGAACAGTCTGGGTTGTAGGAAGGAAAGCTAGAAAAAATCTGTTCATTTTCTAGAACGAGCAGGCAGCGAGGGCTTGATAGCCAAATTTATGATTTTCTTGGAGGAACAGGTTAGGTTGCAGGGAGGATTGTCAGACAGGATTTGAGCAATTTTCCATAGGAATGGTTCGGGAACTTGGAAGCCAACACTGCGCAATTCCTGGAGGGAACTGGCAAATGGCTGCTGGGTCACTAGCAGCAACAATTGTGTAATTCCTGAGGGGAACTAGTAGTTAGCTGCGAGCGAGAGAAACTGTACTGAGGCTAGGAGGTTGGCATGTTGATCATGTCTACGCAATTTCTGAGCTGAGTAGACTATTGGGTAGTAGAGGGCCTTCTCATGAATACTGTGCAATTTTTTGGATGAGTAGCTAGTCGACTATCACGAGGACTGGTTGGAAAAGCTACGCAATTTTCTGAGGGAGACAGGGACGGGCACTAGGTGTCTGTCCAGCCTGTCTGCACAATTTTCCCTGCTAGCAGAGCAGGAAATGTTTGTAGCCTCTACGAAAATTTTGAGGGGAATGAGTCTTAGGGTGGCTTCCAGGTCAAATCCTCTGATTGACCAACTTGAAGGTTGATTGATATGCTTGTAGGTAGGGCAACTTGAAATGACTTCCTTGGTGTTTCTGCATTGTTATGGGTGACAGTTGATCGATTCGATGGTGGGGTGATGTGTTGGAAATAATACTGAGAGGGGGGTGAATCAGTATTATCAAGTTCTTTTAATAAATCTTCCTTATTTATTCTTTGAATTATTTTTGCATGTCAGTACCATAAAATAATGAGCATGAACAAAGAAAACAGATAGTCACACCAAAGAACACAAGATGTAAGGTGGAAAGCCAATGTGGGTGAAAACCACCTGCTGCAATATGTCTCTATCTTCTTTCAAATTAGAAACTCCTTTTACAATGGTTTTGTACTGGTGCAGTCCTTTACCAGTACGCAGGCTGCAACCTGCAGAGAGCTACAACTCTCTCTCATTTTCCAGTCTCTCCTGGAAGGGAGCTACAACCCCCTACTTCTTTTCTTTCAAGGACCACTTTTCATAAATTTTCAAACTGGATCCAAAAAACCCATCAACTACACTTGCATCATCAATCTCTGATTTCACCAAAGCCAACCCACATACAGATCTGCAAATATTTCCTTATAACTTTGCAGTTGTTACATCAGACATACCCAGATCATAACATGTGTAAAATAAAATATGCATCAATAATTCAGACCCAGATTATTAGATTTATAGATCAACCGTATGCCACATATCACAGATCAAAATCATATAGAGATACCACTATTCCAGCCTTAAGATTTTGACCCATCAATAGAACTTATCCTTCTCCTTACGCTCAGGTTCCTTCTTCATTCAGATCCAGATCTGCACCAAAACCCAATCACAATATTCTAGATCTAGCACTTTATCAGATATTCAATAATTCAGAATATGCTTTGCCAAATGATCTCCTTCCTCTTTTATAGTCTTAGGCCTTTCACAATACCATGGGCTAAAACCATAGGATCAAAAAACTGTCGGACTAATACCATGAACCAACCATGAAATTGCATGAGATCAACACTTTTGACGAGGTACCATGGTCCAAAACCATAGGTTCAAATACCAAGGACTAACTACCATGGACCAAAGGTAAGTTCTCCAACATATACGCGCTTTTCCTCATAGGTTCAAATACCAAGGACTAACTACCATGGACCAAAGGTAAGTTCTCCAACATATACGCGCTTTTCCTTGCATGAAAGTGCGTGAACTTTTTCTCTACATGAAATAAAATTTTCTCTGCATAAAAGTGCGTGAACTTTTCTCTACATGAAATAAACTTTTCTCTACATAAAAGTGCATGAACATTTCTCTACATGAAATAAACTTTTCTCTGCATATAAGTGCGTGAAATTTTCTCTACACTATAATTTATTATCTGAGATGAGTGGGTTGCCATCAAGTACAACATATGTATCATAATGCCAACAATCTCCCCCTTTGGACTTGATGGCAACAACAACCAATCACTCTCCCCCTTTGACATCAAGAGCAAAGGGTTATGCTCCCCCTAAGAACATGCTCCCCCTGACTATAAACCAGATTTGCAAAGAAGAACCATAATCCATGACCATGAAAGAGATAGAGACGTATTGCAGCAATATTCAGACCAGCATCCATGATCTCCTTCTGTACTTCCTCCATAATGCCAACAATGCATGATATGCTCTCCCTGAACCTGTGCCATTCGATCTTTGACCAATCCGCAACCCAGCACATGTACGCATATACTTCAGATGAACCTTGCGTACAACCAACAATCAGAAGAGATTCAACAACAAGATGATGCATCAACAACCCCCAGCTTTTGCCTCAGGTATTCAAAGGTCTCCCTAGGCAATGGTTTGGTGAGTATATCAGCAACCTGTTCCTTGGAAGGAACATACTCCAACTTGACCTTTTGTTCAAGCAATTGTTCCCAGAGAAAGTGATACTTGATTGGTATGTGCTTGGTTTTTGAATGCATGACTGGGTTCTTTGAAATGCTGATTGCACTTGTATTATCACATAAGATGGAGATGGGTGGTGTACAAGTGATTTGAAAATCCTACAAGGTCTGCATCATCCAAAGGAGTTGAGTGCAGCAAGATGCAGCAGCAACATATTCTGCTTCAGTTGTAGACAAGGCAATCGAACTTTGTTTCTTGCTGAACCAAGATACTAATCTGGAACCCATAAAGAATGCACCACCACTTGTGCTTTTCCTGTCAGCCACGCTTCCGGCCCAATCTGCATCTGTATAAGCATGAAGTGTGAGATCTGTATCTCTAGGATACCATAAGCCATAGTTTTGAGTCCCTTGAAGATATTTGAAGATTCTCTTTACTGCCTGAAGATGAGTTTCCTTTGGATTTTCCTGAAATCTTCCAACTATTCCCACTGCATGCATGATGTCTAGTCGGGTACCTGTCAAATAAAGTAGACTTCCAATCATAGATCTGTAAGTTGGTTGATGCACTGCTGCTGATTCATCATTTGCACTGAGGTTACATCCTGTGACCATGGGTGTACATACTGGTTTTGCTTCTTCCATACCATATTTCTTCAAAATCTGCTTGAGATACTTGGTTTGAGACAAGAAGATCCCTCCTTCATTTTGTTGGATTTGCAAACCAAGAAAATATGTCAGTTCTCCCAGCAAGGACATTTCGAATTATTTCTGCATCACCAAGGCAAAGCTTTGACTCATAGCTTCTTCATTGCTGCCAAAGATAATGTCATCTACATACACAACAAGTATTAGCAATTTGTCATTTTCAACTTTTATATAAAGATTGATGTCTGTTGATCCTTTTGAAAAACATTGTTGATGAAGATATTTGTCCAAACGATAGTACCAAGCCCTTGGAGCTTGTTTGAGGCCATAGAGAGCCTTTTTCAATCTGCATACAAGATTTGGATCATTTCCAAGAGTGAAACCATCTGGCTGCTCAATGTATACTTCTTCTTCCAAGTCTCCATTCAGAAAGGCTGATTTCACGTCCATTTGAAATACTTTGAAGTTTTGAAAGCTTGAGAGAGCAAGGAACATTCGGATGGCCTCAAGCCTTGCAACAGGAGAAAAATTTTCTTCAAAATCTATTCCTTCTTGCTGTGCATACCCTTTACAAACAAGTCTGGCCTTGTTTCTAATTACTTCTCCATTTTCATTCAATTTATTTTTTAAGACCCATTTTGTTCCTATAACATTCTTATCCTTTGGTCTAGGAACCAGCTCCCAAGTGTTGTTCTTTTCGATCTGCTCAAGTTCTTCATCCATTTCTTTGACCCAACATTCATCTTTGCATGCCTCTTTCACATTTTGTGGTTCAGTGGAAGAGAGTAATGCCAAATAGCTTGAAGCTTCTGCAATTGTTCTTCTTGTTTGTACACCTGCTTCTTTCTATCCCAAAATCTGAGATTCTGGATGATTCTTCTGAACATATCTGGATGGAGTCTTCTCTTCTATCCTTATCTGCTCCTCTGGTTCTTCTTGAGGTTCTTCTTCTTCATCATTCTGTCTTTGAGTATGGCCTTCATCTTCTTCGATATCTTCGTGATTTACTTGCCTAGGAATGTATCCCTTCTCATCAACCACTACATCAATGCTGTCAACAATTCTTCCAAGTGTTTTATTATAGCACTTGTATGCTTTGCTGTGTGGAGAATAACCAAGAAGGATGCCTTCATCTGCTCTAGGTTCAAGTTTTCCAAGTTGCTCATCAGTATTTTTAATATAGCATTTGCTCCCAAAGATTTTGAAGTGCTTTACCGAAGGAGTATCACCATACCAGAGCTCATGAGGGGTTTGAGTGCTATTCACTCGGACATTTGTTTTGTTGAGAATAATAACTGCAACATGTGCTGCTTCACCCCAGAAAGTTGCGGGAGTTCCAGATTCATCAAGCATAGCACGAGCCATTTGTTGGACAGTTCTGTTCATTCTTTCCACCACTCCATTTTGCTGAGGAGTTCTAGCTGTAGAGAATTCTCTTCTTATCCGATGTTCTTCACAGAAATCGAAAAATTCATTTGAGGTAAACTCCCCACCTCTGTCGGATCTAAGACACTTAATTTTGTATCCTGATTCATTTTAAACCAAGGCTTTAAAGGATTTGAATTTTTCGAATGCTTCATCTTTGTGCTTCATAAGTCCTAACCAGACAAACCTGGAGAAATCGTCAATGAATAATATCAAGTATTCTTCTCCTCGAGGTGTCCTTTTCCTGAATGGACCACATGTATCTGTATGTACTAGCTCAAGAGGCATGCTAGCTGATCCTTCCTTTTCTGGAAAGGTAGTTCTGGTTTGATTTCAAAACTGACATGATTTTCATATGGTGTTGTCTGGAACTTTGATATCTGGAAGACCACGAACTGCCTGATATTTGCATGCTTTCCTTATTTGTGAAAAGCTTAGATGCCCCAACCTCTGGTGCCATAACCAGTGCTCATCATCCTTGCTCAAATATAATTGTTGTTGTCCTTCTTTAAATATGTATAGATTATTTGGAGTTCTTTTACCTTTGATCACTGTTTTACCTGTATCAAGATCACGAACAAGACATCCATTTGATCTGAATATCACATTGGTTCTTTGATCACACATCTGGCTGACACTTAGAAGATTATGTTTCAATCCATCAACATACAAAACATTTCCATCTTTGACCTTTTCTTTTAACTGAGCAGTGCCTTTTCCTTTTATAGTTGCAGGAGTATCATTTCCAAAATAAACTTTCTTTCCTTTTTCTAGAGCAGAATATGATTCAAGTTTTTCTTTATCACCTGTCATATGCTTCGAACATCCACTGTCAATGTACCATAGATTTTCCTATCCCTCTGCATAAAATGCTATCCCACATCTTTCTTTTTGTGGTTCCTTTATTCTCCATGTTTTGGTGCTTGAGGCTTGTTCCTTTGTCTGCTGAAACCTGCTCCTGCATTCAGAATCTTCATGACCAAAGTTATTGCAAATACAACATTCAACTTCATTTTCAAGAACCGAAAAGTTGTTATAGGTCCTTTTTGTAATCCCGGTCATACTTCTTTGTTTTTGAGCTTCTCTAGTCATGATCGTTTTATATGCAACACATTGAGCTGATTTGTGACCAAATTTATGGCAAGAAAAGCATTGTCTATTGAAGAAATTTCTGCGGTTATCAAATCTTCCGGCCAAACGATTGTAATTTCTATTGTCATTCATTCTTGAAGCAAATTGAGAGGATTTTACCTGTGGCTGGTTGTAGCTTTTGTTCATCCTTAAGACAGATTGCCCCTGATTTCCCTGATAGTCTTTGTTTGTAATTGGTCCCTGCTTTACTTGGTGATCTCCATTGTGCTTTTGCTCATTCCTTCTTGCTGCATCAAGATAACTCTTTGAGGTGGATGCTTGAGAAGTTTCTCCATTATAGCCCAGACCTGTCTTGTTTAGAGGAGAGCGATGTACATTGATGATCTCATCCAGAGTTTCAAATCCTTTGACAAACTTAAGACTAATAACCTTTTTTTTCTCAATATCTTTTCTAAGACCAACAATTTCGCCTTCTAACTTTTCAAGATATTTTTCTTTTTCATCAATTTGAAGTGTAGAGTATCAATGATCCTATTATTTTCTTCTATACATGTCTTGAGTCTAGAAATTTCTTCACAAAAGCTATCCACATCTATAGCATCCATGTAATCATCATCTTCAAATGCCATTAAGAGTTTATAGTCATTACCTCGTTCATCTTCGTCACTATTTGATAGACCATCACTATCTTCATGAGTGTAGTAGCTTTTCTTATTTGCAATCTGTTTCTTGTTCCATCTAGCAGGTTCCTTTCCTTTATCCTTATGAGGACATTTTGCAGCATAATGACCTACTCTTCCACAAGCAAAGCATTTAAAAGGTAACTTACCTCTGAACCTTCCAGTTCCCCTTTGAAGATTTCTAACAAAATTTGATTCTTCTTCTTCTTCTTCTGGCACGTGACTTTCTTCATAATAGTCTCCTTTGCCTGAAGCCTTGAAAGTAGCTTCTCTTCTGTCTGATGGACCTCCCTTTCTCATTTCATAAGCAGTTAGAATTCTGTGTAGCTGAGACATAGTAAGAATTCGTAGATTTTCCTTTTCTTCTATTGCAGACACTTTAGATTCAAACTTGGGTGACAATGATCTTAGAACTTTTTCAACCACAATAGCCTCTTTTATTTCTTCACCCAAGTTTTTCATGCAATTAACAATCTCATCTACCTGAAGGAAATAGTTAGCCACACTTTCATCATTATACATTCTGAGATTCTCATACTAAATCCTGAGGGTTTGAAGTTTAGCACGCTTTACCTGTTCATCTCCTTTGTAGCTCAAGACAATCTTG
Organism: Pinus tabuliformis; assembly: GCA_031772625.1. Lineage (NCBI taxonomy): Eukaryota > Viridiplantae > Streptophyta > Pinopsida > Pinales > Pinaceae > Pinus > Pinus tabuliformis. The sequence goes on from CM062807.1 coordinate 1,131,961,328, forward strand.
TCCCATATTTCTTTTGCATATTTATATTGCATAACCTTCACGAATTCTGTTTGAGATAAGCATCCCAGTAGAGTATTGACTACTTTAGCATTTGTTTCATATTTCTTCTTTTCGGCCGTATCTGTAGGAGTAGCTGAAGGAAAAGTGTAGCCTGTATCTATGATATCCCAAACTTCTGTACCAAGAGATTGAAGATAGGCAGTAACTCTTACCTTCCAATAATTGAAGTTTGTCCCATCAAAAATTGGTGGCCTGATTGATGCTTCCCTCTCGTAGTTGCTCATGATGAATGATCTTCCTTCAAGCGATCAAGCTTCTCTGAAGGACCTGCTCTGATACCAATTGTTGGAAATAATACTGAGAGGGGGGGTGAATCAGTATTATCAAGTTCTTTTAATAAATATTCCATATTTATTCTTTGAATTATTTTTTCATGTCAGTACCATAAAATAATGAGCATGAACAAAGAAAACAGATAGTCACACCAAAGAACACAAGATGTAAGGTGGAAACCCAATGTGGGTGAAAACCACCTACTGCAATATGTCTCTATCTTCTTTCCAATTAGAAACTCCTTTTACAATGGTTTTGTACTGGTGCAGTCCTTTACCAGTACGCAGGCTGCAACCTACAGAGAGCTACAACTCTCTCTCGTTTTCCAGTCTCTCCTGGAAGGGAGCTACAACCCCCTACTTCTTTTCTTTCAAGGACCACTTTTCATAAATTTTCAAACTGGATCCAAAAAACCCATCAACTACACTTGCATCATCAATCTCTGATTTCACCAAAGCCAACCCGCATACAGATCTGCAAATATTTCCTTATAACTTTGCAGTTGTTACATCAGACATACCCAGATCATAACATGTGTAAAATAAAACATGCATCAATAATTCAGACCCAGATTATTAGATTTATAGATCAACCGTTTTCCACATATCACAGATCAAAATCATATAGAGATACCACTATTCCAGCCTTAAGATTTTGACCCATCAATAGAACTTATCCTTCTCCTTACGCTCAGGTTCCTTCTTCATTCAGATCCAGATCTGCACCAAAACCCAATCACAATATTCGAGATCTAGCACTTTATCAGATATTCGATAATTCAGAAGATGCTTTGCCAAATGATCTCCTTCCTCTTTTATAGTCTTAGGCCTTTCACAATACCACGGGCCAAAACCATAGGATCAAAAAACTGTCGGACTAATACCATGAACCAACCATGAAATTGCATGAGATCAACACTTTTGATGAGGTACCATGGTTCAAAACCATAGGTTCAGATACCAAGGACTAACTACCATGGACCAAAGGTAAGTTCTCCAACATATACGCGCTTTTCCTCATAGGTTCAAATACCAAGGACTAACTACCATGGACCAAAGGTAAGTTCTCCAACATATACGCACTTTTCCTCATAGGTTCAAATACCAAGGACTAACTACCATGGACCAAAGGTAATTTCTCCAACATATACGCGCTATTCCTTGCATGAAAGTGCGTGAAATTTTTCTCTACATGAAATAAACTTTTCTCTGCATAAAAGTGCGTGAACTTTTCTCTACATGAAATAAACTTTTCTCTGCATAAAAGTGCGTGAACTTTTCTCTACATGAAATAAACTTTTCTCTGCATATAAGTGCATGAACTTTTCTCTACACTATAATTTATTATCTGAGATGAGTGGGTTGCCATCAAGTACAACATATGTATCATAATGCCAACAATGTACGGCTGGAAGAGGGGAGTCCAGTCATTGAAACTTCAGCAAAATGTCTAAGTATATGAATGAGTGAAATATGCACATGTGATCTTGCAAACACACACCAACCTGACTTGACAACGAGATGACCCAAACAATCTGGAACACATGTTCAACATGACTGACCGATGGTGTGAGCAACACTTGTGATTGATCATTCATTGACCCTGACGATGCTTGTGCGAGAGTGAGTGTTACTCCGTGTGTGAGTGTGACTGATTCTTTTGTATAGAACACAACATGTACACATGAAGCGAAGACCTTGAGCATGACCAAAACATGGTCGCAAGCATGACTTCGATACCAACATGCAAAAACTTTGGATGAAATGAACAAGCAAGGCAGATGCAAAGACTCACATGGGTTCACAGAGTGAACCCAAGTGTGCACATTCATCAAGCGAAACTCTCAAGGGAGGCTCCGAAATTGGGTGTAGGCCAAAATTTTGGAGGGTGGTTGTAGCTGCTACAACACTTGGTGACACAATGGTAGAACTCTAGCTTATCTGTTTTGGTTCATTGATAGTATAGGGCCTTGGTCTCTCGAGGAGTATTGAATCATTGTGTAGGTTACTTCGACTTCCCCACTTACCCCATGGACATACATGGTTCGCCTTTTGCCAACTTAATGAAATACAATCAAAAGTTCAGCGTGATCACAGTGTTTCGAATCCAGGAAGGATAGTTTGCTCAAGAGTTGAAAATTTTCAGAGTATAAGTTTTCATCTTTGGTTTTGCTCCGCTGCCAGCAGGCCTGGACAATACTGTGGTGGAGTCATGTAGGAACACACACATTGCTCCACTACCAGCGAGCCTGGTCAATACCTTGGTGGAGTTGCACGCTTCACTTCTTCGGTCATGAAGCCTTTCTCTTCTTTCACCTTTGTATTTTTCAAGAGGGGTCCCGAATTATTGAGAGTTGAATAGGTTGTTCCTTTAGAGAAGCATGTAAGACCTCTGACATAGGTTTGCTCATTTAGATTTTCCCCTCCTCCATTTATACTAGTTAGATGAGCTTGAACACACAAAGCAGAAGGTTGAGTATAGATATGGGGCTTTCCAGTGTGTACACAAGTTCATGGTTGGACCAAAACTTCCCTTGCAAACGGTTCATATTTTCCATCAAGACTTCATCGGCCAAAGGTTATAACCAAGCATAGAGAAGATGGACACAAGACTAACCAAGTGTTGCAGTGTCACAAGTCTCTTCAAATTTCAGCCACATACTCTATTCAAAAGCTAGAATGTAGTAGTTGGCAACACTTATTTCTGGAAACAAAAATAATAATATATCAAGCAAACAAAATGAACGTAAACAAAAATAGAAAGCAGAACAAACAAAGTGAAGTAGAAGTAGAAGTTAAAGAAAAAGAAAAGCAAGTAAGAAAACATGCAAAGCAAGAAAGCAAACAAGCATGCAAGCAAGCAAACTAAAAGCAACCACTGCTTCTACTCCTAAGCTAACAGTGCATGGGACTTATCACGTGAAGTGATATTTCCAATTCATACACCAATGCATTGGTTGACCCATGTTGGTGAAGGCTTGGTCTGCAAGCAACCCAGTTGTGCAAACCAACAATTGTGAAAGATACAACAATGAAAACAAACACTGTTGGCTTATTGTGGCCTGACCCAGGTTTAGATTTAAGTCATCCAAACAAATCTTGGTACTACTGGCCCTTTTGGTAATAGTCCGCAGAGTGCAGACTAAGGTCTCACCCGAAGTAGTATGGGAGGGTGCTAGAACTATGTTTCTGCACCCTGGAGATGTTTGATGAGTTCAAGTGGTCCCCTGTTTGACCCTGCACACAAGTCACTTCGCGCACTTTCCCGTACCTCGTAGCTTGACATACTGCCTTTGTGCAGCCCTACTCAGGGGTTGAAAGCTACGCTTCCACCTTACTACTCAAGGGCTTACTATTATTCCAATGTTAGTTTATTATTTTAGCCTACTTTCTTGGTTTAAGTTATACTTAACAATATAAACCATTCATACATGTGCGCACAGTAGCTAAACAGTATATTTGCAAATTAGATCAATCATTCATTAACTCAAGAACATATACACATAATTATGATGAAACTTCTCTTTCTTAATTCCTTCCCTGGTTACAAACTCGACTTCGCCCTACGCACTCAGTTGTGGACTACTAGGCCTATGTGCACTTAACTATAGAGCCTTCTCCTACTTTACAACCCAAAGACACACTTAGTCACTTAGACTCTTCCTATCTCTCCTACTTCCTTCTTCTCACTTAGAGCCTCACTCTATTTATACAATCCCATGGTCCGCAGACCATGGTTAGGTCTATCCAGCCAAAATTACATTACAAAACTAGAGTAGACAACCCTGTGACTCTATCATACATTTCGCACTCTGCACTCATAATTTGTGGATCTTTACAACAAGAATGGGTCAAAACTTGGGCTTTGAGCCCAAAAACATGACTGTAGGGGGATTCCATGCCCAACAGGCCCCCAACACAAACATCATGACTCCCCTCGAGTCACTCTGTCAGCATGGCGATCTTTGCACGGAGTCCCTCCAACTGTTCTCGAACCGCACGGAGGTTAGCAACACACTGAGTTGTTGCTTGCTGGATCTGCTGCATGCATTGTTTCGAGACCTCTATGTCTGGGGTACTTCTCTACATCAATGTGTGCATCCCTATATGTGCATGAGCTTTCCTTTGATTTTTTCCATGATAGTGAAAGCCTCATCGATCCAAGGCTGGACGTGCGCTTTTAGAACTGCCTCCTTATGTCGTGTCGCGTCCACCTGCTCCTTTAGTGCCTTAGCTTGCTGCATCCTCACAAGCCGCTGGGTGAGGACCACTATCTACGCAGTTCCTTGGACACTGTCATGTTGTTTTTGGAGTACTTGTGCCTCTGTCTCTAAGCGTTGGATGTTGGGGTCCTCCTACAGAGTTGTGAGGACCTTAAGTGCTTCTTCCAACATCTTGGTGCAGTCTCGCACTACACCTCCAATTTCCTCCAATCCCACTGTGATAACGCTAGCACGCTATTCTCTAACTTCTAGGGGAGTGGATGGTTGTGCCTTTAACCGCAGCTCGACGATATGAGGATTCAGCTCCAGCTGAACCTTTGTCATTTCTTCCCTGGCCTTGCGGACTCCTGTTGCCAACCTGTGGATCCGCACCTCCACTGGTAGATTTGTTGGGATGGCCAACTTCATGATGCTTCGACAAGCATCGTCAACCATCTACACCAACTGTTGATTTTGTGACACCAATTTGTTGCGCTGCAAGCTGAGTTGTTCCATATTTATCTTCTACTCGCTGAGGACTTAGAGCGTGCAGCTCTCCCTACCACGTAGCTATGTTGTTATCCCATCATGGAATAGGTATAATGTCTCGCATGGAAGGGCAGCTAGATTAATTCCGAGACCTTTCATCGTGCTAACCACATACCTATCGGCCTCATTTGATGTCACCAGAGCCTCTTCCGACAACACTATTGTGTTTGCCACCCACGCGCACAACATCTGCTCTGCTTCCGAGGATCCTACTGCGAGGTTAGTTGAAAGGTTACCAACCTGAGGAGGGCGTGCTTGTAACTCCTACAACTGCACTCTGAGGGCCCCCAACACAATCTGGTTCTCTTGCATGAAATCCTAAAGAGCCTCATTTGTGACATCGCGCACTGTCTCGCCGATGTCATGCAGATCACCCTCGGTTAGGTTGATCGGGTCAATGGCCAATTTCGATGCCTTGACCTTCTTCTTCAATCCTGCTCGCTCTGCCGGGTGTTGGCACTTCAACTTTGTGGACGTTGTCTGTGGGTCCACACCTCATTCTTCTATTTCTTCTTCCTCTGTTGTCTGCCCTTGCGAAGGCATTGCTTAGCCCTCACCCACCTTTTCGGCTGCTTCCTGTGTTGTTGTTACTGCTGCAGCCTTTTCCTGCTCAGCTACCTTCTATTCCACTTCCCACGAGCCCGCACCTCAGCAACTGCTATTTCCTTCCACCTTTTCTCTGCGAATTGTGTGATGTGTAGCTTGGCATCGTCTTTCTTCTTCTGCACTGCCACCCTCTCAAGTTCAACAAGATATGGGGCGCGCCACTCCGGAGGCCACGCCTCCAAGGTAGTGAAAATGGTGTCATTAGTGGCTACAAAGGGTCGCTTTGTCTACTGCTTTGTCAGATCCTTTCACACCCTAATATATACGTTATGCATGTCTGCCTTAAATTCTGTAAAACTCTGTAGACAGTTGTACAACGTGGGTGACAAGTGCAGCTTATGTTTTATGCATATGCAGATGTTCATCTCCATGAGAACCCAAAAGATCTCGTTGTTTTGTATCCTGGTAGCATCCTTCGTGGCCCAGAGCAAAGTGCGCTTGGTGGCCTCCAGTAGTTCTCTGTCAATTATGGGCAATTGACTGTCCTTCGGTAATTCCCCTGCTACGAGCACTATGTATAGCAACAACCATGCATAGTGGAAGGTTTTACCCTGCTCCTGGGCTTCGCGACAATTCTCTAAGAATTTAGTCAAAGGAATTCAGACCAATTAAACTGGACCGCTTCAGCACATTGCTTGGCGAGTGCGACCACTGGCATAGGTACTTTGTATGCGTGGCACTTTCGCATAACTTTTCCTATCAGGATTTGGGTTGCTATGTGAACTACTTTTTCCTTGATGTTTGTGATGGTGTAGCCCCTCTTCTTCTTTTCCAGCTTGTACCTTGTCTTCATGGCCTCTGCGATGGCAAAATCACTACCCTTTCCTTCCAATATGGTCACAGGGTCCTTTCCTTTGTATGGGAGCCAGGAAATGCAATGAATCAGGTCTACCATGATGGAAATGGGCTCCTACAGCCATAAATACCCATCATGCACCAGGAAGAGCAACTGCCTGATGATGAAAATGGTTATTGGAAGGCAGTGGAAATGTGACACCCATAGTAAGTTTAGCAGCCCAACCTTTTCCACATCGCACAACCACTTCCGCAGCTCTAATATCATCACCACCCCCGCGGTGTTCCACTTCATGATATTTCAGGTCTCAAGGTGAGGGAACTTCTCACGGTCAGCGAGGTCTCAATCTTCAAATTTCATGGTCGGCACATGGCCCAAGTGTGTGCCTTAAAATATAATTCCATCTAGGAGGACTGAGGTCTGGAGGGAAATCTTGCTCTCATCCAGGTCCTTGGGCACTTTGGCCTTCCTTTTTCATGGGGGGACATAGGCGGGCAATTTTGTCGCAGAGTGCGTAGGTTGAAGATCCACCTCCATGCCTTCATCTCCTTCCTATACGATGGTAAGGGCCTACAAAACTTCTTCTTCCTCATCTATTTCTATCATGACAACTTTCCCCTTATCTTCCATTGACAGTTTACTATGCAACGGGTTCTGTGGGGACACACGTACTGGAGCCATTTCTTTTTATCTTTCTTGGGTCTTGGCATACGCAGTGATTTAGGGATCTCTGCCACAATCCTGTCACCTTCTAGAACATCCTCCATAGCTAGGGCCTGTGCGGCCTCGCTGACGGACACCTCTTCTATTCCTATACCATCCTTAGTTGTTGTCATTGTAGCTGTGCAACAATCTATCACTCGCAAATTCAGGGGCTTAATCAATGCTCAACTCACAATACTCAGGGCTCTTCTCAATCACTCAATTCACAAATGACCAAGTGTTGTTTGCTATGCATCCCTTTTTATTTTATAGTGCTTTTTGAATTCGAATTCGACTGTTTCCCCCAATTATGGTTCATTAATGCTTTCTTGGCGACAGATTTTCCCAAATCTTGCCCATAAATCGCGTCTTAAATGCTTGCCGCTACTCCATTTGGCCTCAAGTCAAGCATTCCATCATGAATAGTGACTTCAACGATCACTTTCTAGCTAACTTGTGTGGCAGCGCGACCCCCCATTCGCGGTTGCGGACCTTGTGACTCTCTGATTCTGCGTGCATCTCCAACATCGCGCAGCTCTCGGGAAGAATATTTTATAGTCCCGCACTCCCTTCTAGCTACCTGGAGCACTAAGACTGTCCTTCCCTTGGCTAGTCAGGTGGTCACACCACCCATGTAGAGTTCCATCCTATCCTTCATTATGGTTCCTAGAGAATCCCCACCTTGTATTGCTACGGTTGGCATCACACACTTCACCATTTGCAACGCGCTACCCTGGTAACTATGCTTAGCAATATGTGGTCCAAGCCATGGCATCAGACTGATCAATTTGTGGCAATAGGCCTTAACCCTATCATCGGGATCACACGCACCCTGTCTTACTAGCATGGTCTTTTTTTCGAGAAAACCTTTTGTTGTTTTGTCCTCCATCTTCTTGACCTCCATGTCCATCAAAGTGATTTACTTTCTTAACCATACCCTTTCTTCTTCCAGTTTGTGGAGTCTAAGGTTTCCTTGTTAGATTTCTTCCTCAAGTCCCATGAGTTCTATTTCTTGTGGTTGTGTGATTCATTCTTTCCAGGCTGAGCGAACCATCGTATCAACGCGTGCTACCATGCGCGGTCTAGGTTTCACATGCTTCATAGGGATTACAACATCTACTTCATACTTCAGCTTTGGAAGTTCCTGCGCGGTCGGGGTTTTGCACATGGTCCTATAAGCCCATAAAACCACTGGTACGTGGAGGTCCTAGTCAATGTGCTTTACATGGTGGACCTTGTTCAGTACTTCGCATACTTTTTCAAAGGTTTCCACGCGAATACTCTTCAGCGTGCTTGGTCTTATCATACTTCTTGGTCATTATTTGCACCATCGTCTTTCCCGCTCTTGTTTGTTGGTCATGTTTCCTATTGTGAGGACGGTGTGTGTTCCTGAAAGTTGCACACCATATGTCTATACCCATCTGGAGAGGTGGGTGCATAGGTTGTTTCGTCCATCATACCCAACTTTCATCTGCATCTGAGGCTTTTCAAACTACATGAGCATCATCCTTCTACATTTGCGCCAGTCCTCAAAACTTCTTTGATGCGTACCCCACCATCTTGAGGGCATATCGTGCAATGCTCATTTCAGAGGATCAAAACATTGTTGTTCTGGTACTTCTCTTTCAAATTTGTTCAGTAAATCATCCACCTCGCTCAACCCATCATACATAGGTAGATCTCTTACCTCTATTGTCACACATCACAGTGACCTTGTCATCATGTTGCAATTGAGCATGGGTTACCTCGTGTAACTGGTTCTGCCATTGTTCCATCTCCTCATCCAAATCTAAGGTGTAGGATCTTTCACGCTCCCACGAAGTCCTGCCATCTGCTGTTGGATTCACCCAGTCCTACTCCCAAGAGGTTATCTTGTAGATACAGTCTAGATCATCATCATTGTCATAGTCGCGCACTGGCTTTGTGTAGCATGATCCTTTGTTAGGGTCTAAAGGTACCACTACGTGTAGTGACTTTTTCTCAAAAAACATCTTACGCTTCGTTAGATTTATTACTCCATTCATGTCAGTGGCCCAATCTATTCCCAATAGTGCAGGATAGGGATTGCTGTCATCAACAATCTCTATCACTTCGAAATCTGCAAGCGCGCTCGCACCTTCAATATCCACCATTATTCCTTGCAATCTTCCCATGGGTAGGATCTTTTGCTGGTTCTCCATTTGCAATTGAATAGGAGACCATTGCAATGCGGTCCTGACCATGCGCTCCCATGTCTGCTTTGGCAGGACATTCCTGTCTGATCCTAGATCCAAAATCACTTTATCCATTTCATATTCTCCAATCTACACGGTCAATCTCATCTCCCTTCCTGTTCGCGTTGTGTGCTTCCTGAGCTTCTGGACTAGGCGTGGTTCTCATGGCATGGTCCCAACACATCTAGTGATGATTTCTTGCAATCCCTACACAGCTTTGCTGTCACGCAGCAACTTCATAAATGTATCCAAAAAGGTAATGAGCATTGATGGGTCCATTTCTAGTTCTAGTTTATCTTTACTTCCTAAAGTGGAGGCCTCCACCAAGCTCTTCTTAGCTTCCATTAATGTCTCCTTAGCGCGCTCTAAATCAAATTTTGGTTCCTTTGTTGGAGCCTTGCAAATCTAGACACTCTCTTTGGGCTGCTTTCCTTTTTCATCTCCTATCGTAATAACACTTCGGAGCACGATGTTTACATTTGGGTCTTCCTCACGTGGCTCATACCTCATAATTTGCAGGTTATGAGTCGAGGGAGGTTGGAGCGCTCCTTTATCATGCAACCTTTCTATCAGCATGGGACAGTCCTCTGTCTCATGATCAAACTAGGTACAATATAAGCATGATGGTCTCGTTGGATTTGTACAATCAGGGGCATAATGCCTTGGTCCTTCGCAATTGTAACAGATTAGCTGTCTACGACCTCTTCCTGGCCCCATTCCACCTCGACCTCGTCTCTGCCCCTGAAATCCAATGTGTGCCATCCCTGCATTTTGATCAAGGGCCTATGTTTCGACCTGAACTCTGTAGGTAGGAGTCTGATCCATCATTAGTTCATAACTTCAATAGGTGCGCTCATTGTGGCCTACTGACTTGCAGAAATTATAAAACAATTGTTGGGACATGTATACTTCTGTAATAGATGGCAGTTATCTATAGCATGCTTTTCTCCTATTTGACAAATCATGCACCATAATGTAGGTGTCTCACTCAGTTTTGTTTGGGCCTCTGGTCTTAATGGCGTTGATCCTCCTCCTGCCAGGTAGTTCTCAAATACTAGATAATGGTCCTTGTCATGTCCCTGTCCTTTGCACTTTATGCACCATACCTCCTCACGCGCTTCTGAGCGAACTATCCTGTCTTGTTTCAAACTCTGCATTTCAAGGCACAAGTTTTTGAACTGCACATGGATCTGTTGGATTCCCATGTTAGGATCTTGTATTGGGGTCTCATGCAGTCTCATTGTGATCTCCAAAGCCTCAGCTTGAGTGGATAGCTTCTATTGTGACAACGCATTCCTTAGATGCGACGTTAGTGAAGCTACAAACCATGCGTGGTGTGGCCCATCCGTCAAGGTCATGTTGGCTTCCCGAATCATACACTTCAGTGTCTAATCTAGCTCCCGAAGGGTCTCGCCTGGAAGCATCACAATCTCCTTAAATCCAATAATAGACTGTGTCTCTAATTTTGGCCGGCTAAATTCCCTATTTAGCGTAGCTTAGATATCTCCAATCCTTGTGTTTGGATTGTCATTGGAATGCTTAACGTACCATGTTGGTGCATGATCCTACAAAGTGCTCACTAGCATTGCCTTCTTTATATTTTCATATGTGACTCCCTACGCTTCCCATACAGCCTTTACCACGAACCAAAACTAGTCAGGATCTTCGTTCCCTACTCCTTTGAACACTGACAACTTTATCTCACTTGCCATATTGAACTGTGGTGGTGTGGGCAAAGATGGGGGTGAAGATGGTGAAACTGGTGGTGGTGTAGGTGGGGGTGGTATGTGCAGAATTCGATGCCTTATCAGATTGATCGCACTACTTGGTGAAACCTTCGCGAGCTCCTCCTTACTTTCCCGCGGAGGTGAAATTAAGGGACTAGTATCTAATTCTGCACTACCCTCATTTTTGTAGATCCTCCCACTTCGCGTAGCCCCAAACATCAATTTATTCACATAACCCGCTTTTCACACAGTAGCATTTTACTCAAAGTGTTCAAAGATTTAACGTACTTACCTTGTGGTCCATTGAGGGTGTCGTTCCGCCTCACTATAGCTGACTAAAGTATCTACCGTGAACTCGGTGGTAAACCCTACTATAATTAGATCGAGCCAATGGTCCACAATGCGCACGGTCTTATCTTTTTATGCTTCCAGTCTGCACACCAACTCTGGAGTCCACACAATGGGTTTGTCGATCCTACACCTTCCTTGGTTATTTACTAGTTTCGCGATCCACTCATACAAATCAGAGGGGAAGGATGCAAAGAAAATTTAGTGGATTTCCATATATAAGTAGAAATCTAACCACTCTTCCTTTGATAACCATGGATTCCTATTTTCCTGTGCCACGAACTCGTGAATCTTTTTGTCCAACCACTCTTCAATTCCTTTCTTTGTCAGTTTCCAGTGATATGACATCAGACATCTCTTATGCAGATCCTGGTCCCGACAATGGAACCATTTCTTGGCTTATTGGGGCATGACCCAGGTTCAAAGTTAAGTCAGCCAAACAAATCTCGGTACTACTATCCCTTTCGTCAATAGTCCATAGAGCGCAGACTAAGATCTCACCTGAAGTAGTATGGAAGGGTCCTAGAACCAAGTTTCTGCACCCTAGAGATGTCTAATGAGTTCAAATGGTCAGCGATTTGACCCTGCACGCAAGTCATTTCGTGCACTTTCCCGTACCTCGCAGCCTGATATACTACCTTCGCGTAGCCCTACTCGGGGGTTGAACACTACGCTTCCGTGTTACTACTCAAGGCCTTACTGTTATTCCAATGTTAGCTGATTATTTTAGCCTACTTGTTTGATTTAAGTTATACTTAACAATATAAACCATTCATACAGGTGCGCACAGTAAATAAATAGTATATTTGCAAATTAGATCAAAGTTGGGCATGGAATCCCCCCAAGGCATGTTTTGGGGCTCAAAGCCCAGGTTTTTACCCAATATTGTTGTAAAGTCTCCGCAAATTGTAGGCGCAGAGCGCGAAATGTATGATAAAGTCACTGGGTTGTCCACCCTAGTCTTCTAAATGTAATGTTGGCATACCCATGGTCCATGGACCATGGGATTGTATAAATAGAGTGAGGCTCTAAGTGTAAAAGATAACCAATGAAGCAATGAGGAATAAGAAAGCAAGAAGAGAAGATAGAGTCGAAGTAGCTAAGTGTGTCTTGGGTCGTAGAGTAGGAGAAGGCTCTACAGTTGAGTGCGCAGGGTGGAGTTGAGTCTGTAACCAAAGAAGAGATTAATAAAGAGAAGATTTATCATACTTTTGTGTATTTGTTCTTGGGTTAATGCATGTTTTATGTGAATTGCAAATATATAGTTTATTCATTGTGCGCACCTGTCTGAATGATTTATATTACTAACTATAACTTAATGCATACAAGTAAGCTAATTTAATCAATTAACAGTGAGATACTCATAAGGACTTTGGTAATAACAATGTTCGGCCCCTAAGTAGGGCTGCGCAAAGGTAGCATCTTAGGCTGCAAGGTGTGGGAAAGTGCGTGTAGTGACATGCACGCAGAGCTGAACCGTGGAGCACTTGAACTCATTAGACATCTCCAAGGTGCGGAAACCTGGTTCTAGCACACTCCCATACTACTTAGGGTGAGACCTCAGTCTGAGCTTCGTGGACTATTGCCAAAAGGGCTAGTATCACTAAAAAATCAACCAGAAACAAAGAAAGAGGAAAGCTCAATCAAACTAATAAGGGAGCTGCAAACAAATCTTGGAAAAAGCAGCAACCAAGACAATTGATTCAAGGAAATTGAAGTAATGAACTAGGTCACATGGACGAAAAAGCAAGATTCATCGAACAAAACCTAAGCAAGATTGCCTTGACTATAAACAATGAAAAACAAATGACTGAGCAAGAAAAAAGGCAAAGGGATGAATCAGACTGGAAAATTCAGGAGAGAGAATTGAAAAAATCAATTCTATAGGTATCTCCGCGAGTAGAACACTAGCAACTAGCGCTAATAGAGAGCTAGTTGTAACAATAGAGCGCTGTCAGCGCGGGAGTACACGTCTTTCCCGTGTGGCATTATTTCACGATGCACAGGATTTCACAAAAGCATGATCGTGATGTCATCGTGACTGTTAGGCTAAGTTCTGCGATGATGCAAATAACAAAGGAAAATGAGCCAAAGACTCCCAAACAAAAACCAGCTAGGCTAACAGACAATAGAGGGACCTCCCAGATCAACCCAGGTGATCTTAGAAACTGATAACCAAATCCCAAAAGCCAAGAGAGACCAAATTCAAAATCAAAACAAGAGCAAAGAGAAAAACATAGGATAGACTCCCCAGCAGAGTCAACCCCTCTATCCCTAGAGTGGGTCTAGTCACAAACAAGGACAGAACAACAATAGCTTTCCTTAAACAGTTAAAGTTGGAGGCCTACCTCAACCGGTGGTCGATGGAGTTCCGTTGCGCTACTCTAGCTTTCGCTTCCTTCTCTTCAATGAGTGATCAACCTGAAACAAAGCAAAGGAAATAAAACAAAGCACGTAATCTGAAAACAATGATGAACTATTTACTTACAAAGTCAAGAAGTCATGAGCTATCAAGTACATTACATACAAGACATTGGAAAACATCATTGGTTGCATTAATAATGAAATAAGAGTAAGCTTACAACCAAAGCCTTGATGTCACAAGCCTTCTAAGAGGGATCCAGCCAACATGTTCTTCAAGCATTCACTCTTTGAAGATGGATCTCCCAACATACAAGTCTCTCTCTCTCTCTCACTCACAAGTTTGACATGAAATCAAGGGCACTTCACAACCTTTCCCAAACTAGCAAAGCTCTCACACTTATCACACTCACACCATCAAAGCACTAACAACACTATTTCAATCAAGAATTTACCAACTACCAACTAGCTGATCATATCAAAGATGAGTGTTTAAATAGGAGAAGGAGCCTCCATGAAAGGTGGAAGGGAGAGCTTATCTCTAAGAGGTAGCACAATTAATGGAACTGCCACACCAGGGAAGGAAGGGTGACAAAAACTATGCCAACAACCAGGCCTGGAGTCATCCAGAAGGCCGACTGTTGGAACAATTCATCCAATCTAGATCATCGCGGGTACATTCTTCTCCTCCGCGGAAGGTCAAGTTTCCTTGTAAATTGTGCTAGGGTGACCATCTTATTTGTGATTTTCCTGGCATTCCTAGGATCTTAGAAGCATGGTCTCACGATCCAGCTCATCCCTCATCGTCCTCTGAAGCTCATAGCAATGCTACCCTATCGACTAACAATGGTAAGAAGAATGGGAAGATTTGATTCCCCTGTAGAATGTGTGAAGGCAACCATCCCCTTCACCTTTTTCCGCTCATGGATAAAGCTTCTGCCATTTTGGAAAGTCTTACAACTTCTTCACCCCAACTTCCCATTGGTTATCAGAGGCTCTCTTCAGACCGTCTCCCCGCTGACAAAGAGATTGACTTAGATTCTTCTCTTGTCCGTCCTCCTCTTTCTGAACCTGGCTGTGCTAAGCCTGTTCCAGACCAACCATTGGTCAGAGAGAGTGTCGACTTGGGTTCACCACTTGTTGATCACTCTGTTTCGGAAGAGCATCATGCTCATGTTCTTCTCATCTCATCAGATTCTCCTGAGTCCGAAAATGACCCTCTTATCCTTGCTGGTTAAGAGGGTCCCTCTTCGGTTCCTGTAGAGCAGGGGGACAATCATACGATACCCCCACCGAGTAGTTCAGTCATTTCCTTCGACTAGAGTCATTTGACCACCTTCTGCCTTCCATCCCATGTGCCTTTCCAGATTACAATACATGCTTATGCTAAGGCAGTACCTGGCACTGTCTTGGATGAGGGTGCATTTGTCAGTCTTATGCCTTCCACTACTTGGCAAGCTTTGGGCTCCCCACAGATTGTGCCAGTCGCACAGAATCTGTTAGCGTTTGACAGAGGAACCAGTCAACCTTTAGGGATCCTTCCAAAGTTTCCTACTACTTTGGAGGGGGGGGAATTTTCTATATAGACGTCGTGATTGTCCAAGATGTTTTAGATTTTAGTCTTCTCCTTGGCCGTGACTATGTTTATGCCATGGGGGCCCTCGTCTCTTCACTTTTTCGTGTGGTTTTTTTTCCACACGATGGAAGAATCGTGACCATAGATCAATTGTCATTATTTAGCCACCCGGCGCCTCCTGTGTCACTATCATCCCCTATCAGTTCTTGCTCGCAAGCAATACCTTCTTTGCCACAAGTCAATTATGTGGCTACCCGTTCCATCTCCGCCTCTGCTGATGATCATGCAGATGGTCTCGTACATCATGTACTGGGGGCATTGGAACCCGATCTGTCATTAGTGCTTCATGACATGTATTCCTCCCAGAGTGCGTCCCTTCCGTCCCGCGAAGACCTCTTGGGAGCCATGTTCTTATGTGGCCAATGAAATCAGATGTCTCGAGGATGGTTTGTTCCTATCTCAACCTCGTTAAAAAATGAAACCAAGTGTGACGAGGATAGTTTTTTCCTGTCTCAACCTCGTTAACAAATGAAACAAGGGTTATGAGGATAGTTCCTTTACTGTGTCAACCTCATTAAAAAATGAAACAACTCCCTTTCCAAATCGAGTCTTTGATTAAGATCTTGTAAAATCCAAGTCGAGTCTTTCTAAGATCTCAAAAGTGAACCTTCATTTCATCCACCTCGTTGAATGCAATGAAGTTTGGGGGGCATGTACCTCGACTTACATCATTATGCTGGGGGCATGCGAACTTATAACAAGCATATTTTTTCGTTTCAAGCTTGAATAAACATGAAATCGAATCCAAGTAGAGTTCTCCATGGTTCAAGCTTGTGTAAAAATGAACCCATACCTAATTTACATCTTGTGATTGTTGTTTTTATCCATTTTTATACCTGATTTACATCTTGTGATTGCCATCTCTTTGGCCGATCATATGCTTTCACTTGGTTGTTTTTCCCTTCCTAAGGAACTGCAGCGATGAGTGGTTTTATTAGCCAGCCTCTTGACCATTACATTTTTTGAGTAGTTCCACCATTGCCGGAACCAGTTGCTACCCTTTATACCACTCATTCCTCGAGCTCGAGTCTCATTTAAGCTCTTTTTTGACTCGTAAACGATGAATAGATTGCCGAGTATTTTTTCCCTTTTTGACTCGTTAAAGAGAATAAAAATGGAGGTCTGCTTTCAGCTCTTTTCTGACCATTTAAAGACGAAAAGATTGCTGAGTTTTCCTTTTTAACTCGTTAAATAGAATTAAAAAGGTGGTCCCCTTTGAGCTCTTTTCTGATCGTATAAAGTGAAAAGATTGCCGAACTTTTGTCGTTTCAGGTCCAATATTGGTTATGAAACGACGTGGTCTCGATCACTTTTTTACTTTTTCGGGTCGATACCACTAACCACGAAAAGTACTCCTTGGTCATAATGGCCAAGCATATCTTTCAAGTATCATTTTATACTTTTTCGGTCTCGAGAGACACAAATTTACGAAAAAAGACCCCCCTGGACTTTTCTTTTCCATGTCTTTTTCAAACTCCCTAAACATGAAAAAGACTCTGAGCTTTACCTATGTCGGACTTGTTAAACCCTGACGACATTGGACTCATCACCATGACGATACTCGAGCTTCTCCTCCCTGGGGCTCGTTAAACTATTACTAGGTTGGATTCAATGACAGGTTTATCATTGATTGTCTACGGCAGCTAGTCACTCTTGAACATCGACACTTCTGCTTCTTGTCGAGTTGGGACATCCATACATTGTCATTTGGCCTTCTGTGGGTTTGAGTTGTCATTTAGCCTTATTCCATCTGATCCATGGCATCTTCATCGAGCCTCATATCTCTTGGTACCTAAATGCTGCCACCCTCCGGAGTCGTGTCGCCGACATGTTCAAGAGTATAATCCTTCTGCAGTTTACACCTTTGTCTTCTTCTCTAATATCTGTTTCACCATCTACCTCTTTTTTCTCGTCTCATGTTGTTGACGGGGGGAAACATTATGGACCTCTTGCGATGGATCGTCTCCTATTGAAATCAGCTCATTATCCAGGAGATTGATCTATACCCCATTTTGGTACCTTGGAGCTTGCATGCCTCAATGGAAAGTTCTTCACGCCTGACAGCCGACTTGCATCATTGGTCATCGATTAGGCGATTCCGCTAGTGTTTGACTTCATCTCACTCTTCACACTTCATGGATTGTTCTGGACAGTACCTTGAGAACCATTGAAATTATTGGTGGTTTCTCTCGCGCTCGTTAACAGTTTACATCATCGACCAGTAATCAAGCGATTTTCTCTCATGCTCGACTTCAGCACCTCTATTTGCATGTTAGAACTTGTACTGTCGTTGGTTGGGTTCAAGACCCCAAAATCAGATTACACATGTTCGAGTTGTGTGGATTGGTTCATGATTACATGACTAGTTGATGGATGGTTGTGCCCATACCTGAGTCTTCATGGATGGCTGCGACCATACCTTTGTCATTATTATGGTCTCATTAGCTGGATGGCTGCGTCCATACCACAGACCTAGTTCATATGTCTTTTGGATGGCTGCATCCATGCCTCAACTACATGTACTTCACTATCAGAGATATTGTACTTGTGCCTACAGGTTCTTCTAGACGGTGTTCCAGCTCAGTTGTTTTGTAAAGCATTTCACCCCTCCCACTCTCTCGGGCTTCGTACTTTAGGGGGCATATGTTATATCACCACCTTTACTCCCGGTCCTTCTACTGTGTCATGCGTCCAAGTCAAACATGCTCATACTGAAAAAATGCTCTCCTATGCTGCCAATTGACCCACTTTTCATAAGTTATTTGCCTCATCATGACTATGGGCTTAATGCATGTGCTGAAAGGTGCTCACGAACAGTCCATCCGCATTGCCAGCGCGGAAGTACATCTGATTCCCACGACGACTCGATTTTATGCATCAGCGCGGGGCTATGTGTTAACTTCAGCGATGATCTGACTGGCTATACTGATCACTAGTGATGTCAGCGTTGAAGCTCAGTTATGTACCTACGATGATCCAGATTGGGTGAATTATTCCAATAGTCGGCCTTCTAGATGACTCCAGACCTAGTTGTTGGCATAGTTTGTGTCGCCCTTCCTTCCCTGGTGTGGCAGTTCCGTCAATTGTGCTACCTTCCTTGGTGATAAACTCTCCCTTCCACCTTTCATGGAGGCTCCTTCTCCTATTTAAACACTCATCTTTGATATGATCAGGTAGTTGGTAGTTTGTAAATTCTTGATTGAAACAATGCTATTAGTTCTTTGATAGATAGCTGGTGTGAGTGTGATAAGTGTGAGAGCTTTGCTAGTTTTGGGAAGGTTGTGAAGTGCCGTTGATTTCATGTCAAACTTGTGAGGGAGAGAGAGAGAGACTTGTATGTTGGGAGATCCATCTTCAAAGAGTGAATGCTTGAAGAACATGTTGACTGGATCCCCCAGAGAGGGCTTGTGACATCAAGACTTTGGTTGTAAGCTTACTCTTATTTCATTATTAATGCAATCAATGATGTTTTCCAATGTCTTGTATGTAATGTACTTGATAGCTCATGAATTCTTAACTTTGTGAGTAAATAGTTCATCGTTGTTTCCAGATTACGTGCTTTGTTGTATTTTCTTTGCTTTGTTTCAGGTTGATCACTCGTTGAGGAGAAGGAAGTGAAAGTTGGAGTAGCGCAAAAAAACTCCATCGACCACCGGCTGAGGTAGGCCTCCAACTTTAACTATTTAAGGAAAGCTATTGTTGATATGTCCTTGTTTGTGACTAAACCCACTCTAGGGCTAGAGGGTTTGCCTCTGTCCATAGAGGGAACACTTTCTTGCATCACAAGTAGTATCAGGATTTGTTTGGCTAAATCACCTCTGAACTTGGGTCAATTCCCAATAAGCCAAAAAATTGTTTTGTTGCCAGGACCAGGGTATGCATAAGAGATGTCTGATGTCGTGTCACTGGAATTCGAAAAAGAAAGAAATTGAAGGGTGGTTGGATAGAAAGATTCACGAGTTCGTGGTGCAGGAAAATAGGAATCCACGGGTATCAAAGGAACAATGGTTAGAGCACTACTTATATATGGAAATCCATGAAATTTTCTTTGCATCCTTCCCCTCTGAATTGTACGAGTGGATCATGAAGCTAGCAGATAGTCAGGGAAGGTGTAGGCTTGATAGACCTATTGTGTGAACTCCAAAGTTGGTGCACAAACTAGAAGCATCAGAAGATAAGATCATGTGCATTGTGGACCATTGGCTCGATCAAATTATAGGAGGGTTTATCACCGAGTTCATGGTATATGCTTCAGTCAACTACAGCAAGACGAAACGATGCTTCCTCAAAGGACCGCGAGGTAAGTACATTAAATCTTTGAACACTTGGATTAAAATGCTACTATGTGAAAAGTGAGTTATGCAAATAAATTAATTTTTGGGGCTACGTGAAGTGGGAGGATCTACAAAAACGAAGGTAGCGAAGAATTAGAGACTAGTCCCTTGATTTCACCTTTGCGGGAGAGTGAGGAGGAGCTTGTGAAAGTTTCACCAAGGAGTGCAATCAGCCTGATAAGATAGCGAATTCCGCGCATACCACCCCCACCTACACCACCACAAGTTTCACCATCTTCACCCCTATCTTTTCCCACACCACTTCCACCACCACCACAGTTCAATATGGCAAGCGCATTAAAATTTCAAGTGTTCAAAGGAGTAGGGAATGAATATCCAGACCAATTTTGGTTCATGGTAAAGGCTGTATGGGAAGAACAAGGAGTCATGAATGACAATATAAACAAGGAAATGCTGGTGAGCACATTGCAGGATCGCGCACTAACATGGTACATTAAGCATTCCAATGACAATCCAAATGCCAAGATCGTGGATATCCAAGCTGCACTAAACAGGGAATTTAGTAGGCCAAATTCAAAGACAGTCGATTATTGCATTTAAGGAAATCGCAATGCTTCCAGGCGAGACCCCCCTGGGAACTAGATCAAAGACTGAAGTGTATGATTCATGAAGCCAATATGACCTTGACATATGGGAAAAGTTGTGCATGGTTTGTAGCGTCACTAACACCACATCCAAGGATTGCACTGTCACAACAGAAGCTATCAACTCAGGCCGAGGCCTTGGAGATTGCAATGAGACTGCACGAGACCTCGATACAAGATCCTAATTTAGGAGTCCAATAGATCCATGTGTAGTTGAAAAACTTGTGTCTTGAGATTTAGAGCTTGAAACAAGACAGGACGGCTCGCCGAGAAGCACGAGAGGAGGTATGGTGCATAAAGTGCAAAGGCCAGGGACATAACAAGGACCATTATCTAGTCTTTGTGAACTACCTGGCGGGAGGAGGGCCAATGCCATTGAGATGAGAGGCACAAGCAGGACCGAGCATGTCGCCTGCATTATGGTGTGCGATTTGTCAGATAGGAGGGAAGCATGCTACAGATAACTGTCATCTATTACAGGAGTTTACACAGACGTCCCAACAGTTGTTCTATAATTTCTGCAGGTTAGTAGGCCATGATGAGCGTACCTATAGAAGTATGAACTGATGATGGATCATACTCCTACCTATAGGGTTCAGAATGAAATGTGAGCCCTCAATCTATATGCAAGAAAGGCACTCACTAGATTTCAGGGGCGCGGATGAGGTCAAGGTGGAATGGGACCAGGAAGGGGTCACGAACAACTGATCTATTACAATTTCGGAGGGCCAGGGCATTATGCCCGTGATTGTACAAATCCAACGAGATCATCATGTTTATATTGTACCCAGTTTGATCATGAGACAGAGGACTTCCCCACATTGATAGCGAGGTTGTGTGATAAAGGGACACTCTAACCTTCCCCGATGTAGAACCTGCAAATGATTAGGTCTGAGCCGCATGAGGAGGACTCGAATGTAAACATCGTGCTCCGAAGCGATATCACGATAGGAGATGACAAGGGCAAGCAGCTTGAAGAGAGTGCCTAGGTTTTCAAGGCTCTAACAAAGGAACCAGAGTTATATTTGGAGCATGTGAAGGAGACATTCATGGAAGCTAAGAAAAGCTTCATAGAGGCCTCCACTTTAGGTAGTAACGATAATCTAGAACTTGAGATGGACCCATCAATGCTCACTACCTTTCTGGAGACATGCATGAAGCTACTGCGTGACAACAAAGCGATGAAGGGGCTATAAGAACTCATCACTATATGTGTGGGACCCAGAGAACTGCATGTAGTCTGGAAGCTCAGAAAGCACACAACACGGATAGGAAGGGAAATGAGATTGATTGCACAAAACAGGGAATATGGAATGGATCAAGTGATTTTGGATCTAAGATCAGACGTGAATGTTTTGCCAAAGTAGACCTAGGAGCGCATGGGAAAGCCTGCGTTGTAATGGTCTCCTATTCAATTATGAACGGTGAATCAACGAAAGATCCTACCGATGGGAATATTGTAGGGAATAACGGTAGATATCGAAGGCGCGAGCACGCTTGCAGATTTTGAAGTGATAGATATTGTTGATGGCAATAATCCCTATCCCGCACTAATGGGAATAGATTAGGCCACTGATATTAATTAAGTGATAAATCTAAAGAAGTGCAAGATGATTTTTGAGAAAAGGTCACTGCGTGTAGTGGTATCTTTAGACCCTGCAGAAGGATTGTGCTACACAGAGCCAGTGCATGACTATGATAGCGATGACGATCTAGACTCTATCTACAAGATAAATACATGAGAGCAGGATTGGGTGAATCCAATAGCGGATGGCAGGATTTCGTGGGAGCGCGAAAGCTCCTGCACCTCAGATTCAGACGAGGAGATAGAGAGATGGCTAAACCGATTACACGAGGTAACCACGCTCAACTGTAACATGATGATAAGGTCACTATGCTATGTAGCAACAGAGGCAAAAGGTCTGCCTATGTATGACGGACTGACTGCGGTAGATGATTTCTTGTACAAATTTGAATGAGAAGTACCAGAACAGTAGTAGTTCGACACTCTAAAATGGGAACTGTGTGCTACGCCTGCAAGGTGGTGGGGTACGCATCAAAGAAGTTTTGAGAACTGGCATGACTGCAGAAGAATGATGTGCATGAAGTTTGGAAACCCTCAGATGCGATGAAAGCTAGATATGATGGACAAAACAACTTGCACGCCCACCTTTCCAGATGGGTACAAGGGTATAGTATGCAACCTACACGAGCACACATTGTCCTCACAATAGGAAACAGGACCAGCAAGCAAGAGTGGGCAAGACAAGGGCGCGAATGACGAAGTATGATAAGACCAAGTGTGCTAAAGTTTATCCATGGGGAAGCTTTTGACAAAGTGTGTAAAGTACTGAATGTGGTCCACCATGTGATACGCACTAACTGGGACCTGCGCATACCAACGGTTCTATGGGCTTATAGGACCATGTGCAAAACCTTGACCATGTGAGCACTTTCGGAGCTGAAGTATGAAGCAGAGGTTGTAATCCCTATGGAGCATGAAGCCTAGTTAGCACATAGTAGCACTTGTAGATACGACGGTTCACGAAGCCCGGAAAGAAGGAATCACACAGCCGAAAAAAATAGAACACATTAGACTTGAGGAAGAAATCCGACGGGGAAACTTTAGACTCCACGAACTTGAAAAAGAAAGGGTACGATTAAGGAAGAAAAGCGCTTTGATGGACGTGGAGGTCAAGAAGCTGGAAGACGAGATAAAGGAAGCGTTTCTCATCGAAAAACCTAGGATGGTAAGGCAAGGTGCATACGATCATACTGACAAGTTTGAGAACTATCGTCATGAACTGGTTAGTCTGCTGCCTTGGCTTGGACCGCATATCACCAAGCATGGTGACTAGGGTAGTGTGTTGCAAGTAGTGAATTGTGCAATGCCGACCACAACAATCGAACGCAAGGATTCTCCACGAACCATGGTGGAGGATGAGATGGAGCCCCACATGGATGGTGCGACCACCTGACTAGCTGCACGAGGACAGTCTTAGCACTCCAGGCAGTTGGAAGGGAGCGTGGGACTATAAAATATTATGCTTAAGAGTTCCACGATATTGGTGATGCGCATTGAACCAAAGAGTCACAAGGTCTGTAACCGTGCATGGAGGGTTGCGTTGCCACGCGGGTTGGCCAGAAAGTGACTGTTGAAGTCACTATTCATGATGGGATGCTAAACTTGAGGCCAAATGGAGCAGGTGGCGGAATTTAAGACGTAATTTATGGGTAATATTTGGGAAAATATGCCGCCAAGAAATCATTAATGGACCGAAATTGGGGGGAACGGTCGAATTCAAATTCAAAGGGTGCTATAAAACACAAAGGGCTACCCAGCAAACAACACTTGGTCATCTGAGAATTGAGCCATTGAGCAGAGCCTTGAGCATTGAGAGCCAAGCGATAATTAAGCCCCTGAATTCGCGAGTGAAAGAATACAACCTAGATACGATGACAACAACTAAGGATGGTTTGGGCATAGAAGAGGTAACCGCCAATGAGGTTGCATAGGCCCTAACTATGGAAAATTTCCAGAAGGCGTCGTGGTTGTGACAGAATTCCCCAAATCACCACGTACGCCAAGGCCTAAGAAGGATAAACAAGCAATGGCCCCTGTACGCATGTCCTCGAGGAACCCGCTACACAACAAGCTATTGATGGCAGAGAAAGGGAAAGTTGTCACGATAGAAACAGATGAGGAACAAGAAGATTTGCAGGCCCTTATTATCGCAGAGGAAGAAGATGAAGACATGGAGGAGGATATTCCACCTACACACTCTACGACAAAACTACCCGCATATGTCCCTTTGCAGAAAGGGAAGACCATAGTGCCAAAGGACCTGGATGAAACAAAGAGTTCACTCTAGACCCTACTCTTCCCAGATAAAATTGCGTTTGAAGGCACACACCTGGGCCGCGTGCCAACCATGAAGTTTGATTATTGGGACCTCACTAACTGCGAGAATTTCCCTCACCTAGATTTTGGGAACCTCATGAATCAGAACACTGCAAGGGTGGTGACAACATTAGAGCCGTGGAAGTGGTTGTGCAGTGTGGAAAAGGTCGGGTTTCTGAACTTACTATCGGTGCCACATTTCCACCGAGTGCCATCACCATTTTCATCATCAGGCAACTACTCTACCTGGTGCATGATGGGTATTTATGGCTAGAGGAGCCTATCGCCATCACGGTAGGCCTAATTCACCATGTTTCTCAGCTCCCCTGCATAGGAAAGGACCCCGTGACCATAGCCGAAGGAAAGGGCAGTGATTTGGCCCTTGCGGAGTCCATGGAAACAAAGTATAAGCTAGAAAAGAATAAGAGGGGCTACGCCATCTTCAGCATCAAGGACAAAGCAGTCCATGTAGCCACCTAGATCCTTGTAGGCAAATTTATGCAGACGTGTTGCACCGATGAGGTACCGACATCGGTGGTCGCATTGGCCGAGCAGTGCATGGAGGGGGTCCAATTCAACTGGTCGACTTCCTCTGCGAGGAATTTTTGAAAAATTGTCATGAAGTCGAGGAGCAGGGTAAAACCTTCCACTATGCATGGTTGTTGCTATCCATAGTGCTCATAGCAGGCGAACTATAGGAGGAAATTCAATTCCTTAGCATTGACAAAGAATTACTAGAGGTTGCGAAGTACGCTTCGCTCTGGGCCATGAAGGACGTGAAACGGATACACAACAAAAAAATATTATGGGTGCTCATGGAGATGAACATGCAGATGTGGATCAATCAAAATCTGTGCCTTTCACCCACGGTGTACAACAGTATGCAGAGTTTTGTAGACTTTAAGGCTGATATGCACAACATTTTTATAAGGGCACGTAAGGATCTGGTGAAGCAGTGGATGAAGCTACCTTTTTTAGCCACTGACGATGCCATTTTTACTGTCTTGGAGACATGGCCCCCAGAATGGTGCACCCCAGATTAGGTAGAACTTGAAAGGGTAGCAACATAGAAGAAGGAGGATGCCAATCTGCACATCACATAGTTGGTTGAGAAAAGGCAGAAGGAAATAGCAGTAGCTGAGGTAAGGGCAGTGTAGGAAGTGGAATAAAAATCCATTGAGTAGAAAATGGCCGCATAAGTAGCAATAACAGCCAAGGAGGCAGAGGGAAAAATTGCAAAGGTGCACAAGGGCTAAGTAACATCCTCACAGGGGTAGGAGGCAAAGGAAGTAGAAATAGCAGAAGGGAGAGCAAACCCAGGCACCGCGTCCACATAGCTGAAGTGCCCACACATAGTAGAGCGAGTAGGAATGAGGAAGAAGGTCAAGGCCTTGAAATTGGCCATTGACCCGATCACCTTAACTAAAGGTGATCTGCATGACATCAACGAGACGGTTCGCGATGTCACAAATGAGGCTCTTCCGCATTTTATGCAAGAGCACCAGACTGTGTTGGGGCTGTTAGTGTCAGTCTTCGAAGCTTTCCACTAGTGATCAAATATACTCTTATAAAGTGGTATTAGGGTGTCAAAGTCAAATTTTGTCATTTCAGTGAGTCTTCAAGTAAAATTTGGTCACTAGGTATTAGGTCTAGGATTGTTTTCACTCCTCCCAAAGTTTTCTAAGTGTCGGTCCATTTCACCATTCAGCTGAGTGTACCATCATTCAAAGAGTTGTCATCATCATTTCAGTTTCCAATGGGTCATTTTACACCTTGTTCTTGCTTCAGTTGTACTTGGGTAAGACTCATTTCCCTCTCCTAGGGTTTTGAAGGTAATTTCTCTTGGATGGTAAAATCATCAACAAAAATTGTATCCTGATGTTCATATACCTTCCCCTATCCTTAATATACCTACTTAAACACTTCCCATCACTGATATCCCTCAAACTCATCATTTTCCCACAAACCCTAGCTTCTTGCTACAATTTAACAATTTTCTAGGCTAGGACTGTGTTTCGCCCTTTTGGATCCCTTCCTCTCACTCAATCTTTGAAATTCCACTTTCCCCTACTTCCTAACATCCCTCCCTACTTCCCAAAATTTTCTCAAGAATTTAGAAGCCCATTATCCCCTTCATTTCCCTTCATTTCTACAAATCCCCTGTTCCACACATCGGGATAGGTTTTACTCAAATGATGATCTAAGAAATAGGACATGAATTTGACAAAAGTGAGAGAGGTTTTTGTCCATCATTGACACAAGAAGAAAATTCTATTTCAATTTTTACACAGGTTTCATGGTTAGGGAGAAATTTCGAAAACATCATCTGCCTCAGGACGGTTGATGCACCTCTAGAGTGACCTTGGTAAAATCCGTTTTTCTCCTAGCTAGAATGACCAAATGACTTGCTTGATGAGTCCACTGATACGTAGACACAAAGATATTTCCAATGAGTTATCATGAGCTCAATTTGGAGTTCAGGAAGACCTTCAAAAGTTGACTGCCATAGCACTTTGCATTTGGGAAACTTCATTCTGCACATTTTGACCAGTCTTCAGAGATTTGACCTTTGACATCATGAATGAACTCCAAATTGAAAAATTCAAGATGTTCTATAAAGTAGACTCGACAATATTTCTAACGAGCTATCACATGCCCAATTTGGACACCAGGAAGGCCTCCAAAAGTGGTCTTCAAAATGGCGCTATGCACCTGGGTTTTTCCTGCAATGTAATTTTGAACTGGCGCTATGCACCAGACCGGTGGTCCGCACTTAGGTGAGTGCACTACACACCTAGTAGTCAAGCTCCAAAAAAATCAAAACAAGCAAAAAATTCTTGAATTCACCTCAAAAATTTCAAATGCTCTCTCTTTCAAGTAAGTACACTTGACATAGCTGCAAATCAAAGGTTTGTTTACAAAGTTTTGGTGTTGTGTATTCCTAATATCAAACCCTAGCTTCTAGGGTAAACCCTAGTTTTCCCATTTCAACAAGTATTGTATAAACCCTATAATATTTTTCATTATTCCCTGAACTAAACACCATTCCCATTACACATTTCCTAAATCCCATTCCCCTCATACATTTTCCCCACTCCCACTTACACTCTCCCCAAACCCTACAAACCCTATTCACATCAGTAAAACCCTACCCACTCTCCTAAATCCCATTCACACTCCCTAAACCCTATTTACACATCATATTCTCACACACTTCTCCCTACACTCCGTCCACTCCATTCCTTCACCCTACTTTCACTAACTCCCATTGAGCAATAGATTGCACAAGACCAAGAAGCTTGGCTTGAAGAGGGCCAACATGCATCTTGAAGGACTGATCAACAAGGCCAATAGAGATAAGAAGATGCTTCACCACATGGCCTACCACTACATGACTCGGAACAAAATATGCAACATAAGGATGAGGAAGCTTAAGGCTAGGTTGAGGAAAGCCTTAAGGAGAAAAAAGGAGCTTGACAAGCTAAAAATATTAGTCGAGGCCTCACTAGCCCATAAGAGCAATTAATGAGGGTGCTTTGTGCCAAATCTGGGCAAGTTTTGGTGAGTTTTTTCCATTTTGAAATTTTAAAAATTTCCAACATAGAAAACTGCATTAGGTGCATAGCGCCATCAGTGCTATGCTTTTGACTGAGAGACTTTTTAGAGGAATGGTTTGCATATTTGGACTTAGCATGATGAGAACATCAATCCCTAAAAGTTTCAGCACTTTTGGAGCAAAACTTGGTCACCTAAAGGTCAAAAAACCTTCAAAAAATGACCTCTCTGCGTCCTTTTGGACACACAGGAAGCAGCCTTGGGCGATTCCACTTTTGAGCAGGGAAATGACCTCCAAATGAGAAAATTCAAGATTTTCTAGAAACTAGACAGGAAGACCTTTCCAACAAGCTATCTTGGGCTCAATTGGGCTAAGGGGAAGGCCTCCAAAATCAGCTGAGAAGTTGCACTAAGCATAGAACCAGTGGTGCTACGCATACAACCAGTTTGCTCAAAATCCAAATTTCGCTTAGTTTTTCTACAAGTTGAACTTTACTCTCATTTTGGATGAATTTATGAATGTAAATGATGTTATGCTATGTAAATGTAATTGTAAAATGACTCTATAGAGTAGATTCATCATTTTGAGGTGGTTTGGGGGTGAATGAATCAGTTTCTACGGTTTTAGAGGCAAGCTATTCCACTGCCTATATTCCTATTCTTAGTTTAGATATGGTTGAAACTACCCCTCTTCTCATGGGTTAGACCCCTGAAGGTCAGCATGAGTTGTTTGATGCCTATATTATGTTCTCTCTTAGTAATTTGTAAAGGTTGGAATCTCTTGGATGCTTTGAGCTATATTGTACATCTCTACAACATCTCTTAGTCATTTGTAAAGGTTGGACTCTCTTGGATGCTCTGAGCTATATTGTACATCTCTACAGCAGTTTGGCAAGGAAATAACTAGGATTTGCAGCTATTTTTGTGGGATTCTTGTGGTAATGTGTTTTTGCATTGTTTCTCCTTCTGTCATTAGTTTTTCTCATGTGCTATGTGTGCCAAAATCTAAATCATTCTTCTAAACTAAATGAAATCAAGGTAGATAGGTAGAATACATTGGTAACAGTGCTCTACCTTGGGAATACATTTAGTTTTTGATGTTTTCAGCTGTTCGAAGAGGATACATGATCTTTGCATGCCCTCCTCAGCTCCTCACTAGTCTTAGACCTACCATATCACTCAATTCCAAGTGCCAAAACACTTACCTACCTCTCCCCATAGAACACCCTACATCCTGACTTCATTTCCCAGACCCAAAGCTGCATGCTCTTTTTGATCCAGTGACAAAACCATAAAAATCAACCAAAAAACCCTAGAGCTACTATACTTAGCCTAAAATCCGTATTTGATTCAGTCATCTCAAATGAGATTGACAAGGATAGAGCCCTCTCCCAACCTGGTAGGGCCAGCTACCAGGTTAAGCGTGGTTTTTGGTTATCCTAGGATTACCTCCCTTTAGCCTGAGGTCAATCTAGGCTCTAACATAGTGGCGACCATACTGGGGATGTAGTTTTATGTTCTTCAGCAAAATGTATCAAGATTAGATCTGATTGTTGATGGTGGACAATGATCAGACACAGGAAGGCTGAAATCATTCACCTGGCGACTCCAAATCAGTTTCAAGATCAGATCCAAGGACTCCACTGGAGGATGAACCCGACCAACAGAAACATGAAAGGACAATATGGAAAGATCAGGTATTCAAGTTGGAATTTTATCCAAGACATTATGTTCTTTTTTATAAATTACTTCTTCTCTTTTCATGAGAATTTCAAGAAGGCTTTACAAAGTATAAATTATTTGAGAAAAGATCCTAGACTTGCATTTTATTCTTTCCCTTTGAAGATTGTGAATACCAAATGTTATCATGCCTTTGATCTTGATCAAGACCCTTCTTCTAAATCTTGTGATGACCATCTTCAAAATGATGAACCTCAAGAGACCAAGATTGATTCTACACCTTCTGTACATATTCCTATACCTTGTAAAGTTCCAGATAGATACAAGCCTCTGATTTTACCTCCTATATCCCATGCTTTCCCTAAAACAATTACCTATATCTACCAAGATTTGATGGTGACTGTGACAACACCGCTGCTAAGAGACATGTACTAAATTTTGAGTTTTTTCTTGACCTTTTTGAAGTTGATGAAGAAGATGTTAGTATTAGGCTTTTTGCTCTTTCTTTTCAAGGCAAAGTCAAGAGTTGGTTCAAAACCCTGCCTGATGCAAGCATCTCAGATTTCTAGCAGTTCGTCAAAGTTTTCCTTGATAGGTGGGTGGTCAAACAGAACCCTTTCTTGATTCTAGAAGAGTATAAACAGTTGAAAAGGCAGCCAGGGGAGACAGTACAACAGCTTTCTGCTATATTTAACCAAGTTTATTGTTCGATGTCAGTTAATATAAGACCTCCTCCTGGATCGGCTCTCTTGCACTACCCGGATGCCTTTGATCTGGAAATGGAGTTTCAGCTGAGGGAAAGGAACCTTGCAACACTTGAAGAGATGCATAATAGTGCAGTAGATGTAGAGGCTAATTTGTTGATCAGAAGGACAAAGTTGAAGGAAGAAGAGATGAAGAACATAGATCCAGAGGAATCGACATCTTTAGAGGTAAAGCTCGACATTTTGGTAAGTGAAGTGGAAGAGATGACGCAAAAGATCACCATAAGGAATGAGTATGGTTTTCAAGACCACGGCTCGCTGATTGAAGAAGAACAAGTGGCTGATCCAATTCTTATCCTAGTTGTCATATATCTAATAATGATTGTTTTATAGATCATCTTGGAGAAGAGAGATCTGTTGATTTCACATGTATGCTTAATGATGTGTTTTATACTAATGATTTCGCTAAGTTTGGTCAGTATGATGATGATTATGTTCTCCAAACATAAGCTAGTCTTGCAGAAAAATCAGCAGCTCGTTTGTGGAAGGAGGAAGTTCACTTTCAGCAGTTCGAGTACAGTGATCAGTCGATGCATATCAGCTATGGAAGTGAGGAGGAAAGTGCAGAAAATTTTGAAGTAAGTTAAGGATCTTTGCCTTTCTATTTTACTTCATTTTAGTTCATCAAAGACAACTTTCATGCAATCAGAAGTCAACTGTCGATAAGTTTTGATCTGAACCATCTAGAGGGTAATGAAATCCTTGTTCAAGACTTCTCATATCTAGATTTGTAGCCTCCGAATGCCATTGCATGTCAGATTGCAGATGAAGACTTGGAAGCTGGAACATATGATCAAATGATGCAAGATGATTTCATACCCTTCTGTTTTGAATCATTTTAGTTTTTGAAGTGAAATTTGCATAGTATATCTTCAAATGAGCAGCTTGTAGAAAATCATGCAATCTCATCAGAACCAATAGAAAACAGGTTGCAACAGTCTTTTCAAGTTTTTCACGATCCAATAGCTGATGTGTTGGATGATGTTTGCAGTCAAAGTCCTTCTCCATTAGCTAACTGTGAGCTTGAAAAAAGTATTGATACAAACTTGATCCAATAGCTGGTTTCTTTGTCATTATCAGCAGGAGTCTCGTCACAAAGCTCAAATGATAGTTTGCATTCATGGTACGAGGAGAAGAAAAGCAATCCATTGGTTGAGCTAAGCCCTAGTGCACATGAATTTCAAGATCCTTATGCAATATTCTTGGATTCTAAGAGAGAATCCATATTATTCAATGGAGTTGTTTACAAGTTTTCATGGGAGTTGCCTTTCAGTAGTTCTCCCTTGTTGTTCATTAGAAACCACTTGTGGAGAATTCAAACAACAACCAGAATACTTACTTGGTTGCATTAGTTATTTCATTTCACTTGATCAGGTGAAGAATGGAACAGTTAGAGTAGGTAGGTTTTATTGAATAAGCTCTATTTTCAGCATATTTTCCAGTTTGTTAGTTGTGTTTTAGTATTGAGTCTGTTTCAAGTCAGTATATGTCTTTGAGTCATCAGTATTCAGACATGTAATTTTAGCTTGAATTTTTGACTACATGCCCAATGGATAAGGCTACTAGCTCTATAGTGTTCTTGGCACCTCCAAGGAGCTACCATCCCCAATGGAGCCAATGCTAGTTTCATTCTTTGAAGCCTTCCACCAGTGATCAAATATACTCTTATAAAGTGGTGTTAGGGTGTCAAAGTGAAATTTTGTCATTTTAGTGAGTCTTCAAGTAAAATTTGGTCACTAGGTATTAGGTCTAGGATTGTTTTCACTCCTCCCAAAGTTTTCTAAGTGTTAGTCCATGTTACTATTCAACTGAGTGTACCCTATGTCACACAGTTCGAGTTCGACAACGATTAAGTTCAATTCGAATTCGAATTTTCCGATTAGGTTCGAATGAGGTTCGGCATTAGGTTCGACTATACATATTTTTCAATATATATATATATATATATATATATATATATATATATATATATATATATATATATATATATATATATATATATATATATATATATATATATATATGACAAAATAATATAAAATTCAAAATCGATCCATAAACACATGAATACAAATTCTTATTAGTAAACATACATGAATAATGTAATCATTCTAACATCTAGTTAAATGTAAACATACACAATAGTAGTTTGCAAAAAGAAATGACATAATTTTCAGTCTTCAAAATTTAAATGAATGTCAAATACTAGTAATCTTTTAAAAAATTACATAATCAAAACATGATCAAAATTTAAACATACACGTCATTGTAGGACATCTTCAAATCTCAAAATTTTAAATATCATCAAAGTCATAATATCATCAAAGTCATCAACACATGGAATTCCATCATTTGGCTCATCTAGTGAGTCATCATCAATGCTAATATAATAAGGAAGTCATAAGGACCATTTCCAAATAGTTATAATCCATAAAATTGTTCTAGGAAATTCAAAAAACATAGATAATCTATAGTTATGGCCTACTAGTATTATCAAAAAGCTCTCAATCATCATGTGCAGATGGCATAGTAAAGACACTAGAATGGTGAGCATCAAAGTCATCAATGGATGGAATTCCAACATTTGGCTCATCTAGTGAGTCACCATGAGTGCTAATATCATCTTCTTCTAGCTCTAGATCAACATCAAACCATGGCTCAGAGGAACAAGATGCATCTTTTGCCACACTAATCAAGGCCAACTTCAAATTACTATGAACATAAACAAGGTCTTCCAACCTTGTAGACAATAATTTGTTTCTTTTCTTGAACTGGATATGGTTAAAGCTACTCTAGTTCCTTTCACAAGCAGAGGCACTTGATCCCTGGCTCAAAATACGAACTGCAAAACATTGCAATTCAGGAGTCTCTGATCCATAAAATTGCCACCATTTCCCTAGAGGAATATTTTGCCTATCTTGTACTGCACTAGACCTTGCAAATATTCTCTCTTCCAACCTGTATGCTCAGAGATACTCTCTAATTCTCCTGTATTCTTCTAAATTAGGGACCAACCATTTAACTGCATCATAAAGGCCATTCATGACTTCTGCATCATTTGTTCTTTCTATCCCAAAGAGTCTAGGATCCAAATAACAAGCTGCTGCATGTAAAGGACTATGCAACATCTTCCATCTTTCATCAATCATCTCCCATATTGCAATGTACTCATTTTCCTCATTATTAAAATATTTTGCAATGGCTTATTTAGCACGATCCATGCCCTCATAAACAAAACCCAAGGAAGGGGTATCACTATCAACAATGTGAAGCATATCAAAAATCGGTTCACATACTTTTAAGACCTTCTGAGCATTGTCCCAAAAAGCATTCCCTAAAATCACCTGTTCCAATTCCTTTCCTTTAGCTTCCTTTGAAAGATGAGACTTTTCCCACTCATTGTAGCAAAAAACACCTCTTATACTCCCTTTTTCTTCAACTAGCCTTTTGATAGTAATATAATATGTGGCAAACCTGGTGTCACAAGGCCTGAGCAACTCTCTGGATGCATTATTCCTGTACAAGTTCAATGTGAGTTGATGGTTAAATATGAAGTGAGAAATTTGTTTCCCCCTCCGAACCGTCTCGTTAATCCATGGAAACTTTGCCAAGTCATGTAACAATAAGTCAAGACGATGAGCAGCACAAGGTGGCCAATATATTTTTTTGTATTTATCCATGATCATTTTTCCTGCTCTGACACAATTTGAAGCACTATCAGTTATAACCTGGACCACATTTTCTTCTCCAACCTGAAGAATAGCTTCCTCTAAAATCTTGAAAATAAATTCAGAGGTCTTCTTATTCCCTGATGCATCAACTACTTTCAAAAAAAGTACCCCTTTAGGGCAAGAAACCAACACATTAATAAGAAGTGTATGATTCATATCTGACCAACCATCTAATAAAATTGTGCACCCTGTTTCCTTCCAAGAGTCTTTGATCTTCTGCAAATTGTTTGTAACTCTATTCTTTTGACCTCTTCAAAAGAGTGGTCCTTATAGTCTCAGAACTAGGAGGGAAATATCCTTTACCAAAACCTGCCACCATCTTACACGCATTGATGAAGTAAGGGATTCTTGCCACATTAAATGGAATTGCAAATTCAAAAAACATATCAGCTACAGCATCATCAACTTCTTGTTTCTGCATGGGCTTCCAAAGAGTATTTAGTGTAGCTGTCCCATTTGATTTACCGATCTTTGACTAAGATGAACTCCCAACACCAACCGTGCTTGAAGAAAGTGCAGATAATGAATTGTAATTCATTGAAATTTCTGTTTGAACACGTTTTCTTTTGTTTTCATTCACTTTCTTAGCCTTTTGTATATTGTCATAATCTTTCTGAAGTGTCTCCTTGAGTTCTGCAGACACATTCTTGCAACCTTCAACGCCACCTCCTTTGCCATTAGTGACAGAAAGTAAGTGGTCCATGACTCTAGTTAAAGATCCAAAAAACTCATTATTACATAAATTGCATTTCAAATGCCTCCCATGAGGCCCGTCCAATTTCTCCACATATTTCGATCCTTCTGTCGTTGACTTTGGAGGTGCCATGACAAATATGTCCGCATTTTTGTTGGCAATGGCATATTAAGATTTGAATTTAAATAAATGATAAAATAGTGAAATTCAAATATAAATAAAAATGGGTGAATCATACCACTGCTCAGTGCTATGTTTATTACCAGACTTTTCATTATTTATATCAGACCTTTAATTAGTTTAGCAGTCCTCCAAATTTTAATAAAATGGCAAACAATGTACTAAGTTAAAGTTTCAACAATGGATGAATCATACCACTGCTCAGTGCTATGTTTATTACCAGACTTTTCATACTTTATATCAGACCTTTAATTAGTTTAACAGCCCTCCAAATTTTAATAAAATGCCAAACAATGTACTAAGTTAAAGTTTGAACAATGCAAATAACCTTCCAATTATATAAGATGACGACTGATTAATTTTTAGGCTACTGTTAGATGTATTATGACACTGTACAGTGGCTACCAATCGAATGCATTTACATATGATATAATGATTAATTATTCTTGCAAGACAAGGAAGCTTGGAGGTGCACTTCAGTGCTTGGATAAAATGAAAGAAGGGATTAAGCCTCTGTATGGTACTTATGCTCATCTCCTTAAGGGAATCCTCTTCGATAGAGATTTTGAGGAAGCATATTCATTCTTGATTCAACAGAGTGGAATGGATCCCAATTTGGATTCAGTAAACTATGAGTATTTGATCAGGATTTGTCGCAAAGTAGGCCTAGAGGAAGAAGCACGCCATCTTTTCACAGAGATGAAATATAAGGGTTTGGAACTTCTAGATGACAAATTGTACACACAGATTTTACATGAGAACAATGAGCCAAAACCGATTTGAAAAAAAAATAGTACAAGTGTTGATTTTCCATTTAATATGGATGTCCATCATTGCTATACCAATAGATTCAGTCGAGTTTACCGTAGGAATGTCACATCATTTCAGGTATGCACCAAAGGCGTTTCACAGTAATATAATTTTGTAGCATTCGCTTCACATCGAATGCAGGAGTCATGATGGCTTTGGGCCTGATGGTAAATTTCATTGGAACTTCAAAAAAGATAGTTCCTCGATTTCAGCTGTAGTTCATGAATGTTCATAGGTAAAAATCGATCCATTATTCAAATCATGCAGAAAATCTGAGCATGCAAATGCAAATGTTTGAAGGTTGAACAAGAAAATATAAAATTTGCTTTCTTTTCAAATGCTTTATTTGAGACGTTATTGTTGTGGTTATTATCCAGTAAAGCTTTATCAGCATAATTCAGTAAATCTGTATCAAGATCTCCCCATTATGCCTATTTTCTATAATTCTTTGCATGACATATGAGATGTACTGATGTAGTACTAAGAGTGGTTTTTCTTAAAGAAAGGATGATTCTTTCCATCACTCATCAAATAAAGATTCAAAGTTTCTTCTTTTTATATGCATTTTCGATGAAATAATTATTTCTAATGCATGTCAAAAGGTTGTGACCTCTAGTTGTTTGTGTTGATCTTTAGTGCATTAGTATAGGAACTAGTAAGTACAAATTTCTAAGCTTGTATAGTTATGGTTGTTGTCCTAATACAACTAATGGATGTGAAGGATGTACCAAGTAGAAGAGGATAAGGAGGCAAACCACTAGACCTTAAGGCCTTGTTGGTGTCTAGTTGGGCTAATGAGAATCCTCCAATAGGCATGCTCATTTGCAATCACAAAATTTAGCTCCAAGACCACATGAGACTGATGCAAAACAAATTGTTAGTGCTTAGAAATCATTGCCAACTCAAGATAGGCCTGAATCAGGGCTAGAAAGAAAGCGATGAAAGGCTAGGAGCTAGGAGAAGCAGCGAAGCGGTTAGGACTTTTTAATATACTCCAAGGGCTACAGCCTAGTATGATTTCATTTGTACACAGCCCTAATTCCTACCATCTATATGAGTGGGGTTTCAAGTTTCAACTTGAAGCCTTGAAAGTTGAATGGAATAGAACTGACTAGTTAACAGAGTTGTTTTGGTCTGTGGTGAAGTGTAAATGGATAGGCTAGATCAAGTCTAACACTACATAATATAAATGTATCCACTTAAAATATTAGTAACTTTGAAGTCCCAAAAATTGTGTACATTTGTACAGCTGAATAGTTCTGTAGAAATGTCATCATTCGGGCATCTTGCAGCATGTTAAAAATGATTTTAGAAAAAAAGGAAAAAGAAAGAATCTTGACGAGCTCACAAGAAAGAGGTGTATGAGATGACAAAGCTAACCAGTGAGTCTATAGATCCACAACATTTAGGAAATGATATATCTGTCAAGACCCAACACAGAAAGAGATTCACGTTAAAGAAAAAGATAGAATTTAAGATGGAGTGAAATTAGCGTTGGGAGTAGAAGAAATCATTTATCATCAACATAGGAATATCTATAATTATAAATGATTACTAATAAATTAATGACAATGTTATAGGATTTTGGGAATACTCTGTTAAAAAACAGTGGGTGATGATATTAAAATCGCATGAATAACTGAGACTGTTGACCTATAGGCAGCAATGAAATTACTAACACATAATTGGAGTCTGGAGATAACTTCATGATAAGATTATTAAATTGAAAATCCTGCTATTGCATAATTTATATGACCAGTCATCGAATGGTAGAGGGTCGATGCGGTACCTGTGTCAATGCCGAAGGCTGAAGCTCGAAGGTGTCGGCACTGGGCAGAAAGACCACACTCACAGCGATACCGACACTGGGCAGCAAGACCACACTCACAATGATCTCAAATGCAAGACCACAACATACAGCACAATGAAAATTTTACAATCAAACGCACTCGACAGCTTGTGCCAAATCCTTCCAGCACCGTCGTTTATAAAGAAAATTTTGGCGGGAAGCGATGAAGAAAACCAGTATGTGACCCAACGTTTTCTCGTAAACAAGTTAATAAAACTGCAAAAAAAACCATCGAACCTCAAAAAAGCCATTTAAATTCGTGTTAAAATACGTACAGGTTCGATTTTTTAGGTTCAATTTTCAGGTTTGATTAGGTTTGATTAGGTTCGACTAGGTTTGAACTCGTTCAGGTTCACCGTTCAGGTTCAACTTTCAAGTTCGGCGAACCTGAACGAATTTCAAATTTTTTTCAGGTTCGCTGAACCCTGTGACATAGAGTGTACCATCATTCAAAAAGTTTTCATCATCATTTCAGGTTCCAATGGGTCATTTTACACCTTGTTCGTGCTTCAGTTGTACTTGGGTAAGACTCATTTCCCTCTCTTAGGGTTTTGAAGGTAATTTCTCTTGGATGGTCAAATCGTCAACAAAACTTATATCCTGATGTTCATATACCTTCCCCTATCCTTAGTATACCTTCTTAAACACTTCCCATCACTGATATCCCTCAAATTCATCGTTTTCCCACAAACCCTAGCTTCTTGCTACAATTTGACAATTTTCTCGACTAGGCCTGTTTTTCCCTTTTGGATCCCTTCCCCTCACTCAATATTTGAAATTTCACTTTTCCCTACTTCCTAACATCCCTCCCTACTTCACAAATTTTTCTCAAGAATTTAGAAGCCCCTTATCCCCTTCATTTCTACAAATCCCCTGTTCCACACATCGGGATAGGTTTTACTCAAATCATGTTTCTGAGAAATAGGAGATGGATTTGATAGTGAGAGAGGTTTTTTTCCATCATTGACACAAGAAGAAAAGCCTCTTTCTATTTTTACACGGGTTTAATAGTTTGGGAGAAATGTTGAAAACATCATCTGCCTCAAGAGGGTTGATGCACCTCTAGAGTGGCCTTGGTAAAATCAGCTTTTCTCCTAGCTAGAATGACCAAATGACTTGCTTGACGAGTCAACTGATAAGTAGACACAAATATATCTCCAATCAGCTATCACGAGCTCAATTTGGAGATGAGGAAGACCTTCCAAAGTTGACTGCAACAACACTTTGCATTTGGGCAGCCTCATTCTTCACATTTTGATTAGTATTGGGAGATTTCACTTTTGACAAAGAAAATGAACTCCAAATTGAAAAATTAAAGATTTTCTGGAAAGTAGAATTGACGCGCTTTCCAACGAGCTATCACACGCCCAATTTTGACACCAGGAAGGCCTCCAAACGTGGTTTGCAAAATGACGCTATGCACCGAAAGCCTGACGCTACGCACCAAACTGGCACTATGCACCAAATTCCGGGGCTATGCATAGGAGTGGCGCTATGCACCTAAATTTTTCCTGCAGTGTAATTTTTAACTAGCACTACGCACCTGGGTGAGTGCACTATGCACCTGGTAGTCAAGCTCCAAAACAATCAAAACAAGCAAAAAAATCTCGAATTCACCTCAAAACTTTCAAATGCTCTCTCTTTCAAGTAAGTAAACTTGACATAGCTGCAAATCAAAGGTTTGTTTACAAAGTTTTGGTGTTTTGTATTCCTAATATCAAACCCTAGCTTCTAGAGTAAACCCTAGTTTTCCCATTTCAACAAATATTGTATAAACCCTATAATATTTTCCATTATTCCCTAAACTAAACCCCATTCCCATTACACATTTCCTAAATCCCATTCCCCTCATACATTTTTCCCACTCCCATTTACACTCTCCTCAAACCCTACAAACCCTATTCACATCACTAAAACCCTACCCACTCTCCTAAATCCCATTCACACTCCCTAAACCCTGTTTACACATCATATTCTCACATACTCCTCCCTACACTCCGTCCACTGCATTCCTTCACCCTGCTTTCACTGATTGCCATTGAGTAAGAGATTGCACAAGACCGAGAAGCTTGGCTTGAAGAGGGTCAACATGCATCTTGAAGGACTGATCAACAAGGCCAATAGAGACAAGAATATGCTTCGCCACATGGCCTACCACTACATGACCCGGAACAAAATATGCAACATAAGGATGAAGAAGCTTAAGGCTAGGTTGAGGAAAGCCTTAAGCAGAAAAAAGGAGCATGAAAAGATAAAAAAATTGGCTGAGGCCTCATTATCCCATCAAAGCAATTAATGAGGGTGCCTTGTGCCAAATCTGGGCAAGTTTTGGTGAGTTTTTGTCATTTTGAAATTTTGAAAATTTCCAACACAGAAAATTGGATTAGGTGGCACTACGCTTTTGACTGGGAGACTTTTTGGAGGAATGGTTTTCATATTTGGATTCAGCATCATGAGAACATCAATCCTTGAAAGTTTCAGCACTTTTGGAGCAAAACGTGGTCAAGGTCAAAAAACCATGAAAAAATGACCTCTCTGCCTCTTTTTGGAACACACAGGAAGCAGCCTTTGGAGATTCCACTTTTGAGGGGGGAAATGAGACAATTCAAGATGTTCCAGAAAATAGATAGGAATACCTTTCTAACAAGCTATCTTGGGGTCAACTTGGCTAAGGGGAAGGCCTCCAAAATCAGCTGAGAAGTGCTGCTATGCATAGAACTAATGGCGCTACGCATACAACCAATTTGCTCAAAAATCCAAATTTCGCTTAGTTTTTCTAAAAGTTGAATTTTACTCTCATTTTGGATGAATTTATGAATGTAAATTATGCTATTATATGTAAATATAATTTTAAAATGACTCTAGAGGGTAGATTCATCATTTTGAGGTGGTTTGGGGGTGAATGAATTAGTTTCCATGGTTTTAGAGGCAAGTTTTTCCACTGCCTATATTCTTATTCTTAGTTTAGATATGGTTGAAACTACCCCTATTCTCATGGATTCGACCCCTGAAGGTCAGCATGAGTTGTTTGATGCCTATATTATGTTCTCTCTTAGTCATTTGTAAAGGTTGGACTCTCTTGGATGCTCTGAGCTATATTGTACACCTCTACAGTAGTTTGGCAAGGAAATAAACTAGGATTTGCAGCTATTTTTGTGGGATTCTTGTGGTAATGTGTTTTTTCATTGTTTCTCCTTCTGTCACTAGGTTTTCTCATGTGCTATGTGTGCCCAAATCTAAATCATTCTTCTAAACTAAATGAAATCAAGGTAGATAGGTAGAATATATTGGTAACAATGCTCTGCCTTGGGAATACATTTAGTTTTTGATGTTTTTAGCTGTTTGAAGAGGATACATGATCTTTGCATGCCCTCCTCAGCTCCTCACCAGTCTTAGACCTACCATCTCACTCAACTCCAAGTTCCAAAACACTTAACTACCTCGCCCCATAGAACACCCTACATCCTGACTTCATTTCCCGGACCCAAAGCTGCCTACTCCTTTTGATCCAGTGACAAAACCATCAAAATCAACCAAAAAACCCTATAGCTACTATACCTAGCCTAAAATCCATATTTGATTCAGTCATCTCAACTAAGATTGACAAGGAGAGAGCCCTCTCCCGACCTCATAGGGCTAGCTACCAGGTTAAGCGTAGTTTGTGGTTATCATAGGATTACCTCCCTTCAGCCTGAGGTCAATCTAGGCTCTAACAGGGGGCCCTCAGAGCACAACTGTAGGAGTAACAAGTGCATCCCCCTCAAGTGGGTACCCTTTCCACCCACCTCATACCAAGATCCTCGGCAGCAGAGCAATTGTTGCGCGCATGGATGGAAAACACAATAGTGTTGCCAAAAGGGGCCCTAGTAGCATCGAATGAGGTCGATAGATTTTCGGTTAACATGACGAAAGGCCTTGGCCTTAATTTGGCTGCCCTTCCGTGTGAGAAACTGTATCTGCTACAGGATGGGATAATGGGAGAGTTGTGTGCTAGGGAGAGCCGCGCGATCCAAGTTCTCAGCGAGCAAAAGATAAACATGGAACAGTTCATCTTGCAGTGTGACGAATTGGCATCGCAAAATCAACAGTTGGTGTAGGTGGTATATGACGCTTACCGACGCATCCCAAAGCTAGCCATCCCTACAAATCTACCAATGGAGGTGGAGATTCACAAGTTGGAAACCGGAGTTTGCGAGGCTAGGGAAGAAATGACCAAGGTTTAGCTGGAGCTGAATCCTTAGATCCCTGAGCTGCGGTTAAAGGTGAAACCCTCCACTCCCCTGGAAGTCAAAGAAAAGTGCACTAGCACTATCATAGTGTGCTTGGAGGAAATGGGAAGTGCAGTGTGAGATTGCACCAGTATGTTGGAAGACACACTTGAGGTTCTCACAACTCCGTAGGAGGATTCCAACATCCAACGCTTGGAAAGAGAAACATGAGAACTCCAGCAGAAATATGACAGTGTCCAAGGAACTGCGCAGACAGTGGTCCTCACAGTGGCTTGCGAGGATGCGGCATGATAAGGTTAAAGGA
Source organism: Pinus tabuliformis (assembly GCA_031772625.1). Classification (NCBI taxonomy): domain Eukaryota; kingdom Viridiplantae; phylum Streptophyta; class Pinopsida; order Pinales; family Pinaceae; genus Pinus; species Pinus tabuliformis. The sequence continues at coordinate 1,132,003,436 of CM062807.1, forward strand.
GCAGGTGGACACGACGCGACACAAGGAGGCAGTTCTCAAAGCGCGCATTCAAACTTGGATTGATGAGGCCTTCACTATCACAACAAATATTGAAGGAAATCTCGTGCAAATACAGGGGATGCACGTGAAAATGTAGAGAAGCATGTCGGACATAGAGGTCTCAGAACAGTGGATGTAGTAGATTTAGTAAGCAGCAGCTCTGTGCGCTGCAGACATCAGTACCATTCGAGAACAGTTGGAGGGCCTTCACGCCAAGATTGTCGTGGCAATAGAGTGACTCGAGGGTGAGTCATGATGTTTGTGTTGGGGGCTGTTTAGGTATGGAATCGCCCCAAGGCATGTTTTGGGGCACAAAGCCCAAGCTTTGACCCAATATTGTTGTAAAGTCTCTTTGAATTGCGAGTGCGGAGCATGAAATGTATGATAAATTCATAGGGTTGTCTGCCCTAGTCTTGTAAATGTAATGTCGGCCTACCCATGGTTCGCAAACCATGGGATTGTATAGATAGAGCGAGGCTCTAAGTGTAAAATATAACCAACGAAGCAACGAGGAATAAGAAAGCAAGAAGAGAAGATAGAGTCGAAGTAGCTAAGTGTGTCTTAGGTTGTAGAGTAGGAGAAGGCTTTGCAGCTGAGTGCGCAGAGGCCTAGTAGTCCACAGCTGAGTGCGCAAACCCCTGCAGTTGAGTGTGTAGGACGAACTTGAGTCTGTAACCAAAGAAGAGATTAATAAAGAGAAGATTTATCATAATTTTGTGTATTTTTTCTTGGGTTAATGCATGTTTTATGTGAATTGAAAATATAATGTTTATTTAGTGCGTGCACTTATCTGAATGATTTATATTACTAAGTATAACTTAATACATACAAGTAAGCTAAGTTAATAAACTAACAGTGGGATACTTGTAAGGACTTGGGTAATAACAGTGTTTGGCCCCCGAGTAGGGTTGTGCGAAGGCAACATCTTAGGCTGCGAGGTGCAGGAAAGTGCGCATAGTGACATGTGCACAGAGCTGAACAGCGGACCACTTGAACTCATCAAACATATCCAGGGTGCGGAAACCTGGTTCTAGCACCCTCCCATACTACTTCAGGTGAGACCTCAGTCCGTGCTTCGTGGACTGTTGCCAAAAGGGCCAGTAGTACTGGGATTTGTTTGGCTAAATCACCTATGAACTTGGGTTAGGCCCCAATAACCCAACAATCAAACATTCATTAACTCAAGAACAAATACACAGAATTATGATAAAACTTATCTTTATTAATTCCTTCCTTGGTCACAAACTCAACTCCACCCTACACACTCAGTTGCGGACTACTAGGCCTCTGCACACTCAACTGCAAAGCCTTCTCGTACTCTATGGCCCAAAGACACATTTATTCACTTAGAATCTTCGTATCTCTCCTACTTCCTTCTTCTCACTTAGAGCCTCGCTCTATTTATACAAGCCCATGGTCCACAGACCATGGGTAGGTCTATCCAGCCAACATTACATTACAAAGATAGGGTGGACAACCCTGTGACTCTATCATACATTTCACACTCAGCGCCCGCAATTCGGGGACCTTTACAACAAGAAAGGGTCAAAACCTGGGTTTTGAGCCCCAAAACATGCCTTGGGGGGGATTCCATGCCCAACAAACACACTCCAAGATTACAAGCGTTCACATAACAAAAATGAGTGAAACTACATGTCATGCACTCTGTGGACTTGCCATGGTGTTGTGCTACACTGTGTGAGGATGTTGAGTGTATGCATTCCCTTGACTGTGATATGCAAGCAAATGTGAGAAAGGTAGACCACTTACGTTGCTCAAGTGTGCTTGTTGTGTAAGATTCCTCCAATGCATGAGTGATGATCGTGTAGTTCAAGTGGAGAAAGTAAAATCTGAGTGTTAGATTGATCTTGAGTACATACAAATGAGTGATGAGGAGCCTTGAGTGTTTGAACAATTTCCTGATTAGAAGTGAAACTAACCTCAGGACAGCGAGTGCCTGACATAACCATCAGCTCGGGCTGACGTGCCTCGACATTCTGTGGAGTTTTGACTTCGTTGACAGATGGATCTTCATAGACTAGTGGCTTAGACTGATTAACAATAAGTGAATCAACATCGTGATCGGATGATGAGGTGAAGAGATCACGACAATCAAGATCAGAAAATTCAGGATGTTAGTCAACATCCTCATGGTTTGATGAATCACACAGAGGGGTAGATGAGAAGGATGAATGTTCACGCTCTGCATTTCCAAAAAGAGCAGATGATAGATCAAGTGGATTTTCAATGAATGATTTGTCCTCTCTGTTGTTGGATGATGGGATGACATACGGTGTGTCCTGCGAAATATCAACAATGGGTGCATCCGTGGACAGAGATACACATCAAAAAATAGGGATGGCAGGATCAACAAGGATTCCAGGAAAAAATGGAGGAGGTACGGACAAACAGGGATGGTCCCCTACTATTGGTGGATGTTCAAGCTCCCCGTCATGCTCTTCATGAATTCCTACGAATGTTGGTTGTACAACACTAACTCCGTCGATATATTGATCCTCATTCAAAACAAGTGTAGAGTCTGGAATGGAAGAACACAAGACAGTGTCATCCAGAAGATGATCAGAATATGAAGACGGAGGTTGAGGTACAAAATACATGTGACGAGGCATGGGACTCACAACCAAATCTGCGTGAAAATCAGAAGGAGAGATGTCAGGAGGTCGTGACAGTTCAACAAATGTGTGTTCATGCTCTTCGGCATCACTCTATAGTGGTGGAGCTGTTTGATGAAGGGACGGCGGAAAGTCACTTGTGACAATGATCGTGTCTGTCTGTGATTGTGCAACTCCATCACTGAAGAATGTTTAGTGGGGTTTTAGACGAACTTCTTCTTGGGATGAGCAGATTTCTTAAGACAATACTTGAATCAATCCAAAACATAGAAAAATTTCATCTGCCTCTTTAGAGCTTGAAAATGCAAATCACGCAAGCACTGCCAAAAATATATAGGCGATTCATGCGGAGCCTTCCGTTGTTGTAACAGTTTTTGGTCAAGATGTTCTAGATCAAAATGATAGAAATTGTTTTCAATGAGATCATAGAAGTGCTCAAGTGAGTGCACACTATCAGCTGGTAGGTTGCACAACCACTGATGTGGAGATTCATGAAGTGTGTATGCAAGCAACAAAATGGTATGTTCGTCAAAACATCCATCTTCCTCATGAAACATGGAAAGAAAGTCATGTAAGAAATCAGGCCAAGCCACTTCGCCTTCACCATCATATGTGTAAGTGGACAAGTAATCAAAAACTCCCTCGTGATGGTGACATATTCGGGATTCGAAAAACATCACGGAGGGAGAAGAGTGCAAGACTCCATGATAGATATGAAAAGGCTCAAAACATGATGAGAGTACACAACTTGTCATCTGGCCCTCCTTCTAGCACCAGAAATGTTGATGGTGTTGGATCCGCCAACATTCAAGGGATCACACCGGTATGAAGTCCCAACTCGACCTCACACCGTTTGGTGTGGGAGTCCCATCCGTTACGATGGTCTGATTGCCATTATCTTAAGGATTTGCCTCAACTCTTTCATATCATCATAGGAGAGTGGTCTACTTCATCTTCGAGAATTGAGGTTCATGTGCTTGGTGAGTGTAAGTGTCACTTGTGTCTATGGATCTTTCACTGTAGAGGGAGAGGGTGGGAGTGAGTCCCAAGTTGGTTGGGATGAAGTCCCAACTCAGCTAGGTGTTAGTGTCGGTCTTGAAAGCCCTCCATCAGCGATCAAAACTCTTTGCATTTGCATTAGTAGGTGTCTCATCCATGTCAAATTTTGCATCCCGTTAGGCATGCCATAACCCTGATGGAGGAGCTGGTCTATTTATACCCCTCTAGGCTTTGCTGGATCAGGTTATATCAGCCATTAAGTGTTTTCAAGATTGTCTTGTTTTGTCTTGAGGTCAAAGTCCTAGGTTTAGGGTTTTGGTCATTTATCTCTGCAAGGTCATGTCTCTGAAAATCCTTGAGTGCTCAGCAAGCCAGAGGGAGGATTGTAAACATGTTTCTTCGATATTTTTTATCTTGTACAGTGAACTTTCAACTTGGATTTAAAAACTCTGTTTTTAAAGCCAAGGTCATTTTCTCAGTTTTTGTAAATAAGTGATGAAATTTCAAAAATCCTCAGCAGACAAAATGCAACCCTGGTCCCCTTGCCAAGGTCCCTCAGATTATCTACCTACAAAAAGAACCAAGTCAAAGCACTCAATGAGTCAAATTCAGGATAAAGGAAACCAAAGATCAGTGTTATAAAAGTGTCAAAAATAAACTTTAGAAAGTGGGTTTATGAATGAAATTTTTTCAAATGGATTTTATAAAAGTTCAAATTCCCTCCTTTCACTCTCATTGTGCATCCTAACGCTTGCAAGAGAGGTTTGAGAGAGTGATTGAGAGAAAGGAGCAAAGGCACAACGATTTCGGGCAGCAGAGAGGGGCGCGACCCGTTGGGTGGTGCGCGACCTGTCAGAAGCTCTTCCGCAGTTCAGAAAAACAACGTGCACGACCCGTTGGGAGGGGTGCGACCCGTTGAACCGGCTTGCTACAAAATTCAAAGAAATTTCCCAATCTCCCTCCAAATCATCTAATTTGTTCGAGGTAGGATTTTTACACATTATTTTTGTGGATGGTGACGAATGTAAGCCCTCATGCTTGTATTATAACCTCAAATAATGTAAGTGAAAGGACATCATATGGCTGCAATGTTAATGAGTAAATTGTGCTAGGGTTTGTGTTGCTTCAAGCTATTTTTCCCTTTGGTTTGTTTCCCTCCTTTCCCTTTCACTCACACTTATATGTTCATCTCTTTTCCCATATTCTTTTGTAAATGAGATGCAAGTCTTTCCCCATCCCTAGTCACTAAAAATGAAAACCCTACCCCTCTCCCAAAGCATTAAAAAAAAACAAAATTCAAAACCCTAATCCCCCTCTATCATATGCATGTGTAAATAAAAATGTTGGTAAATATGTCAGCATGTTTTGTGCATGGTTTCCCTTTTTCCCCTATTAAACATGTATGCATATTCCCGTGTTCACTTTCATACATGTTTTTTCCCATATGCAATAATCTTTGCAAATGATTTCCCAATTACAAATATGTGTTCCTATATGCATAATGATTTGCAACATTTCCCTTAAAAATTCCCTGTTATATTTATATATTCCCATTCCTTGTTAAAAGATCCCTCCCCTAACATTTCCCTCATGTCTTTTTCCCCTTCAAACAGCATAGAGTTCAGCACTTTTTGCAGGCAGAGACAGCAATACAGTTTGTCCACTTTGCTCCTAAACCATGTCAGAAACCGAAACTTATGAGCAAAGTGATGACCATTCATCATCTACAGAGGTTGAGGTACAGAGGAGGCCTCGTAAGGGTGGTAAGGGTGGACATCATAAGCGAGAGGAGCCCACCTCTTTGGCAGAATTACAGGCCTGTCCTATGGCAGTCACTTGTTTTCGGTACATGTCTTGTTATGAGTTCTGTGAGAGGATTTCTCGGCTTCAGCATCACAGAGAGTTAGCTCGCCTCTTTGTTTTACATTTGCATGATGGACATGTCAACCTAGCAGGGGTAGATTTTACATTGACACCCGAGGTGATCTCACATGCTACAGGGATACCGAATGTGGGTGAGGTGTGGCCTAAGCGCAGGTTGCTAGATTTTGTTCACTTTGAGCCCTATGTCCGGCCACCATTCATGAGACATTTGGCGGGTGTTTTTCCATTCAGATTTCTCCGTAGCGAGTATGCTCCCATCATGAGGCTTATTATGCACTATTTTACCTGTGAGGGCAGATTTTCATAGGTGTACTCATATCACATTCGCCTTTTGATGCATTTCACCCGAGTGAGGATGATGAACATCCCGGTCTTCTTCTTTCATAACATTCAGAGGATGGTGCCCATGTTGCAGAAGAAGACCCCGGCACAGCAGTACAGGAGCTTATGTCATTATGGTTTGATTCAGCTCATAGTCTTGCATCAGTTAACTCAGCAGGGCATCTCATGGGAGGAGTTCATTTCCCGTGAGTTTTTCACAGCACCACCCCAGCCACATCCAGAGGTCATTCAGGAGGAGGGAGGACCATCTCAGTAGCCTGATATTCCAGTCACTTGACATGTTAGTTCTTCACCTCAGCTCACTTATCAGAGAGGCCAGAGGGCCTTATTTGCAGCAGCTAGGCGAGTACTATCTCCACAGCAGGTGGAAGGGGTCTCGCCTTCATCATCAACACAGCGAGTGTTATCTCCACATCAGGTGGAAGGGGCCTCGCTTTCTTCACCAGCACAGGTGCCACAGAGGGGCAAACAGCCCATGATTCATGAGGGTCCATCAGGAGTTCCAGACACTGAGGTGATTGATCTTGAGGCCAGTGCTCCTAGCCGAGAGGTAAAGGAGATCATTCAGCATCTCAGGGCTGAAAATGATGTTTTGTAGAGGAGACTTGAGGGTGCCCAATGGACTATCACTTACCTGGAGGAGCGGAATAAACAGCTGGAGGAGGAGAAAGTACTTGATGAGTTATGGAGGATTCGTAGTGACCGAGTCTTGAACCGAAGAAGACTCGGTGATCCATTGCCTGCGGACCGAGAGTCTATGCTCATCCAAGTGAATGCACACTTAGAGAGGCTGTTGGCTAAGGCCAACCAAGAGAAAAAGCTACTGAGGAATATGAAAAATCATTATTGGGCAAGGATGCATGTATGCAAAGCCAAAATGAAGATGTTTCAAAAGAGGTTGACGGAGGCTAAAAAACGGAAAAAGAAGCCAAATCCCCTCTGTATCTTGGCTGAGGCTTCACTCAAGGACCATGGCACTCATTAGCCTAGCCACAGCTCAAATCCCAAAAATTCTGAAAATTTTGGGTAATTTTGGCAATTTTTGGAAATTTACAAGTTTTGTTGGCCACCTGCAAGTGCCTCAAACAGAGCTCCAAAGGGGCGCGACCTGTTGAGCAGATTTTGCCAGAATTGACTTGTTCAGCCCAGAAAACGCAGATTTGACTCTTTTTTACTTTTTGAGGTTAATGATGGTCCTCTTGGATGTAATTGTGACACTTTTTAGATACTTTTACTCTTGTTTAACACTTCTAGAAGATTCATTCATGTAAAGGGTAAAAATTGAATGTATGAACTGGTTTCCAAGTTTATAGAGGCAAGTTGTTTTGACTGCCTATTTTCTAGTGTCTAGTTTAGAAGTTGTTGAAACAGCTCCTAGGATAGTGAGCTCGACCCATGGAGGCAGGGAAAGAGGTTAGATCATCTATATTATGTACTTTCTAGCTCATTTTTATGGTTGGACTCTTGAGGGAGAAGCTATCATTGTATTATTTCACTTGTATCTCTGCAATTTTTGGCTAAGGAAGACCAGGGTTTTGCAGTCATCTTTGGGATTCTTGTCGACTCATGTGTTGATGGTGTGTTTTCCTAATGTACTTGTAAGTGTGTTTATGTGATCCATCTCCTTTCTTTACTTCTGCATATTAAACAAATGAAGTGTTAAAGTAAAAATTCATGCCTGCCATGCTCTGCTTTTAAGTTTGTTTAATTTCTATGTTTTCTGCTGTCTAAAGAGAATTCAAAGACATTGTTTGCTCTCTTTAGCTCATCCTCTTTCATTCCTGATCATCCATCTAAACTAAAGGCATCAATACAGGCTCCTACCTTTCCCCAACGAACCCCCTGCAGGAACTGTGTCAAATCCCCACACCCTAAATTGCAGTTCCTCAGTTTGCCACCAAAAACCCCAAATCAACCTTCCTAATCAGTTTACTAGCCTAATATCAGTGTTACTTTGTTGGTCATCTCATCCTTTTGAAGATCTACCGAGATTGACCGGAGAGAGCCTTCTCCTGCCCCGTAGGGCTAGCTACGAGGCTGAATGGTTTGATGTTGCCTTGAGGTTTGCCTTCTTCAGCCTAGGGTGAAATTTCAAGTGCTAACATACTGGTGACCATACTGGGGAGAACAAATTGATTGTTTGCTTATTGGTGTGTTTAATTCATAAGCTTAGACGGAGTCTGAAGATACGCCAGGTAGCCTTCGAAAACGCTCTTGTTTTACATCAGCGTAAGTAGATAAACGCTCCTTCAGTCGACCTCCGTGAGCTAGTGAATGTAACATGGCAATCTGCATTTTAACCCCAGTGTGTTTATAAACTCTGAACTTTCGGATGATTAAGTTAAGAGTTTTTATAGGCTGATTGGTTATTCGTTCCTTGATTTTCAAACTGGCTTCTAATTCTAGTCGAATATTTAAATCCCATTCATGCCCAGCTATTTTTGAGTATCTTGAAGATCTTGATTTCGACGAGAGTTTTGAGTTGTCGTTGTTCAAAACCAAATCTGAAAGTGCACTTGCTACTCTAGTTCCTAATCCTGATTTTGCAGCTGCTATTGAATTTGAGAGGCATAATAAATTGGTTGAAAATTTCATCTTGAGGAATCTCCAGACACGTGTACAAGCTACTACCCTTGCTGATTTCCTTGAAAATATCTCTGGTCATATTGGATCTTCTATCACGGCGCATGAACAGGCAAATCCTCCTTTTATTGCTATTTCTCCCATAGTTACTCATCCCCCATCTACAGTTGGTTCGCCTTCAACATCACATACCGCTTCTCCTCCTCTTACTCCTCATACAGCTACACCTACTCCGCCTGCTACTCCAAGACCCACCTTACCTAGAAAAATGGCAGCCCGGTTTGCCCCACTTGCTTTGCCTGCTAATCTCCATGACATGCCAGCTGATTATCAAAGTAAAATTCCCATGTTCGATGGCACCCCGCAAAGCATTACTGCTCAGCAACATATCGACAAAATGACCACTTTCTTTGATCTATATGAGTTAGATGAAGAAGATGTTACCATGCGGTTGTTCGTGCAAACATTTGCCGGAGAAGTTAGAAAATGGTTCAGAGGGTTAACAACTAACAGCATTGCCACCTTGGAAGCACTTCAAAATCAGTTTTTAGATCGGTGGGAAATCAGAAAGGATCCGCTTCAGATTAATGCCGAATACAACAACCTCAAGCGTAGTTCGGGTGAGTCAGTTCAAGATTACATAATCAGGTTCAATACAGTTTATAATGCTATTCCTGATGATTTGAGGCCATCTAGAAAGTCCGCACTTCTTAAGTTCCCAGATGGTTTTGATCCAGAGATGGCTTATTCATTGAGAGACAGAGATCCACCTACCTTGGAGGAAATGCAGAAAATCGCTGTCAGCATTGAGGCAAATTTGAATGACAAAAGAGCAAGGACGAAGGCAAAAAAGCGAGTCACAATCAAGGAGGAAGCATCCACATCAAATCAGGTTGTTCTCCAGCAGCTTGAGCAGCTTAGAAGGACATTTGAAAAGGTTACTATTGACAAGCCAGAGCCTCAGATTCGTAATCCCAATTTCAGAGGTCAACAATAGCAACAATATAGGATCAAGTAGCACGAAACAAAGGCACAAGACACAGTAGCTCAGCAGCAAATGAAACCACCCTTTCAACAGAATTTTGTTAGCCAAGAATCTGAAGATGAAGGTGATAATGTTGAAGAGGAAAATCACTTCTTCACTCCTGATCATATGCCCACATATATTACGGAAGAAGATGAATTGGTGAGTAATTCCGTCTTTCCCCAAGATGAAAATTACATTTTGTCACATGATGCAATCCTTGAAGACGAATCTGAAGAATATCAAAGAGGATATTTGCATGCTTTATCAACTCAGCAAGGTCAAAGACAATTAAGAAACCGATCTATTCCCATAAATCCTATTCAGAAAAGAAAAGATGTTGCAGCAAAGAATGATTCGGTTTCCCATAATGCAAAAGGAAAAGACATAGTCGGTCCTTCAACAAGTCAATCATCGCCAGCAACAAAGACAGACCAGCCATCAAATGCACCAAAAGATAAAACAGAAAAAAGAGATAATCCGGCAAAAGAAGGTGAGAGGCTTCCAGTTTTCAGTTTGGAGAATGAGATTGCAAAGTTGAAAATATCTATTCCCTTGACGGAGGTCATGAAGAACAACACTTACCGAGGCCAAATTTCCAAATTGCTGAATTTCGATCCAATGCTAGACACGGTCAACGTACAAGATGATCAGCCAGAATTGATTTTTGGACCAACTTTAAATGGCGAATCTCCTGCAAGTGATGTTCCTCCATTCTATATCAGTTTACGTTTGCATGAGTTTGTGTTGCACAATGTTATGTTTGACTTGGGAGCTTCACATAATTTGATGCTGGAAACAATCATGGAGAAGCTGGGACTTGACATCACAAGAAAGTATCATGATTTGTATTCGTTGATTCCAGCCGGGTAAGATGTATCGGTTTGATCAAAGACTTAGTGGTGAGTCTAGATCAAATTCCAGCGAAGAATGTTTTGATGGATGTAGTGGTGGCGGATATTCCTCCGCGGTTCGGCATGTTGCTTTCGAGATCATGGGGAACCAAACTCAAAGGTACACTTCAGCTTGATTTTTCATATGCTACAATTCCAGTTTTCGGTCAAATGAGGAAGTTATATCGGGAACAAAAGATGAAATACATGATAACAAGTAAGGAAAAGCCAGTCAATCATCCTGTAAATTATGTACAAACAGATTTAGAGTCCTTTGTTTTGTTTGCTGATAATTTCAATGAGGTAGATAGTCAGTTAGTTCAAGTAGAAGATATACCAAACATTTCAGAAAATTTCAGAGAAGTTTTGAGAAAGGAAAGTGAAGAAAGGTCTGCTGTCATAAGGCCAATTGTGGAAATAAAAGGGCAGCAAACAGAGCAGGTATCAATATCAGATTTTCAGCACTTAAAAGATGATGAGGATGGTCTTTGGACCATGTATTTTGATGGCGCAGTGGGCAGCAATGGTGCTGGTGTAGGTGTGTGGATCTGAAGCCCATTCTCAGCCCAAAACCAAGTTCCAAGCAAGGTACGGGTATGTTCTTATAAATTGGCTTTTGATTATTCGAATAATGAGGCGGAATATGAAGCTCTTATTGATGGTCTGAAAATCCTTCGAAAGTTGAAGGCAAAGAAGATAGAGGTATATGGCGACTCCGAGTTGGTTATCAAGCAAGTGAAGGGTGAATTTCAGGCCAAACATCCTCGTATGCGAGCATATCGGAATGCTGTCCTAGACATCTTAAAGCGGTTTTCAGAACATACTTTGACATGTGTGCCCCGGATTCAAAATGGTGTTGCGGATGCATTGGCTAAGGCAGCGAGTAATCTGAAAATACCCATGAATTCCAACAATAAGTTTGAGATATATGTGAAGCATCGTCCTACAGTTCCAGATAATCAAAGGTGTTGGCAGGTTTTCCAAGATGACGAAGAAATCAAAGATTTTCTGCAAGTTGAGGGTAAATTCGAAGATATTTCGATAGACACGGAAGCTGAAGGAGTAAATCAGATGGATGTGTTGCAGCTCAAGGACAATTACATTCCTAAAGGATTGATTCCTTTGGAAGAATTCTTCGATCAAGATGATGTGGCCCGCAAGCCAACTTTGAGGCCAACGGACGAAGGAGTTGAAGATGTGAATCTTGGGACAACTGCGAATCCAAAGATGGTGAAGCTTTCAAAAGAATTTCTGCCTAAGGTAAAGCAAGAGTATATCAGATTATTGTCTCTTTATTCTAATGTTTTTGCATGGGACTATTCAGATTTGAAAACTTATGACACAAGTATCATTCAGCATACCATTCCCATAAAACCAAATCAAAAGCCTTTCCGGCAAAAGTTGAGAAGAATTAATCCTAAATTGCTACCATTGATTGAGAATGAAGTCAATAGGTTATATAAGTCCGGAATCATAGTGCCAATCCGGTTTTCTGATTGGATCTCAAACTTGGTGCCCATGAGAAAGAAAACCAGTGAGATTCGTTTGTGCATAGACTTCAGAAATCTGAACAAGGTGTCATTAAAAGACAATTATTCTCTGCCCAAAATGGACCACATATTGCAATGGGTTGTGGGGGCATCTAGGATGTCATTGCTTGATGGTTACTCCGGGTACAATCAGATTTTGGTGCACGAAGATGATCATGACAAGACAGCATTCACTACTCCATGGGGTACATTTCATTATGCCAAGATGCCGTTTGGATTGAAGAACGTGGGTGCCACATTTCAGCGGGCAATGGACATGGCATTTGCTAATGAAAAAGATGTCTTTTTAGTTGTTTATCTTGATGATTTGACCGTGTTTTCTAAATCAGATGAAGAGCATTTGTTTCATTTGACTAAGGTGTTCCAAAAGTGCAGAAAACATGGCATCTCTTTGAATCCGAAAAAGAGTCTTTTTGCCATGAGCGAAGGTAAGCTGCTGGGCCACATCATTTCTAAGGATGGCATTCGTATATACCCTGCACGCGTGGAAGCAATTCAGCAATTGGAGCAGCCCCGTAGCAAGAAAGAAATTCAGCCCTTCAATGGTAAATTGAATTTTCTGCGTCGTTTCATTCCCAATCTTGCTGAACATCTTAGAGAGATAACCAATATTCTCAAGAAGGACAGTGAGCTCAGATGGACCGAAGAGGCGGTGAAGTCTTTTAATTTGATAAAGGTAATCTTATCTTCAGCCCCAACGTTGATCAGTCCAGATTATACACAGGATTTCATTTTGTTTTCATTTGCTTCCAAGCATACGTTGGCAGCCGTGTTAATGCAAAAGAAAGATGGAGTTGAGAGGCCCATTGCTTTTTTTAGCCGCATCATAAGGGACGGAGCGTTAAATTATAATATTATTGAAAATCAAGCATTGGCGCTAATCAAAGCCTTAAAAGATTTCCGGGTATACATATTGAATTCTCATGTTTTGGAATATGTTCCTAATGCAGTTGTGAAAGATGTTTTAGTACAGACAGAACCGGAAGGAAGAAGGGGTAAGTGGATCGCTGCATTATTAGAATATGATGTAGAAATTAAGCCTACCAAGTTGATTAAAGGTCAAGGTCTTGCTAAGTTGATGGCTGAAACGAATCTTCACGTCCTTGATATCAACTTGATTGCTGCCTTATCCGACGGAGATGAAGAAAATCCAGTTGTACAGGTATCCGACATCTTTGTTTCCTCTCCTTGGTATGCTGATATAGTTTATGTACTTCAAAATTTGTCTTCACCTCCTGGAATGCCTAGAAAGAAAGCTAGAACATTGAAACTAAAATCTTCCAAATTTTGCATTATCAAATCTACACTTTATTGGAAAGATCCTGATGGCATATTGCTGAACTGTTTGGTCGATGAAGAAGCTAAGGCAACAGTGGAAGATTTTCATAAAGGTGACTGTGGGGGTCATTTGTTTTGGAAGACTACGGCTAATAAGATTTTGAGAGCTGGTTTCTATTGGCCTTCTTTGTTTTCTGATGTGTATAAAGCGGTAAAGAGTTGTCATGAATGTCAAATTTTTCAAGGAAAACAAAAATTACAGCCTTTGCCTCTCAAGCCGGTTGAAATCAGCACACCATTTCAGCAATGGGGCTTGGATTTTATTGGCAAAATCCACCCAGCATCTTCTGGGCAGCATCGATGGATCTTGACCGCCACAGATTACTTCACAAAATGGATCGAAGCCATTCCCACCCGGCAAGCTACGGATTCGGTAATTATCTCCTTTCTTGAAAATAATATCTTGTCACGTTTCGGCTGTCCACATAAGTTAATTACAGATAACGCAGCAGCATTCAAATCAAATAAGTTGGTTGATTTTTGCTATAAATATAACATCAGCTTGGGGCATTCAACTGCCTACCACCCGCAAGGTAATGGGCTGGCCGAATCTTTAAACAAATCTCTAGTGAACATCATAAAGAAATTGCTGGAAATAAATAAGAAGAGCTGGCACAAGAAGTTAATAAATGCATTATGGGCTGATCGGGTAAGTCAAAAGAAGTCAATTGGTATGTCACCTTTTGAACTTGTTTATGGAGTAGATGCAGTGTTTCCTACTTCACTTAGTGTTCCAGTAGCCAAGTTGTTTCAAGAAGCTAGTGGTGAGGAGGATCCTATGCAACGGCGGATCAGTCAAATGATTCATTTACAACAGACACGAGATGAGGTTCATTAGAATTCCCTTAAATTGCAGGAGCGCATAAAGAAAATCTATGACAAAAAGGCCAAAGCAGATGATTTTCAGATTGATGATGTTGTGTTGAGATGGGATGCCCGCAATGAAGACAAAGGGAAGCATGGAAAATTCGACAACTTATGGAAGGGTCCTTACAAAATTGCAGCATACCGTGGTCCAAATGCTTTTCTTCTCAAAGAAATGAACGGTGATGAATGTCTTGGTGGGTCGGTGAATGGCCGGCTGCTCAAAAGGTATCATGCTTGAGCATTTTCTGCTCTAATCACTCTCATTGTAATTACCATTTTATTTTCATTCTGCAGCAAGTGTGAAACTGATCTCTCATCTTCAGTTTGGGGCCCGCGGTGAAGGCTATAATTCTGAAAATGGTGATTAGTTGGTGTGAGTTTTACAAGTTGTTTCATGTCAGTTCATTTTCTGCATAAAGTAAGTGAGTTAGTGTCAAAGTTAGTCTAGAATTTCAGTCAATTGTCCAAGTCAAATAAAGTTGTTTTAAATTTGGTCACATGTGAATAAGTTGACTCCATTGCCCAATGAATAAAGCACTGGTCTGCTCTCCCAGAGGTCTAAGGTTCTTGGCACCTCCAAGGAGCTACCATCCCCATTGGAGCCAATGTTAGTGTCGGTCTTGAAAGCCCTCCATCAGCGATCAAAACTCTTTGCATTTGCATTAGTAGGTGTCTCATCAGTGTCAAATTTTGCATCCTGTTAGGCATGCCATAACCCTGATGGAGGAGCTGGTCTATTTATACCCCTCTTGGCTTTGCTGGATCAGGTTATATCAGCCATTAAGTGTTTTCAAGATTGTCTTGTTTTGTCTTGAGGTCAAAGTCCTAGGTTTAGGGTTTTGGTCATTTATCTCTGCAAGGTCATGTCTCTGAAAATCCTTGAGTGCTCAGCAAGCCACAGGGAGGATTGTAAACATGTTTCTTCGATATTTTTTATCTTGTACAGTGAAATTTCACCTTGGATTTAAAAACTCTGTTTTTAAAGCCAAGGTCATTTTCTCAGTTTTTGTAAATAAGTGATGAAATTTCAAAAATCTTCAGTGGACAAAATGAAACCCTGGTCCCCTTGCCAAGGTCCCTCAGATGATCTACCTACAAAAAGAACCAAGTCAAAGCACTCAATGAGTCAAATTCAGGATAAAGGAAACCAAAAATCAGTGTTATAAAAGTGTCAAAAATAAACTTTAGAAAGTGGGTTTATGAATGAAATTTTTTCAAATGGAGTTTATAAAAGTTCAAATTCCCTCCTTTCACTCTCATTGTGCATCCTAACACTTGCAAGAGAGGTTTGAGAGAGTGATTGAGAGAAAGGAGCAAAGGCACAGCGATTTCAGGCAGCAGAGAGGGGCGCGACCCGTCAAGAGACGTGCGCGACCCGTTGGGTGGTGCACGACCCGTCAGAAGCTCTTCCGCAGTTCAGAAAAACAACGTGCGCGACCCGTTGGGAGGGGCGCGACCCGTTGGGCAGCCTGCGTGACCCGTTGAACCATCTTGCTGCAAACTTCAAAGAAATTTCCCAATCTCCCTCCAAATCATCTAATTTGTTCAAGGTAGGCTTTTTACACATTATTTTTGTGGATGGTGATGAATGTAAGCCCTCATGCTTGTATTATAACCTCAAATCATGTAAGTGAAAGGACATCATATGGCTGCAATGTTAATGAGCAAACTGTGCTAGGGTTTGTGTTGTTTCAAGCTATTTTTCCCTTTGGTTTGTTTCCCTCCTTTCGCTTTCACTCACACTTATATGTTCATCTCTTTTCCCATATTCTTTTGTAAATGAGATGCAAATCTTTCCCCATCCCTAGTCACTAAAAATGAAAACCCTACCCTTCTCCCAAAGCATTAAAAAAAAACAAAATTCAAAACCCTAATCCCCCTCTATCATATGCATGTGTAAATAAAAATGTTGGTAAATATGTCAGCATGTTTTGTGCATGGTTTCCCTTTTTCCCCTATTAAACATGTATGCATATTCCCGTGTTCACTTTCATACATGTTTTTTCCCATATGCAATAATCTTTGCAAATGATTTCCCAATTACAAATATGTGTTCCTATATGCATAATGATTTGCAACATTTCCCTTAAAAATTCCCTGCTATATTTATATATTCCCATTCCTTGTTAAAATATCCCTCCCCTAACATTTCCCTCATGTCTTTTTCCCCTTGAAACAGCATAGAGTTCAGCACTTTTTGCAGGCAGAGATAGCAGTTCAGTTTGTCCACTTTGCTCCTAAACCATGTCAGAAACCGAAACTTATGAGCAAAGTGATGACCATTCATCATCTACAGAGGTTGAGGTACAGAGGAGGCCTCGTAAGGGTGGTAAGGGTGGACATCATAAGCGAGAGGAGCCCACCTCTTTGGCAGAATTACAGGCCTGTCCTATGGCAGTCACTTGTTTTCGGTACATGTCTTGTTATGAGTTTTGTGAGAGGATTTCTCGGCTTCAGCATCACAGAGAGTTGGCTCGCCTCTTTGTTTTACATTTGCATGATGGACATGTCAACCTAGCAGGGGTAGATTTTACATTGACACCCGAGGTGATCCCACATGCTACAGGGATACCGAATGTGGGTGAGGTGTGGCCTAAGCGCAGGTTGCTAGATTTTGTTCACTTTGAGCCCTATGTCCGGCCACCATTCATGAGACATTTGGCGGGTGTTTTTCCATTCATATTTCTCTGGAGCGAGTATGCTCCCATCATGAGGCTTATTATGCACTATTTTACCTGTGAGGGCAGATTTTCACAGGTGTACTCATATCACATTCGCCTTTTGATGAATTTCACCCGAGTGAGGATGATGAACATCCCGGTCTTCTTCTTTCATAACATTCAGAGGATGGTGCCCATGTTGCAGAAGAAGACCCCGGCCCAGCAGTACAGGAGCTTATGTCATTATGGTTTGATTCAGCTCATATTCTTGCATCAGTTGACTCAACAGGGCATCTCATGGGAGGAGTTCATTTCTCCTGAGTTTTTCACAGCACCACCCCAGCCACATCCAGAGGTCATTCAGGAGGAGGGAGGACCATCTCAGCAGCCTGATATTCCGGTCACTCGACATGTTAGTTCTTCACCTCAGCTCACTTATCAGAGAGGCCAGAGGGCCTTATTTGCAGCATCTAGGCGAGTACTATCTCCACAGCAGGTGGAAGGGGTCTCGCCTTCATCATCAGCACAACGGGTGTTATCTCCACATCAGGTGGAAGGGGCCTCGCTTTCTTCACCAGCACGGGTACCATAGAGGGGCAAACAACCCATGATTCATGAGGGTCCATCAGGAGTTCCAGACACTGAGGTGATTGATCTTGAGGTCAGTTCTCCTAGCCGAGAGGCAAAGGAGATCATTCAGCATCTCAGGGCTGAAAATGATGTTTTGTAGAGGAGACTTGAGGGTGCCCAATGGACTATCACTTACCTGGAGCATCGGAATAAACAGCTGGAGGAGGAGAAAGTACTTGATGAGTTATGGAGGATTCGTAGTGACCGAGTCTTGAACCGAAGAAGACCCGGTGATTCATTGCCTGCGGACCGAGAGTCTATGCTCATCCAGGTGAATGCACACTTAGAGAGGTTGTTGGCTAAGGCCAACCAAGAGAAAAAGCTGGTGAGGAATATGAAAAATCATTATTGGGCAAGGATGCATGTATGAAAATCCAAAATGAAGATGTTTCAAAAGAGGTTGACCGAGGCTAAAAAATGGAAAAAGAAGCCAAATCCCCTCCGTATCTTGGCTGAGGCTTCACTCAAGGACCATGGCACTCATTAGCCTAGCCACAGCTCAAATCCCAAAAAAATCTGAAAATTTTGGGTAATTTTGGCAATTTTTGGAAATTTACAGGTTTTGTTGGCCACCTGCAAGTGCCTCAAACAGAGCTCCAAAGGGGCGCGACCCGTTGAGCAGATTTTGCCAGAATTGACTTGTTCAGCCCAGAAAACGTAGATTTGACTCTTTTTGACTTTTTGAGGTTAATGATGGTCCTCTTGGATGTAATTGTGACACTTTTTAGATACTTTTACTCTTGTTTAACACTTCTAGAAGATTCATTCATGTAAAGGGTACAAATTGAATGTATGAACTGGTTTCCAAGTTTATAGAGGCAAGCTGTTTTGACTGCCTATTTTCTAGTGTCTAGTTTAGAAGTTGTTGAAACAGCTCCTAGGATAGTGAGCTCAACCCATGGAGGCAAGGAAAGAGGTTAGATCATCTATATTATGTACTTTCTTGCTCATTTTCATGGTTGGACTCTTGAGGGAGAAGCTACCATTGTATTATTTGCAAGGAAGTGTTGTGGACTCATGTGTTGATGGTGTGTTTTCCTAATGTACTTGTAAGTGTGTTTATGTGATCCATCTCCTTTCTTTACTTCTGCATATTAAACAAATGAAGTGTTAAAGTAAGAATTCATGCCTGCCATGCTCTGCTTTTAAGTTTGTTTAATTTCTATGTTTTCTGCTGTCTAAAGAGAATTCAAAGACATTGTTTGCTCTCTTTAGCTCATCCTCTTTCATTCCTGATCATCCATCTCAACTAAAGGCATCAATACAGGCTCCTACCTCGCCCCAAAGAACCCCCTGCAGAAACTGTGTCAAATCCCCACACCCTAAATTGCAGTTCCTCAGTTTGCCACCAAAAACTCCAAAAACCCCAAATCAACCTTCCTAATCAGTTTACTAGCCTAATATCAGTGTTACTTTGTTGGTCATCTCATCCTATTGAAGATCTACCGAGATTGACCGGAGAGAGCCTTCTCCTGCCCCGTAGGGCTAGCTACGAGGCTGAATGGTTTGATGTTGCCTTGAGGTTTGCCTTCTTCATCCTAGGGTGAAATTTCAAGCGCTAACACTAGAAACACACAACACAACATGACGTGCACAAATTCTGGAGGAGCAGTCCACACGATGCAGCAGCCACAACACACAAGTAAGATAACACGTACAACACTGAATGGATGAGTCCACATGAGTGCAATAGTTGTTACATCAAGTTTTATGTGAAAGGTATGTCAGATGTCTGAGAGGGTATTCTACACGGGAGAGACAACGATAACAACATATACAACAAATTTCTATTAATATATTATGTATTACAACAAGTGAAATAGTTCAAATGTAGAACACAGGTTAAAGAAAAATGCATCACAAGTGTTAAAGATTAGTCTTACAACAATTACAATACATGTGTGAAAAAGTGCTAGCCTATTAGCAGGCTTCTGAATTAAGCGAAAGTTCCAAGACACATCGTTACGCCATACATCACTAACCCGGTGTAAGGGGCATTTGAGCCACTACTTACTCCTCAAAGGAAATATTACAGACTCTCCTGGCTATGTGGGAGGAGCTGAGGTGAAAAAGTCATTTGCATGTACAAATGAGTGGGTATTTATAGCCAAGGGTGAAATTGGCCCTTGTGGATGTTCGACTACCCTCATGACCATTTAACTTCCATGAATTTTCAACTTTACATGACTTTTTGTACAACAAGTGGGTCTCTTGGACTTCCATGTTACATTACATTGATTGACAACATGGCCCATAATAGGGATGTGGATGATATGACTCATGACATGACTCGACATGATAGTGTTAGTACATTCATGTTGCTCCTGGAGTGCATGTCGAGCTGCAGTGTTGTTGGGTGATGGATGTCTTCATGGTGTGTCATAGCTTCACCTCCGCATGGCAAAGTGCGTAGAGTATTCGATGGTCATTGGTTCACTTGATGTTGCTTTGGCACGTTGCTCCTTCATTGTATGTTGGAAGGCTTGACAGGCTTATCTGTTCACTAAAGGTGTATGTTCGTTCATTCACCCATCCATGAGCACATCTTGCATGTTTTCTCATCTGTCCGTCCACGTACACATCTTTGCATGATCATTTGTTCGCGAGAACATCTCTTCGCATGAATTTTTTGTTCATCCATTGGTGAACCTATCCTTCTGCATGTGCTCTCTTTGTTCATCCCATTCGTCATCACACCATGTTTGTTGGTGTACCTGTACCTGTAATCCCTCATGATGAGACAACATCAAATCCAAAAAACCTCCTAATCTACCATGACACATGATCATCTCGGATGTAGGTGACCGGGAGAGGCGAGATGATGGCTCCAGGCACTGTTGATGAAAACTATGCAAGAATCACTAGGTGATGAAGATGGGAAATCTGAGTCGACAGTGGCTATCCACAAGGTCTAGCACGGCTGTAAGGAAAAACTATGCAAGAGTCACTGGGTGATGAAGATGGGCAATCTGAGTCGACCGTGGTTATCCGCGAGGTCTGGCTCGGCTGGAAGGAAAAACTGCACAAATTTTGGGAGGAACAGCCGTGGCTGTAGGAAGGCAAGGCAAACAAAATCTGTGCATTTTCTGGAACAAGCGGGTAGTGTGTTATTGGGAAAACTAGTGTCTATTCAGAGCTGCTAGTCCCACTAAGACGGGTAGCTATCTTAGAAACAAACAAACTAAAGTCACTTGCATTTTCCTTTACTAGAGATAGATGAGAAAGAAGCAGAGAGTACCAACCTCAGTCTTTCGCATGGCTCCTTGCTTCTTTCCTTTCCCCTTTGATAGAATCTCGCCACTCCTTCCTTACTTGTCCCGCTTCAAAGAGAACTTGTAGAGTCAAAGCAGCATAATACCATCAAAGCATAGAGATCTATCACCGTAAACAATATAGGATCAGATATATATTGACCATACAAATGCATATATCAACACAAGATTCAGAGATATACAAGAATATGGAGGAAAACTCAAATAGATTTATTGATAGAAGTAGTAGAAGAGACGATTACAACCACTTGGTCTGTTCCAGCGCCATCCTCCCAGCATGAAAGCCCTCTTCACCTCATACAAAGCAAGATCACCCAACAATGTCTTCAAAGAGAAACCAACAGCACTTCCTTGCAAATTACAAAATTCCAGCCTTTGGATCTCTGGGATGAGGGATCCATATATAGATGTTTGCAGGGGGGTGAGTTAGCTTCTAGGATTTTGATTAGTGTCATCTCTCTGATAGTTCTTGGTTCCACTTGGAGATTTTATGATCTCTTACTCATCTTTGGGCGAAGTCAGATAGGCAAGTGTCAAATGAGCAGCTTCTAGAATATTCTCAGGGTCTCCATCTAGCAAAATTCTTGTGCCATTTGTCTGCTCTTGCTCAATGCACACTATAGAAGGTCTTTCTAGTATGCATCGCACTTTTTGCATGTGGCAGGTGAGATGCATCGCACCCTTAGCACTGGGCAGTCTGTATGGTACTGCTTTGACCAGTTCTAAGTAGCTTTTCATGGAGAAATTCTGGGAGATGATGTAATCATCTGACCAGTGAAACAACACTTTTAGGGACTTAGAAGCCCTTGGTTTATGGACATATGTGATTGGGGTTGTAGTGCCCAAATATTTCTATAACAGTTGCCCCCTAAAGCATGAAGTCGTAAATCTTTTTGATGTCGGGTGAAATGATTTATAATGAGGATCTGAGGTTTTTAGAACTGGAAGGTGACCTATAATAAGATACAATACAATACATTATCTTCATAATATTTTCATGATCTAGCTGAGGCAGGCATTCCCATGCTCAGCTTTATAAATTCATTTTCATGTACATAGGATAGACAACCATCTGTGTAGCAGACTGAAGATTCTGGTAGAGTCATCATCCTTTGATTTTGATGATTATCTGTGCAGCAACGATGTACATTTGATGTCTTTATTTTCCTGAATATATCGCAGCCTGGATGGATGAAACTAGATCCGGGGTCTTCAAAACTCGTTCAATCTTCGCTCGAAGTACAAGTCGGTCCATGTGAAAAGATGTTCTGATGTCGAACATGGAAAGACAACACCTGATTACCAATCAATGATGTAAGTTGTTAACAGGCGCGAGAGTTAACACCGATGATGTTGATGATCCTCAAGGTACTGCAGTACTATTCACGTGGTGTGAATACATGAGTTGATGTTGAAAACCATGCAAAATCTTTCAGTTGAAGGCCATTAATGTAAACCTGCCACCAGAAGTGAGAAACTTGCCATTGAGGCATGCAAGCTTCAAAGTACTGAAAGGGTTGTTCCTAGGTCGATTTCTTAGATAATGAGATGATGTCAACAAGAAGTGACCTGTCATAGGATGGAATTAATGAATCCCACATCTATGACATGGAATGAAGCAAATGATTTTGTGGAGGTTAAAACGATCTGATGATATAAGGTTCAAGGTGGCGGTCATGAAAGAATGAAGCGTGAAGGTATTGCAGCGGATGAGACACAAGCTGGGTAGGTGAATTCTCTGAGCGACTTCTCTTGAACATATCGGTGACATTGAAATGGATTGGTAGCGTTAACCCCAAAAATGGATGGTACAGTGGACCAATGGTGATATGACTGGCAAACGGAATAACCCAACCCGACTCAATCATGGTGATGGAGTGAAGGTGTCATGTTCAAGAGCAACTTGCTACCAATAAAGTTTCTTCAAGTTTTCTTCCCAATTTTCCCCAGTCTTTTCTGACCAGTACCTCTTTATTTTTCTCAAGCTTGAGGAGGATAACATATGCTTTTTCTATAATTTTCCCTTCGGGCAAACCCGTCGCTATGTTTTAATGAGCCTAGCGAAAATGAAACTCGCTCTTGTCTGAATGGACAAGTTTGTCGCTATTGTTTTAACGAGTTTAACAACAAGGATAACTCGGTTATTTTCAATTTTAGAGAGTCTGAAAAGAGACAAAAATAAAACTCCAATATTCCTTTTTCGTAATATAATCCCTTAAGCCCAAAAAAGTATAAAACAATGCGAAAGGGATGACTCTTCGATAGTTTTAACGAGCCGAACAAGACAAACGCTCGAACTTTTTGTGTAATAATCCCTCAGGTCCAAAAGGATTAAAATCTGGAGGAGGGATGGTACTTCCAATCACTTTAACGAGCTCGAGAGGCCAATTTCTTGGAAATATTTTCATATTTTACGAGTCAGATGAAAAGAGCTTAAAGGAGACTCGTTTTTTTAGGAATGAGTGATGCTTTCGGATAGCAGTTGGTTCCAGGTAATGTTTGGAACTTTTCAATCACTGTAGTTAAAGAAGGTGGCTAATAGGATCACTCGTCATAGTTGTTCCTCAAAAGGGGTAAACAATCTAATGGAGGCATATGATCGGCTAAAAAAGAGTGGAGGTGATGGTAAGAACATGACCAAGGCTCAAAAGCTGATAATAATGCGATCGCAATGGTTATTTACCAAAGGTGGGTTCATTTTTTAATGAGCTTAAACTCTGGTGGAACATATGCTCATTGCTAGGTTTATTTTTTAGCGACCTTGAACTTCGCGTAAAACTGCTCGTGCTAGTCGTATAATAAGGATGTCTCATCAATAGGTTTATTTTTTAGGGAGCTTTCCCCATTCAAAATTTTTCTCCGGATCCTTTCATTATGTAAGCTAGGAATGACCAATCCTACAAGTTTAAAGGGTTAATAACCTACAAACTAAGAAAACAAATGGTTGCTTTTCACTTTCACGCAAAAAGGTTTGCATGCCCCCAGGTATAGTGAAGTAGAGTTTCCAGGTTACCCTTCAATTTGCAAACAAAACATTTGTTCTGTCGGGAAAGACATACTTTCTGATGGAAGTATCTTATTTCAGTCTAATCCCATTTTCCTAAATGGACAGGTGTGTCAGACTAGTCATATATCCTCTGCGGAAACCCACCCTATACTTGAAGTTTTTTTGCCAAAGCAGGCCAGGGTGCATGCCCCCTGGGTTTTAGTCACAGCCACCGAATCACTCACGCTCATCAGGTGGACAAACTGGACTTTGATGAGACATTCCTTGCGCAAAAGACCTGTCAGGGATGGCATTTGAATATTAGCTATGTTTGAACCAGGGAATGAGATCTGGTCTACGAGCTGGACCACTCTGCCTTCATGTGGAAAACACATCACTCGAAAGAGTGAGGAAACAATAGCTCCCATGCTATAAATGTAGTCACGCCCAAGGAGTAGATTATAATCTAAAGGTCCTTGGACTACCATTACGTTCAAATAAATGGTTTTCCTTCTCAAAGTTATAGGCAAATTCGGAAGGATCCCTAACGGTCGACTGGTTCCTTTGTCGAAGCCTGTCAGATTTTGCATCTCAGGAAAAAGCAATGGCGAACCAAGAACTTTCCAAGCAGTTGAGGAAAGGATACTCACAGAAGCCCCTTCATCTATGATGGTACCAACCATGACCATTCTGTAAGTTTGCACTATGATTCGGAATGGTACATTAGATGGTAGACGGGGTCTGCCTAGTAGATTCCAATCGAAGGAGATGACTAGGTTGCTTGGAGGTGGGACCGAATAAACGGCCAGATACACCTCTGACGAACTTCCTTCCTACGGTAAAGGAACAAGTAGATTTCCCCCATGTTCATTGGAGTTTGTGTTTACGAAAAGAATTTGAACGGTGTCATTCTCATTCTCTTTGGTGACTGTATCATTTAAAGGTAGATTCTTTGAAGACAAGATGGGGTCAACTGCCATTTCGACCTGTTGACTTTGGTCTGATGTGGACTCAGAGGGTTTATCTTAAATGATAGGTGCTTTGACCGAAAACAAAGGTGTGCCAGTCGGATTTTCAACTAGTGATGGACTTGGCAAGAGTTTCTTGTATCCAAGAGGAAGTCGTAGCGGTGAAGCAGGACGGTTATCCAAGACAGTGTACTCTGAACATGATCGTCAGAGGTTGACGACACCGGATTGTGCAAGCGGGGAGCCCCAGTCCCTTAAGATCTGTGGGATGTAAGGAAAATCTCGATGATAGTGGTCCCCTTTACAGATGACACATGGAGATTTAGGTTTGGATGGTGTAGTGTGTGGATTTTTGCTAGATGATGTACGATTGCCCCTTATTGTCGTTGGCTCCTTCTTCTTCTTCTCCTTCCCTTTCTTCTTCTTCTCAGTTACTTGGTTTTTAGTTTTACTATCTTCACCAAGTGAAGAGGAAGAAGGGGAGGGAGAAACAAATGAAGTAGAAGGTTGGGGGGTAACTCTAGTATCATCTAGATGCTGATTTGATTGCTCAGGAATCACGGTGCTTTGAACGACGGAGGTCGAGGAAAGCCATACTGGCAGGCCAATTGTCAGTTCTGGAAGGGACAATGTGGCCATATGAGGTGCATCAACATCTCCCCAAGAAGAGAAAGGATTAAGATTCCCCCCAAGGGGAAATCCTTGATTGGTGGACTCCATTTTCTCAACTTAAGATCAACGAGGGAACAGTGACATTATTCCGATTAAAATAAATCTTAGATGCTTTGACACAACTTGCTTTTTCAATTTTTAAGAGTTGAGAAAAAGCTAAAGATGACTCTAGTCACCTTCGATTTTTAATGAACCTGAAGTGACAAGTGCTCAGATGGACCTTTTCCTTTAAGGAGTCTGAAAAGGAACGAAAGAGACTACTCTGGAAATCTAGATAGAGGGATTACCAAACCAATCGCAAAACTACAGAATACTTTTTATGGTACGGTAGTCAATCTTCCCGAATGTTGTGTTCAGTGCATTGCAATCGATAGGGTGGCAGACACGACTTCCTAAGGATAAAGGATATAGCCTATTGTGGTCTCCCAATTTATACTCAACAATACGTGGGAGCACAAGTCCGTACTGGCACTTGTCGTCTCAAAGAGGAGGAATCACCCAACCTACGATGAAAGTGATAGTTACCAGGCTTTACGACACCGAAATAATTCTCTAGCCTAGACTTTTAGATGTTGTGCATTAGGTTCCAAAGTGTTTTTATGTTCATTGAATTTATTTTACAGTTGATCTTTCTTAAGAAGTTTGCCTTTAAGGTTCACCATGTGATGTAGATATACAACTCCTAAATATGCAATCTGAGATGATAAACAGTCGTTTACTCTTCTTTTTGCAATGAAAATCCTAGCTACTAAGGAAAGAGAAGCGAAATCCTTTCAACATAGAGTAGAGAGCACACACTAGATGCACTGTCCTAAATCAAAATCAACAAGAAGTCTAAATGCAAATTCACATGCATGTATTTGTTTTCCGCTTTCTTAATGTGTGAATGACAAAAAGAATGCTAAATACAAATCTAAATTATCTCTTCTTTCAAAGCGACAGTACTAATGATTTTCTTTTCAAAAAACGAAAGGAAGACAAGATGACACTTTGTGATTTTGAATTGAAAACTACTTTCGACACTTGAAATACTATTAATTCAGATCAAATACAAGAGTAACAGTGAAATCGATTATCAAAAAGAGGAGGATGCTTTTCTTTGACTAAAAATGACACTTGTGACACTTTCAAATCAAAAGACGACAATTCGATTAAGCTACTATTTTGTAAAGGAGAATTGTAAATGGCGAAAAATACATAAAAAAACATTCACAATCCTTTGTACAATGGAGGCTGAATAATACAAATGAAGGGAGTTTCAACAGTGGTATACTGATCACAGACAGTAAAACTCCTAAATAAAGCTGAAAAGAGTGAAGAAAAACCAAAATCTGGAGGCAGAAACAGTCTTATCTGATCATTGCACCTGTAACACAGGGAAACAGGGATGCATCTCACCTACTGCACACAGGAGGTGCGATGCATCTAGATTGCCTAAAGGAGACAGTGTGATGGTCTAGGGATGAGACTTTAACTTGGTTTTTTGTCACAGTTTGCAGCTTAGTTCAGGGATTTAGGCTGAGCTAATGATAGTCAGTAAATACAAAGCATAAGGGATGATCTAATGAGGTTACTTAAGCCACCACCAAGGCAATTAGGGTGTTTGCAAATCAATTGTTCAGTTTATAAAAAAAACCCAGAGATGGACTGAAGCAGCATTGATCTACTTTGCAATTGCATAGCAAAAGCAGTTCGAAGGCTATCTAGCTTGACTTTAGGCTCTGTCTGTAGTTTATAAAGCAAACAAATATAAACAAGCAAACAAGCTATTCGCTCCCCAGCGGAGTCGCCATTTTTTTATCGGGAAAACTAGTGTCTATTCAGAGCTGCTAGTCCCACTAAGACAGGTAGCTATCTTAGAAACAAACAAATTAAAGTCACTTGCATTTTCCTTTACTAGAGATAGATGAGAAAGAAGCAGAGAGTACCAACCTCAGTCTTTCGCTTGGCTCCTTATGTTTCCTTTCCCCTTTGACAGAATCTCGCCACTCCTTCCTTACTTGTACCGCTTCAAAGAGCACCTATAGATTCAAAGTAGCATAATACCATCAAAGCATAGATATCTATCACCGTAAACAATATAGGATCAGATATATATTGACCATAAAAATGCATATATCAACACAAGATTTAGAGATATACAAGAATATGGAGGAAAACTCAAATAGATTTATTGATAGAAGTAGTAGAAGAGAGGATTACAACCACTTGGTCTGACCCAGCACCATCCTCCCAGCATGAAAGCCCTCTTCACCTCATACAAAGCAAGATCACCCAACAATGTCTTCAAAGAGAAACCAACAACACTTCCTTGCAAATTACCAAAATTCCAGCCTTTGGATCTCTGGGATGAGGGATCCATATATAGATGTTTGCAAGGGGGTGAGTCAGCTTCTGGGATTTTGATTAGTGTCATCTCTCTGATAGTTCTTGGTTCCACTTGGAGATTTCATGATCTCTTACTCATCTTTGGGCAAATTCAGAGAGGCAAGTGTCAAATGAGTAGCTTCTAGAAGATTCTCAAGGTCTCCACCTAGCAAACTACTTGTGCCATTTGTCTGCTCTCACTCATCACACCCTATAGAAGGGCTTTCCAGTATGCATCGAACTTTTTGCATGTGGCAAGTGAGATGCATCACAGCCTTAGCACTGGGCAGTCTGTATGGTCCTGCTTTGACCAGTTCTGAGTAGTTTTTCATGGAGAACTTCTGGGAGATGATGTAATTAGATGACCTTGTTCCTTTAGGGTGTGAAACAACACTTTTAGGGACTTAGAAGCTCTTGGTTTATGGACATATGTGATTTGGGTTGCAGTGCCCAAATATGTCTATAACACAGTGGGGGCTTGAGAGCCAAATTTGCGCAATTTCTTGGAGGAACAGGTCGAGCTGCAGGAAGGATTGGCAGACAAGATTTGCACAATTTTCTAGAGGAATAGGGGTGGGAGCTTGGCAGAAACATTGCACAATTCATGGAGGGAACTGGAAGCTAGCTGCTAGGTCACTGGTAGCAGAAACTACGCAATTCCTAAGGGGAACTGGCAGTTAGCTGCCGGGAGCTTGGCACCAAAAACTATGCAATTCCTAGAGGGAACTGGTAGTCTGGTGCTAGGAGCTATTGGCGAGAGAAGCTTCACTTAGGCTGGGAGTCCGACCTACTGATCATCTCTGTGTAATTTCTGAGCTGAGTGAATTGCTGGGCAGTAGAGGGCCTACTCATGAATACTGCGAAATTTTCTGGATGAGCAGCCTGTCGACTGTTGAGAGGTCTGGATGGAAAGACTTCACAAATTTCTGATGGAGATAGGGATGGGCACTGGGTGTCTGTCCAACCTATCTACACAATTTTCCTAGCCAATGGAGTGGGAAAGGTTTGCAGCCTCTGCACAAATTTTGAGGGAAATGAGTCTCGAGGTGGCTGCCAGGTCAAATCCTCTGATTGACCAGCTTGAAGGTCGATTGATATGCTTGTGGGAAGTGCAGTTTGAAATGCATTTCTTGGTTCTTTAGCACTGTTCTAAGTGACACTCGATCGAGTCAATGGTGGGGTGATGGTTCGTCTGGAAGAGGGGAGTCTAGTCATTGAAACTTAAGAAAAATGACTAAGTGTGTGAATGAATGAAAGATGCACATGTGATCTTGCAAACACACACCAACCTAACTTGATGATGAGATGACCTAGACCATCCAGACACACATGCTCAACATGACTGACCGATGGTGTGAGCAACAAGCGTGACACTTGTGATTAATCGTTGATTGACCTTGATGATGCTTGTGCGATAGTGAGTGTGACTCCATCTGTGAGTATGACCAATGATTTTATAGCGAACACAACATGTACAAACGAAGCAAAAACCTTGAGCATGACCAGAACATGGTCGCAAGCATGACTTCGATACCAACATGAAAAAACTTTGGATGAAATGAACAAGCAAGGTAGATGAAAAGACTCACACGAACTCACGGAATGAACCCAATTGTGCGCAGTCATCAAGTGAAACTCTCAAGGAAGGTTCTAAAATTGGGTCCAAGCCAAACTTTTGGAGGGTGGTTGTATCTCCTACAACTGGCTTCATTCTTTAACATAGATGATCCTTTGATAGAGTGTTTGAGAAATTCTCTTGAAAAAAACTTGAATATACTTTGAAGATTGTAAGGAAATACTGTTGGTTTGAGGTTTGAGATCATAATCAAGTATTGTTATGCTGCCAGAGTGTTGTTCTTTTGGTGTGATGAATGATGGAACTCAAGGTGGATGAGTGACATGGGATCTGACTTCTTTGGTTGTAACTCTTCCTTCTACTTTTAATAAAGTTGTTTACACCTTTTCCCATATTCTTGTCTCTATGTATGATGATTATATGTGTAAATGATTTCGATTCCATTTTCTTATAGTAGATAGATATCTTGCTTTGATTGGTTTTTGTCCTCTGTTTATGATTGCAGGTATTGATTGAGTGGATTCAGTTCGAGAAGGAGCAAAGAGAGCAAATCAAAGGAGACGAAGGGAAGCGGAAGATAACAAGTAGGTGTCTTGTGTTATCTATCTTCTATAGGAAAAGGTTAAACCCTTTAATTCTATTGTTCCAAGTGTAGCTACCCACTTAGGGAAGTTGTGTTTATCTGTAGATGTAAATTCCATATAACAAATTGGTGACTCTACTAGGGAACGACCATTATTCCTAGTAGTTTACCCTCATCATAGTACACCCTAGTATACTTTACTTGGTTTCATTGATCTTATTTCAGTCTTTTTGAAGTGTTTTTGGTCAAAAAATTGTGCTTAGATGTCTTTTGATTGGCCTCTTTGGCACCAGCGCAGGCTTGGTAAGGGGACAGTGTGCTGCAGAGCAGCCTTGAGTGAGAGACAATGCTCTGTAACACAGTCTCTCCCACTCTGACCAGCGTTGAACCTCCTTAGGTCAAAAAACCCACCTTTGACTTGGATTTTTCTAAAGTTGTTTGTTGAAAGATCAATGTTTCTTATGGTTCTGAAATCAATTTGAATTTCCTCTTCTAGACCTACTTTGACCTTGATTTTTTAGTGTTTCTTAAGTGATTTCTTTATCATTATCAATTCATTGTCAAAGTTAGTTTATATTCGATTAGTCTTTTCTGAAAAGGAAGTGTCGTAAAGTATTCATTTCTTTCAAAAAGGAACTATCGTAAAGTCTTCGTTTCTTGCAAAAGATTGATTGATTGTATGTGCATTTAGTTTCCTTTTGTTCATCTAAAAATTAAGGGAAATGAAAAGAAAAAACTTTCATTATGAATTTAGAGGTTTGTGTGTGCTTGTAGGAATAGTATAGGGAAATTTCATTAGGTGTGCTCTTTTTTCTTTGTCAAATATTTGATTGCTCTATCCATTACTAGCTACGGTTTTCATTGTTAATTGAATAAAATAATGTTTCTCATGTTAGTTGCATTCTAGGAATTGCAAACATACATTGCATGGTGAACCTTGAAAGGCAAATTCTTAAGAAGATCAACTTAAAGTTTATCTCAATTAACCTAATGGAGCATTGTAACTTAACACATAACATTTAGAGGTTCTAGGCTAGAGACATGTTCCGGCGTTGTAAAACATATCAGCTGTCACTAACTTGTCTGTGATACATTCCAAGTGTGATACCTCATTCCACGTACGTAATTATATAATGCGTAAAGTATAAAGGAATGCTCTCACTATGCAATTTCGCATTAGACAATGCTAACATGGATTGGACCTCCACGTACGTTCGGGTATATATGGGAGGACTACATTAGGTTTTTATCCATCCATAGGTAACAAAGTCGCCCTCCCTATACACTGTGATACATCAAACACAACATTCGGTAAGATTCCCTGCACATATGTTAAGTACTTGGTTTACTAAGGAAGTATATTGTAGTTCATAGTTACTTGGTAATACTTTTGCATAGATTATGCCTCTTTTGTTTTGTTATTTTATTTTGATTAAAATAAAATTAATTGATTGTAGATAACATCCTCCATGTCACTCCTTAGTTAATCTTAGGTTGAGACATATGGCAACAACTCTGAAGTCCACCGATCAAGGAGTTCCTTTTGATGGGAATCCTAGTCCTTTTCCTCATTTCGGAAATATTGGTGCTCCTTATATGGCTACATTTTCCCTTCTGGGACTTAGTATTGGCTTGCTAGTATGGTTGTTTCAACCTCCTTGGCCTCACAACTGAATATTCCTACAACTGGAAAAAATCAACCTCCATTTGACCCTTTGCCTTCTTCCTCAGTTGTTTCTTCCTCCCCTTCTTCCTCTTCGCTTCGTGAAAGTATTGACACTAGTAACCAGGTGCCTAAGAAGAAGAATAAAGGGAAGAAGAAGAAGAAGAAGCAAATTCAGCAGGGAGCAACCAAGCAACCATTGCTTCAAATGCAATTTCTGACGAGAAACCTTCCGATAAGTCTCACAATCTTTGTTATCCTTGCAAAATTTGTACATGAGACCATATTCTTCGAAATTGTTCTGGTATTCCTCAAATATTAGAAGAATGGTCTTCTCATTCACATCATCATGTGTCATCAACTTCTGGAGATCATGTTGGTGACACACCATCAACTAGTGATAGTAAAGTTAGAAGGGTAAAGTTAAGCTTTCTTGTGTCAACCTCGTTAAAAAATGAAACAAGAAAAATGAGCAGAGTTCCTTGTCTTGTGTCAAGCTCGTTAAAAAATGAAACAAGGAAAATGAGGATAGTTCCTTGTCTTGTGTCAAGCTCGTTAAAAAATGGAACAAGGAATATGAGGATAGTTCTTTTACTATGTCAACCTCATTAAAAAAATAAAATGAAATAATTCCATGAGCATAGTTCCTTGTCTTGTGTCAAGCTCGTTAAAAAATGAAAAGGAATATGAGGATAGTTCTTTTACTGTGTCAACCTTGTTAAAAAATGAAACAATGAGCATAGTTCCTTGTCTTGTGTCAAGCTAGTTAAAAAATGAAACAAGGAATATGAGGATAGCTCTTTTACTATGTCAACCTTGTTAAAAAATGAAACAGGTCAGTTGAGGAGAGTTCCTTGTATTGTGTCAACCTCGTTAAAAAATGAAACAAGGAATGTGAGCATAGTTCCTTGTCTTGTGTCAAGCTCGTTAAAAAATGAAACAAGGAATATGAGCATAGTTCCTTATCTTGTGTCAAGCTCATTAAAAAATGAAACAAGGAATATGAGGATAGTTCTTTTACTGTTTCAACCTCATGAAAAAAATAATGAAATAGGTCCATGAGCATAGTTCCTTGTCTTATGTCAAGCTCGTTAAAAAATGAAACAATGAGGATAGTTCCTTGTCTTGTGTCAACCTTGTTAAAAAATGAAATAAGGAATATGAGGATAGTTCATTGTCTTGTGTCAACCATGTTAAAAAATGAAACAATGAGGATATTTCCTTATCTTGTGTCAACCTCATTAAAAAATGAAACAAGGAATCTGAGCAGAATTCCTTGTCTTGTGTCAAGCTCGTTAAAAAATGAAACAAGGAATATGAGGATAGTTCTTTTACTGCGTCAACCTCATTAAAAAAATGAAACGAGTCCCAGAGCATAGTTCCTTGTCTTGTGTCAATCTCTTTAAAAAATGAAACAAGGAATCTGAGTAGAGTTCCTTGTCTTGTGTCAAGCTCATTAAAAAATGAAACAAGGTCCCCTGAAGCAAAGTTCCAATTCGAGTCTTCAATTAGATCTCGTAAAATCCCAGTCGAGTCTTTCACTTGTTCTCATAAATGAACATTCATTCCATCCACCTCATAGTCATGAGTAGTCTACTTAGGTGAATTTAATGAAGCTTGGGGGAAATTCATCTAGAATCGAGTCATCATGCTAGGGGCATGTAAACCAATTCCAAGCATAGTTTTCGTTTCAAGCTTGTGTAAACATGAAACTGAATCCAAACATAGTTTCTCGTTTCAAGCTTGTGTAAAAATGAAACTGAATACAAGCATATTTTTTCGTTTCAAACTTGTGTAAACATGAAACTGAATCCAAGCATATTTTTTCATTTCAAGCTTGTGTAAATATGAAATTGAATCCAAGCATAGTTTTTCGTTTCAAGCTTGTTTAAACATGAAACTGAATCCAAGCATAGCTCCCTATGGCTCAAGATTGTGTAAAAATGAACCCATCTCCATTTTAACCCTCGTGATTGCCATTCTATCGGCCTCTTCCGAGCCTTGGTTTTTTTTCTTTCCATCATCACTATCTACTTCACCGATCATACACTTTCACTTGGTTGTTTTACCCTTTTTGAGGAATAGTTCCAATGAGTGGTCTTATTACCTAGCTTCTTCACATAAATCAACATGTCTTGAGAAGTTCCAACATCACAAGAACTAGTCGCTATGCTAGATACCACTCATTCCTCTAAGTGGAGTCCTCTTTAAGCTTTTTTCAAACTCTCGAAATATGAAAAGATTTCGGAGTGCTTTTCCTTTTTAGCTTATTAACATATTGGAAACGGCATCTACTTAGTATAAGTTTAACCCTTTTTCAAACTGAGATAGATTATTTACGAAAGATGAATACGTTGATTGAACATGGTCAATAGGTTCTCTCTTGTATTATTTTATGCTTTTTCAAACTTTAGAGACAAATCTATGAAAAAGAACTTCTGGAGTTTTCTTTTTGTCCCTTTTCAAACTCTCTAAACATGAAAAGGATCCAGTTCTCATTTTTGTTAAACTCGTTAAAACATCAAATAGCGACAAACTTGTTCATCATGACAAGACCAAGTTTCACCTTCTCTAAACTCGTTAAAACATCACATAGTGATGGATTCAACCGAAGGGTGTAATTATACAACAAGCATATGTTATCCTCCTCAACCTTGATAAAAAATAAAGAGGTATTGGTCAGCAATGATTGGGGAAAATGGGAAATGGGATAAACCACTTTATGGTAGCAGGTCGCTCTTGAACATGACACTTTCACTTCATCACTGAGACTATTTGAGTTGGGTTATCTGCTTGATGGTTATCATACCTATGTTCTATCACACCATCCATCACTTTGGTTTTGGGTCAATGTTGCCAATTCATTCAGTCTCGTCGATATGTTAAAGAGAAGTCACTCAATAAACTTCATCCTTTGCAATACTCATAAACCTTCATTTTCATGACCGCCATTCCTGAACTGTGTGTCGTCAGTCACATTCTGTCTCCAAAATTTATTACACTCATTTCATGTCATTGATGTGGGATACATCAAGGCCCTACTACAATGAGTCACTTCTTTTCAACATCAGCACATTATCTAAGCTGACTTAGAAACACCCTTCCAGTACCTTGAGGCGTGCATACATCAATGGAAAGTTTCTCGCTTCTAGCGATAGGTTGACATCGCAGGCCCTCAACCAAAAGACTTTGTATGTTGTTCGACATCAAAACATCTATTCACACCATACAAAATGTACTATAGTACCTTGAGGATCATTATTATTATCAGTGATTTCTCTCACGTTTGTTAATGACTTACATCATTGGCTGGTAACCAGATGGTGTATTCCAATGTTCAACTTCAGATTACATATTCACATGTTTAGAATCGTGTTGGCTTATATGGGCCTGACCCAGGTTCAAAAGAGTTATTTAGCCAAAAAAATCCTGTAGCTACTGGCCCTTTCAGCAACAGCCCACGGAGCGCAGACTGAGGTCTCACCCGAGGTAGTAGGGGAGGGTGCTGGAACCAGGTTTCCACACCCTTGGGATGTCTAGATGTGTTGTGGGGGTTTCGTGCACTATTCTGCAACTTATGGCTACTCTGTATTCACGCAGATCCAGAATAACTCTTACCTTTTATTAGCGTGCTATTTACAGATCGTGTTTCTTGGATGAAGTATTGCAAACCAGATCTACTTAGCAGGCTCTTTAAGAAAACATATTTAACCAATTCACGTACTTAGACTAAACCCAGATTCACATGTATTCAAAAGGTAAGCATATGCGCATAGATTAAATAGTCATAACAACCATACAACAGGCCAGATGCGCGATAATTCAGATTTAACAGAGAATTATAGAAGCAACTTATATTTATTTACTTTCTTCACCAATACATCCAGATCTGCTCTGCACACTCAGTTGCAGGGGTCCACACACACAGCTACGGACTCTTCTAGGCCTTTGCACACACAGCTGCAAAACCTCTACCCTCTACCCAACCCCTCGACTTAGAATTACAGACGCTTTCAGACTATTCCTCTCAAAAACCCATTACATTCCAGATCCAAAATAATACAACCAAAACTTGGCTTTCTACCCATAGAGCGTTGCTCTATTTATACACTTCCCTGGCCCGCGATCCACGGGCAAGCCGACTCAATCATACATTTCTTTACACTATTTTTGGGTGGACTACCCTTTGACTCAACCTATTACAATTCACGCTCAGTGCATCCCACAAAGTCTTTACCCTAACTTTCCCCAAAATTTCGGGCTTTGTGCCCCATGACTGGTACGTGGGGCTTCTGCTACCTAATATTCCCCCAACACAATCAATGTGACTCATCTCGAGTCACTCGTCCAGTGCGGAAATCTTCTCGCAGAGATTGGTTAGTAGCTTTTGCGCTACGCTTGTACCTGCATCAAATTCTTTCATCATTCACTGCATCACTTGCACGCGTGTAGCCGTCACCTCAGGTCCGATCATTGTTGTCTCAATGGTGGCATATTATTTCTGCATGTGGGCTACCTTGCACTCTATAGTGGTTGAAACTGCAAATACCTCATCTAGCGATGGCTGGAGATGGGCTTTAATCACTCCTGTCTTCTATCGGGCCGTGTTAGCTTGAACCTTTAGGTCCTGGGCCTCCCTTATCTTAGCTAGGCACTACGTAATAGCAACAGTCGACACGGTACCCTTGATCGTATCATAAGCTTCCTACAGCTCCTTGGCTTCGGTTTCCAGTCACTAAAGGGTTGGATCTTCTTGGAGGGAGGTGAGCATGATAATCAAATGGGTGAACAGATCAGTACATTCCTTCATTGACCTCGTGAGCATCATGCGCCTGACGGTAATGATGTTTTTGCACCGCTCGATGATTTCAGGTGGCGTCGACGGCTGAGCCTGCAGTTTTAAGTCTACGATCTACAAACTAAGCTCCAGCTGGATCCATGTGGCCTCCTCTTTTGCTTTACGGAACCCAGTAGCGAACCGCTAAATGCATGTCTCAATAGGGAGGCCAGCCCCAATCTCCAGCTCAAGGGCAAGCTTCCACAACTATCTACTCCACCTGATGATTCTGTGTGACGGTTTCATCCGGTTGGAGGCGCAACTGTTTGAGGTTTATTTTCTATTCCCGAAGTACTTGTTCAGCGTGGCCTTCCTAGATGTGGAGCTCTATCATGACATTGTCATGGAGCTATTGCAATATTGCAATAAGGCAGCCATGTTTAGTTCTAGCCCTGTAAGTCGTCCTAGCACAACTCGGTCCTTCGCATTCTCAGTGATCAATGCGCCTGCTGAAATCGCATAGAATGAGCAACTTGGGCATTCAGCAATGGCTTTGTGGCTGACATACCGGGAACCCCTGTAGCAGCACTTTCGACCATTGGCGCGACTCGGATGGCTAGGGCCTGTAGCTATGTACGGAGCTCCCTCAACACAATATGTTGCTCTGATATGACCTCGTCGACTGCCTCTTACGTGGCGTCCTGAACGGTGTTTTCTATATCATTCAGGTCACCCTCGGTTAGGGTGGTCACTTCGCTATCTGTTTTATATGCCTTCACCTTCTTCCGTGGCTTCGGTCATTCTGGTTGTGCTGGTCGCATTAAAGGGGCACCCGTAGCAGTTGGTGGTGGTTATTTTGTGGCCATCTTAGTGGGTGCCTTCTGACTTCCTTAGTCTGTTGTCGATGCAGCCCCTCCTAGTGGTCTATGTCCTGTCGTTGTCTGTGCTGCCACCCGGGCGGCCTGAACCTCCGCGGCGAACTGTTCATTTCACTTTTGTTGTGCAGTGCGCTTAGCTTCCTCCTTTTGTTTTCGGATAGCGGCCTCATTACGCTCTACTGCCTCTAGTCCACGCCATGCTGCAGGCCAGGTATCTATCACTGTGTCAACCGCATCATCACAGGTAATAACATGGAGTGATGTCCATGCACAGGCCGGGTCCTTGCGCGACCTGATGTAGATATGATGCATGTCCGCTTCAAATTCAACAATATGTTTCATGCTTTCATAGATCTCATTGGACAGGTGGGGTAGCCTGTTAATCCATTAGTGCACATTCGCATCCATCAGTATCCAAAATATTTTGATGTTCCAAATTCATCCTGCGTCCCTCGTCGCCCAAAGGGAAGCATATCTGGCGGCTTCAGGCCAATCCGGGTCCAAGTCAAGAAACTAGTTGTCCTCGAGTAAGTTAGTGGCGACCAACATAATGGACAGGAGTAGGCATGCATAGTGGAAGGTCTTGCCTTCCTCCTGAACCTCTCAGCAGTTAGTCAGGAATTCTTCACAAAGGAACTGTGACCAATTGAACTGCGCTCCAGCTGCGCATTCCTCCACAAGTGCAATAACTACTGCTGGAACCTCAGTGCCACGACATTTCCACATCACTTTCCCTACCGGCAACTGGTGGTGATGCGGACTGTGTTATCGGAAATGATGTCAATGATGTATCCTCGCTGCCCCTTCACGAGCTTATACTTCTTTTTCAGGTTCTCTATCATCGCGACATCACCACTTCTATCAACAATTTCCTGGGGGTCTCTTCCTTCACGGGGAAGGTGCGAAACCCAATGAACAAGTTCTACTATGATGCGGCCGGGTTTTCTGACCCATAATATTTCCTCATGCACCAAACTGAGCAACTGCCTTATGACCAACATTGTGATAGGGGGTCAGTGAAAGTGAGGAATAGACAAGAGACAGAGCAACCCAGCTTGTTCTACCTTTCGCAACCACTCCTTTGGCTGTAACGTGGTCATCGTCCCTTCTACACTCTGCTCCATTAGTGCATTAGTCGCCAAGTGGGGAAACTTCACTGTATTGGCTCGGTCCCAGTCTTCAAATTTCATTGTCGCAATACGACCAACCACCGAGTTTTCCACTGGGACTACTTTTGGAAGGGACGGAGTAATCAGTATAGTGTCGAATTCATCCAAGTTTGCAGGTACCTTCACCTTCCCCTTGCTTGGAACCACATACTTGAGTTGTCGTACTGGCTGGATAGGATCTTCGTCAGGGGGGACTTCTTCAACGTATGTGGGAGAACCCTCTTCCTCTTCCTTGCATTTGATTATGACAGTTTTAGCCTTTTTCTCCATCGTGAACTTACTAAATTGTAGGTGTCGTGGTGACCTTCTTACTAGATCTGGACTCTAGGGATCTTTGTTGGTCCGCAGTGTTTTTGGAGATTTAGGGAGCTCGGCTATCTGCAGCGTGGCTATCTGCGAACTGTCTGCAGTAGGAATTTTCGCCTTAAGGATTACTTCTTGGTAATGCTTTGGCAATGCCTGAAACCACGGAGTCCTTTCTAGTGGCTCGTCGCTCATTTTTCATTTGGCTTGGACCCAAGGCATCGTCATGTGGAAAGGTAAAGCGGGGTAGTGTGACCTTTACTATGATTATATATGATTTCGAATTTAAATTGACTGTTTGCCCTTGTTGTCACTCATAAATGCGATTTTGGCAGTTACTCTTTTGCCATAACTACCCGCTACTCACTCCAATGTGCCTTAAATCGGCCATCATATCATAAACCATACCTGCAATGGTCGCTTTGCATCTTTCCTTCACGGTAGCAAATCCCTAAGGATGCAGGTGCGGTTTTCGTATGTATGCGGTGGTCATGTCACGCAACCTCACATCAGCATGTTTTATAGTCTCACACCCTCTTCCAACTGCATGGGGCGCTGGGACTGGACCTCCTACAGATAGTCAATGGGTGAACCCCTTGTGCGGGTCTTTCATTTCTCAGTTAGCCTGGGTATCGAGCACCCTTTGCATCCCCTTGATTCTACTAACGAAGTGTGGTGTGCGTGTCTCTGTCTTTCTGGGTGCAATCGCAACCATGCTAGCGGGGTCGCTGCTTGTAGCAGGGTAGGAGAGCCAGTCATGTCTGTTACCTTCGTTATTTCTTTAACGTAATCCATGTAGGTGATTTCTAACTGCATCTTCTCAATTGCTTCATCTAGATTCGTACTTTGTGCTCGGAGTCTGACCCCTATTTCTTCTAACTTACCAAGTTTCATTTTACCATGCCAAATGGCTTTCCAAAGCTGCTGAATCCTGTCGCAGATGACGTCACCGGTAGGGTGAGTTGTATCTATGGTGGTTTGTTGGGTCATAGAGAGACGTCCCTACCTGGTCGAGCGAGCCTATGTTCCACGCAGATCCAGTTGGGTTGCTAGTCGCCTGATGTGCATCTTTGCCCTTCGTTGTGGATGAACAACCGCTTTATGCCACCTTCGTTGCCACGCACATCCCTTAATCCATACCTAGAACCACCGCCTACATCTTCACTTCTGCGGCTTCCCTCCAAGTGCACGCACCACATCTTCCAACACACAATGTTGCTCCTGTGCTACGCATAATGGGCCAAGATGGACGAGCTGCCCTTCAGGTGTCGCGTCGCTCTCTACTGGCCACTATCTTTCTTCTGAGGTTATGCGTCGTAATGACCGAATCATCATATTACAGTTAAGTGTCATAACTTCCTGCAATCGGTTCTACCATCACTCTGTCTCCTCATGGGAATCCACTGTGCAGGTGCTATCACGTTCCCACGAGATTCTTCTACCATCTGTGGAATGCACCCAATCTTGGTCTTGCGTTGTTATCTGATAGATGCAATCCAATTCGTTGTCACTTTCCTTGCACGGGTTTGGTGTAGCGTTCTCCTTCTGCTGGGTCCAATGGAACTACTACCCGCAATGACTCTTTTTCGAACGTCATTTTCCGCCTCTTTAAATTAATGATCCCTTTCATGTCCGTTGCCCAATCAATTCTGAGCAATGCAGGGTAAGGATTACTATCATCAACAATCTCTATGACTTCGAAATCGGTCTGTGTACTTACACTGTCGATGTCCACAGTCACTCCTTGTAGTCGATCCATTGGTAAGATCTTTTGTTGGTTGGCCATTTGTAGCTGAATCGGGGAACATTACAGTTCGGGCTTGCCCATGCGGTCCCATGTTGTTTTAGTTAATACATTCGCATCCGAGCCTAAGTCCAGGATGACCTAATCCATTTCAAAGTCACCGATTTGTGCTGTCAATCTCATTTCCTGTCCTATACGTAGAGCATGTCTTCCTATTTTTCGAACAACATGCTGCTCACTCGATCTAGCGCACTTAGTAATCAGCTCCTGTAGTTCTTTAATAGATTTTTTATCACGCAACAGCTTCATTCAGGTCTCTAGGAAGTTAGTTATCATGGAGAGATCCATGCCTTGTTCCATCTGGTTGCTCCGACCTAGAGATGAACCATCCATGAAGCTCTTCTGAGCTTCCTTGGGCGCCCCCTTCCCTCGTTCCTACTTAGCTTCAAATTCTTTTAGAGTGGCGTCACGCTCCTTCCTGTCTTCTGCTAGCTCCCCCCATGTATCGCCTCCTATGGATGCGCCACTTTGTAATACCATACTTATGCTAGGTTCCTCTTTGCGTGGTTCTGATCGCATCATCTGGACATTTTGAGTCGGTGTGGGTGCTAGCACTCCCTTCTCACACATCTATGCAATCAACGTCGAACAATCTACCATTTCGCGATCGAACTGCTCACAATATGGGTAAGAGACTCTAGTAGGATTAGAACAGTCGCGCGCATAGTGACCTGACCCTCCGTAGTTATAGCAAATTAGCTATCCGCGGCCCTGTCCAGGCCCCATTCCCCTTCCTTGGCCACGTCCTTGAAATTTTCCACATGGCCTTTCGGCTGCGTCAAACCCTCACACTTCAGTCTGTACTTGGTAGGCTGGGGTTCTTTCCATCATTAAATCATAACTCTGGCACGTTCGCTCATTGTGACCTACTGATCAGCAGAAGTTGCAATATAGTTGTTGCGGGGTTTGTGTATACTTCTGCAATAGGTGATAGTTATTTGTTGCACGTTTTCCACCTACTTGAAAAATCGCACACCAGAGTGAAAGTTCGACACTCGATCCGGCTTGTACCTCCACTTTTAATGGCATCGGCCCTCCACCCGCCAAATAATTTGCAAAGACGGGGCAGTGGTCCTTATCGTGCCCTTGGCTTTTGCATTTAATACATCCTACCTCTGCACACACCTCCGATCAGGGCACCCTTTCTTTCTTTAAGATTTGCATTTCTAAACATAGGTTTTGTAATTACGCATGGATTTACTAAACTGCCAACCCTGGATCTGATATTGGAGTTTCGTGCAACCTCATTGTTCGCTTCAGCTTGGGTTGAGATCTTTTGTTGTGACAGAGCAATTCCCAAATGTGTTGTCAATGACACCACAAACCACGTGCAATGTTGTGCATCCGTCAATGTCATATCCGCCTCGCAGATGGTGCTTTTTAACCTTTGATCCAGATCCCACGGGGTTTCCCCAGGCAACATTGAAATTTCCTTAAACCTAATAACTGTATGAGTTTCTCATTTTTGTCGGCCAAAATATTTATTTAATGCCTCTTGGATTGCTACTATCCCTTCATTTGGGAGATTGGTTGAGTATTTTATGTACCATGTCAATGCGCGGTCTTGCAGTGCACTAACTAGGGTAGCCTTTTTTATGTTTTCGTCTGTTATGCCTTGTGCATCCCATACAGACTTTCTCACAAACCAGAATCGGCCTGGCTCCTCATTCCCTATGCCCTTAAATATTGGTAGCTTGACTGCAGCCGCCATCCCAACTTTTGGTGGTGGGGGGGGGTGGTGGGGGTGGTGTTGGTGTGGATGGGTTAGATGTAGGGGAAGCAGGTGGCAATGTGGATGAAGGTGGTACCAGTGGGAAGTGCC
This sequence comes from Pinus tabuliformis, assembly GCA_031772625.1. NCBI lineage: Eukaryota > Viridiplantae > Streptophyta > Pinopsida > Pinales > Pinaceae > Pinus > Pinus tabuliformis. The sequence goes on from CM062807.1 coordinate 1,132,045,718, forward strand.
CATTAATCAACCGAACTACACTTCCCGGTGAGAACTTCATGAGCTATTCCTCGCTGTCCCGTGGAATAGAAATTAGAGGGTTGTTCTCTACTCCATATGCTCCTCGATAACCCCTTCCGCTCCACGTTACCACAGACATCAATATACGCGCATAATCTGGTTTTCACACAACAGCATCTTAATCCAAGTATTCAATGATTTGATATACTTACCCCGCAGTCCTTGGAGAAATCACCTTTCCACTTCACTGTAACTCATGGTTGTATCTATCACGAATTCAGTGATAAATCCTCCTATGATCCGATCCAACCAGTGATCTACAGTGCGTGCGAGTTTATCTTTGGTGGCTTCTAGCCTGTGCACCAGTTCTGGGGTCCACACAATAGGCTGATCTAATCTGCACCTCCCCACGCTATCAGCTAACTTCGCGATCCACTCATACAATTCTATAGGAAATGTCGCGAAGAAGATCTCATGGATATCTATGAATATATAGCGGTCCAACCAATCTTCCTCCGATATCCGCGGGTTTCTGTTTTCCTGAACTATGAACTCGTGAAGCTTCAAATCCCACCACTCTTCAAGCTCTTTCTTTGTAGGATTCTAGCATTCCCACATTAAACACCCCTTAAGCAGATCTCGATCCCAGCAACGGAACCATTTGTTGGCTTATATGGGCCTGACCCAGGTTTGGAAGAGTTATTTAGCCAAACAAATCCTATAGCTACCGGCCCTTTTGGCAACAGCCCGTAGAGCGTGGACTGAGGTCTCACCTAAGGTAGCAGGGGAGGGTGCTAGAACCAGGTTTTCACACCCTTGGGATGTCTAGATGTGGTCTGGGGGTTTCGCGCATTGTTCGATAGCTTCGCGTTGCCCTGTATTCATGCAGATCCAGAATAACTCTTACCTTTTATTAGCGTGCTGTTTACAAATCTTGTTTATGGATGAAGTTTTGTAAATCAGATCTACTTAGCAGGGTCTTTAAGCAAACATTTAATAGATTTAACCAGTTCACATACTTAGATTAAACCCAGATTCACATGTATTCAAAAGGTAAGCATATGCACATAGATTAAACAGTCATAACAACCATACAATAGGCTAGATTCGTGATAATTCAGATTTAACACAGAATTACAGAAGAAACATATCTTTATTTACTTTCTTCACCAATACATCCAAATCTGCCCTGCACACTCAATTGCAGGGGTCTGCGCACATAACTGCGGACTCTTCTAGGCCCCTACACACACAGCTGCAGAGCCTCTACCCTCTACCCAACCCCTCGACTTGGACTTATAGACGCTTTCAGACTATTCCTCTCAAAAACCCATTACATTTCAGATCCAAAATCATACAACCAAAACTTGGCTTTCTACCCATACAACATCGCTCTATTTATACACTTCCCTGGCCCACAATCCATGGGCAGGCCAACTCAATCGTACATTTCTTTACACTATTTTCAGTCGGACTACCCTTTGACTCAACTTATTACAATTCACGCTCCACGCATCCCATGGAGTCTTTACCCTAACTTTCCCAAAAATTTCAGGTTTTGTGCCCCATGACCGATATGTGGGGCTTCTGCTACCCAACAACTCGTACTTGAGCGAACAATCGGACAATATAGAAGACCCCAGATCTAGTTTCATCCATCTGGGCTGCGATTTCAGGAGTGTACTAAATCATATGTACAATGGCTTTACATGGATGGTCATCCCATCATGGGTCTATATCTGTAGACGACTATCTATGTACATGTAATGAAAAGTTTATATGCTGAGTATGGGTATGCCTTCCCTTAGCAATTCACAAAAAATCCAAAATGTCATGATGTTATGTATTGTAATCAATGCAGGTCACCGTTTGCTTCAGTCCCTCCTAATCACATCATAAAGCATATCACTCGACATTATCATTTTTGACTTCATTCTTTACGTGGTAGTTGTTACAGGTCTATTTGGGAACATCACTCCCGACATTCAGATCAGTACAATTAGGGCTCATCAAACCCTAATTCTGTTGTTACATGCCCTAGACAAGTCATCACATTAAATGTCTTCATTCCTAAGAGTTTCCTGGCTTGAAGACCTCCTTAAATGCCTCCTTTGAAGACCAACGTAGCCTTGGTCAAGGGTAACTACACTACAGAGCACTTAGGCCCATTCAAGCCTGCTCTGTAGAGCACCTAGGCCCACTTTGGCCTGCGCTGGGCAAGATTGAGCGAAATCTTCATAGGGTTCTGGAAATATTCCTCTTTTCTAGATCATTATAGAAGATTCCCACCTCTTATCCTCTCCTATGAGCTAGAAATTGGATAGGGAATGAATCAAATAACCTCCTATCCTCTCATCCCTTCATCCATGGAAAATAGCTCTAAGTTTGGAAAGCCATTCAATGCCCAATTTATGAAAAAACCACCTCCATTTCCCTATAAAATGAGCACTCATCATAGTGATTAGGGGCTGGACTTTGAAGATTGTAAGGAAATACTATTTTTTTGAGGTTTGATATCATAATCAAGTATTGTTATGCTACCATAGTGTTGTGCTTTTGGTGTGAAGAAGGATGGAACTCAAGCTTGATGAGTGACATGGGATCGTACTTCTTTGGTTGTAACTCTTCCTTCTACTTTTAATAAAGTTGTTTACACCTTTTCCCATATTCTTGTCCCTATGCATGATGATTATATGTGTAAATGATTTTGATTCCCTTTGCTTATAGTAGATAGATCTCTTGCTTTGATTGGTTTTTTTCCTCTGTTTATGATTGCAGGTACTAATCGAGCGGATTCAGTTTGAGAAGGAGCATTGGGAGAAAATCAAAGGAGACAAAGGGAAGCGAAAGATAACAAGTAGGTCTGTTGCCTTATCTACCTTCTATACGAAAAAGGTTAAACTCTTTAATTTTTTTGTTCTAAGTGTAGCTACCCACTTAGGGAAGTTGTGTTTATCCGTAGATGCAAATTCCATATAACACCACCTTGGATTTTTTGTTTTTTCATATTATCTCCAATGTGCCATAGGGACATGCCCCCCATGTATATCATGCCATGCATGGGACCAAGGGAAACATTTCCCAATATGGGGGCCAAATTTCCCCAAAAGGGGTGTATCTAGGCACCCCTTCCCCGTCTCCCCACCAACTATAGGAGGGGATGCCTGGGTGTCATGACCCCCATTGTTTTTGTTCAACAACCCTTTAAGACAAAACAAAAGCATGGGAAAAAAATTTGAGGAGTTTGTGACCTTGGAAATTAAGGGAAATATCAAATTCTTAAAATCAAAGTGACATTATCCAGACATTCTCCAAACAGTCATAAATGAGACATTCTCATTTATTTCTACTCTTTCTATCAAAATAGTCTCATTTATGACTGTTTGGAGAATGTCCAAAGAATGTCACTTTTCTAAAACTACCATTAATTGTTTCTGGGTGTTTGAGAGTGTTTCCAACCTCATTGGACTTATATGGAGAAAGTGGAATTTCATATCCCATATGGTATAATTTATTATGAGATTGACTGGGTATCAAGGCTTTTAGAAGAACACCAAAAATAATTCCTTGTCAAATTTTCATAAAAATAGGCACCATAATTTAAATTTTTTATGTCCATGGCAGACATAATGATCAGGATTGATAGAGATGGAAGCTTTCTCGAGTTCAAATATCATATATTGATAGTTTAAAAAATGCATCAATGATTGCTGCAAGAAAGGACATTAATGAAAGGTCAGTTTAAATTTTCATAAAGTTTCGAGAAAAAGTCTGAAATGGGCATTAGAGCCATGAGCTTGGAGAACCTCAAAGAGAACCTATTCCAGAGATAAGTATGTGGAAAGAAATGATTGAGATCATGTAATAGCGAAATTTTGAAAGGAATATCGAGTAGTGTAGGCTAGCATGAAGAAACCTGTACAACAGGCTTTGATCTTTCGAGTGACAGAAAGATAGAGGAAAAATAGGGTGCCAACAAGAGGTATGAATTTTCCTAAGAGAAGGCATTTAAATTCCACCAGAAGGGAAAACTTCTATCCAAATTCAAAGAATAACCCATTCTACCCAGCAAAATGTCATTAAGATTGTACAAAGTCTGATAAAATCACAAGTATTAGTGATACAAGTAATATTTTGCTGACCTTTTTGTTTCACAATAAATCTACACACTAATGGAGTTTTCAAACTTTCCAGCAACTTTTGCATTTAATTGGCTATTGAAATATTATGGTCAGAAGTCGGAAGAAGTATATGAGAAAACTAGGAAGGATTGATGATCACTATGCCATCTGCAGTAGATGACCTCATACCGAGTGCCTCAAGTGTAGGACATGGAATATGCATGGTGAAGAAAAAAGTTCATGACTTTTATATGAAGATGCAAATAAAACAAGAATACTCATCTCTATAATCAAGTTGTATGTGTCACAAATACAAAATAGCATATCAACGGTGGCCACCTAAAAGGTGTTAAGTATGCCAATGATTAATTGTCTGCAATCAATGAAACAATACAAGAAAAAAAATTACACATCAACTCACTTTAACAATTAGTTCCAGATCTGTATGATTTATTCACTAGAGTGGCGCACTTGATGGTAACTAGTCAAGCTCGTTTAATTCACCAACAATGTTTTCAAGTTATTTTACAGTTTCTTCCTGAATACCCTCTTGGTGCCAAGATACTACAACAACCCTTGTATTTCTTAGCGATTCACCATTTTGTACTAGTGATTTTCCATTTTGTACTAGTGATTCGCTGTGATTTTACAAGATAATATAATTTGGTGAGAGATTCTCCAAAAAAATTATATTTACATATTATATTATTAATAAAATCACCTTCCATTTTTCCTATGTATCATGGGGATTCACCCATTTATTATACATATAAATTTAGGGGGGTTCTTTAAATTTTCCATGGAAAATTCCTGTTACTGATGGGATTTCGATATGTGATTGCATTGCATTGCATTGTTAACCTTGTTGGGGCTAGGGCCAGGGCCGAGTCCCCGTTCTATTCTCCCCTTCATCGATTGTGATTATGATTTGCGATGGCCTCATCGCATCGCAACCCTGAACCTGCCGGGGGCCGATTTATAAAACCAAAACACTTACCACTGTGACATGTGATTTACTAGGGCCAATGGAAGGCTTCCACTTGGCGCCTCCTTATTTTCTAAAGACTTGCCACACCATCCCAATCCTGCCATGTAGGCAAGTCAAACCTGAACTTTGACTTGCTCTAACTTATGCATACGAACTCGGTTTTCAGTGTTGTTCACACCGTTGGATTCAAAATGACGAGCTCTTCAATCTAAAGCTGAGTTTGAGAAGATTCTAACGCTTTTAGTTTTGAGCATAATTCTGAGCACCTCATCACTCCTCCCCACTGGAAGCCTTTTCGACCCCAAAAGGATCACTTTTAGTTATTGAACAGATCAGGGTACTGTTCCCTTACCTTCCCCACTTCAATCCATTTGGTCTTTGATGGATGTGTACCTTTGAGACCCACTCAAATATAATCAATATTTCCTCTTTTAGTTGTTCTTGTCTGTCTGTTAAGTATAGTGTCTTGCTGAAGCGCATCAAGATATTTTGGAAAAAATATTTAATAGATGGAATTTGAACATTCTCACCTTGATCTTCAATCAAAGGAGGTTCATATAATCTCAAATGTTCAACATTAACAATGGAATAGATTTGCATACATGAAGGCAAATCAAGATTGAAAGTATTTTTTTTTTTTTTTTTAATTTATTTATTTATTTATTTATATATATATATATATATATATATATATATATATATATATATATATATATATATATATATATATATTTCGGTAGGTAAGTACCCACAGGGGATTTGAACCAGTGATCTATCGCAAGGAGTTCCTTAACAATGCACCCATTCACCGTCAATCCAAAGCCCCGTGGGCAAGATTGAAAGTATTATTACCAATATTTTACATAATTTTAAATGGACCATAATGAATTGGTTTCATCCTTTTATCTTCACCTTGAAGCCTTTCCTTGCTAATGTATAACCAAACTTCATCACCTACTTGAAATTGATGATCCACGTGATGCGTATCATGCCTTGACTCTTTTCTAATTGTTCTTGAACTGTTTGGTGAATCAACTGAATTTTCTAACTGAATTTATTTTCCCTGTGTATGTCACTATTTCCAAGTACAGCTACATCTTTCTCAAAGATGAAATCTAAAGGTGATTTAGGCAAATACCCAAGTCATGCCTCAAAATGTGAAGTTAGAGTAGAAGAGTGTTTTTCTCAATTGTAAGCATTCTGAATATACTACAATTGTTTGTCCCACAACTTAGGATGTTTGCTGCAATATCCTCTTATAAAATGAATGAATTTCATGTTAACCACTTCAGTTTGACCATCTATTTGTGGATGAAAGGTTGTATGTTTCTTCAATTTGGTGTCCATCAAGTTCCATAAACTTGACCAAAAATTCCCAATAAATCGAGAATCATGATAGCTTACAATAGAAGTAGGCAATCCAAAATGGACCCATACATTTTGAAAGAAAAGTTGAGCTATTTGTTCATATGGAATTTTATTTTTACAAGGCATTAACATGCACATCTTGTTGAACCTATCCATAACTACATACAAATAATCATGACCTTTCCTTGACAAAGGAAGACCTCCTACAAAATCCATAGAAACACTTTCCCATGGTCTTGAAGGCACTGGAAGTGGTGTGTACAATCCTAGTTTCCTATTACTAGTCTTACTGACTACAAACAATGAACAACCTCTGATAAAACATGACACACTTTGAGGCATACGAGGCTAGTAAAAATACCTATGAAGATTTTCCACTGTTTTACTTACACTGAAATGTCCAGCAATAAGAGAAGTGTGCACTTTCCTTGTGACATTTACTCTCTCTCCCTGTGGAACACAAATTTTTCCCAAATGATACAATAGATTATGGTGTACATAGTAGTCTAATTCCTCAACTTGGTGGCCTTGACTCAAGTTTAAATATACCACTTGAAATTCAACATCCTGTGCATATTGTTCAACATAATTTTTAGGCAAAAAATAATTATTCTTGAGTAAAATGGCTACATTTACAATCGGTCTAGAAAGCATATCAACAACCCTATTATATATACCTTTATTGTACCTGATTACCAAGTGGAATTGCTGTAAAAATCCAATCCAATGAATGTGCCTTGACTGCTGAAATTTAGTTTGAGATTGTAGATATTGTAGAGGCTCATGACCGGTGTGAATAATGGTTTCTTTTCCCATCAAATAAGGCTTCCATTTCTTCACTCTTTGTACCAATGTGTAAAGCTCTTTATCATACGTAGGATAGTTTATAACAACACCATTAAAAATATAAAAATGAAATGAAATGGGCTTACCATGTTGTAAAAGAACTGCACCCATGGCGTAGTCACTTGCATCTATCTATATTTCAAAGGGTTATTTCAAATCTGACAATGCCATAACTGGGGTTGAATTGATATTTTGTTTCAAAACATCAAATGCTTTTTTTTCTGTTTGCCTACCCACTGGAAGACAATCTTCACACTGGGCAACGCATGTAGTGAGCTTCTATGGAGGAGAAATTGGGAATGAACTTCCTCCAATACTGCGTTGCTCCTAAAAACCTCCTTACTTCTGTGACTGATATTGGTATTGGCCAATTCACAATGACCAAAACTTTAGACGGATCAATCTTCATCTCACCTCCTCCAACTATGTGGCCCAAATATAGTAAATAAGTTTTCTCAAATTCACATTTAGACATATTCATAAATAACTATCATTTTCTCAACACATCCTATTATGAAACTAGCTCACAAAAAGATAGAAAAGATAGATCAACGCCTTAGAAATAAGCCTCTTCGAGGGGGCAACCTCCTTTACATTACACAAATGAAAAATTCTTGGATGATTCAAATGAAAAAACCTCCTTTCTATATATAGGAGTCTAAGGGGTCACAATATAACCAATCCGACCTAACAATAATAATATAAAGGCACAAAAATAACAATAGAGGGATTCTATGCGGCACAATAATAAAATATGGGGACAATAGGGGCACAACAATAACAATAAGGGATATAACGACAATAGTAATGGGGGAATCACTAGTATTATAGGGACCTAACATGCCCCTCTCCTTCAAAAAGGTGTTGTCCTCAATGCTTGAGTAGTTTTGGATGCTTCTGTATAAAATTCTCATCCTCCCATGTGGAATCTTCAACGGCTAAGTTCTTCCACTTGATGAGATACTCTAAAATTGATCGATTTCGTAGCTGTAGAGTTCTTGTTTCTTTGACTTCTTCAGGTTCCAATATGATTTTTCCTTCCTCATCAAGTTCTAGTAATACTGTTTGAACTGGAAGCTTGTCATCTATAACCTTCTTTAAGCATGAAACATGGAAAATTGGGTGCACTCGAGAAGATGCAGGAAGCTCCAATTTGTACGACATAGTACCTATATTTTGCAACACCTTGTACAGACCATAATACTTTGGTGATAATTTATTGTCCTTCTTAACTTGCTTGAGGGACATTTGTTTATATGGTTGTAGCCGTAGGAATAGCCAATCACCTACATCAAAACTTCTTTCACTGCAATATTGATCTGCCTATTGTTTCATTCTATTCTGCACTAAGGTGAGGTTATCCTTTAAGATCTGGAGAACTTGTTTTTGATTCTCAATGTGATCTTCCACTGCTTGAACCTTAGAATTTTCTCTTAAATATGATGTGATGGATGGTGATGATATCCATAAAATGCCATAAATGGGGTCATTTTTGTTGCAGTATGGAAGGAAGTGCTATACCACCATTCAACCAGAGGAAACCATTTGACCCATTGTGTCTATTTATCATAAACAAAGCAATGAAGATATCCTTCCAAACATTTGTTTACTATCTCAGTTTGCCCATCAGATTGAGGATGATAAGATGAGCTATGAGCTAACTGAGTACCAAGACAAGAAAATAATTATGTCCAAATATTTCCAGTGAAAATAGGATCTCTGTCACTTACAATAATCTTTGGGTTTCCATGTAACTTTTCAATTGTTTCCATAAATGCAGTAGAAACTATACTCGCTTTAAATGGATGAGATAATGCACAAAAGTGTGCATACTTGGTAAGTCTGTCAACTACCACCATGATAAAACTTTTTCCTTTGGACTTGGGTAAACTTGTGATAATCCATTGAAACCTCCTCCCAATGTTGGCTTGGAATCGATAAATGTTGTAATAGTCCTGGGGTCTTAATTGTTTCAATTTTATTTTTTTGGCAAACCAAACATTTCGCCACAAAGCTTTGAATATCCGATTTAAGGCCATCCCAAAAAAAATCCTTCTTAACCCTGTGGTAGGTTTTTAGAAATCCTGAGTGCCCTCCTAAGGGAGAGGTGTGCAATTCCCTAAGAATCTTTTGTTTGAGTTGGGAATTCTTACATAGGTATAACCGATCCTTGTACCATAATGAATCATTTTTCTAGCTAAATGTATCAAATGTACTAGGATCTTGTTGTATCTTTTGAATGAGTGCCCACACTTCCTCGTCATTCTTCCATTCATCCCTTGCTTCGTTTATCCAATCTGGTTGGATAATAGAAATGGTGCAAATAAATGCTTCCACATCCTCATCCTTTCTTGAGAGTGCATCTGCCACAACATTTTGCTTCCCTTTTTTGTAAATGATTTCAAAGTCACAACCCAACATCTTTGTGACCCATTTTTGTTTCTCTTCTGAAGATAATCTTTGTTCTAAAAAGTATTTAAGACTATCGTGATATGCTTTTACCTTGAAGTTTCTTCCCATTAGGTAGGTTTGCCATTTCTTAAGTGCATGTAGTATTGCCAACATTTCCTTGTCATAAATAGCTTTGTGTAAATACTTTCCTTTGACTGGATGACTTTCAAAAGCAATGGGTCTTTTTTCTTGCATTAAAACAACACCAATTCCATTTCCTGAGGCATCACATTCCACAATAAAGTTTTTTGTGAAGTCCGGTGTAGCTAAGACTGGTGCTTGGCACATTGCTTCTTTAAGATGTTCAAAGGCCTTTGTTGCTTTTGGAGTCCATGAAAATGCATCTCTATTCAATAATGTTGTTAGAGGTGCTATTATTCTCCCATAATTCTTAACAAACTTGCGATAATACCTTCTCAACTTGAGAAATCCTCATAGATGTTTTATGGATCTGGGGATTTTCCATTGCTTAATGGTTTTAATTTTTCTAGGGTCTATCTTAACACCTTCATGAGATACAATATGACCCAGATATTCCACCTCTTGTACTCCAAAGAAACATTTGGAGATTTTTTCATATAATTGTTTCTCCTCCAATAGTTTGAGCACCATGTCAACATGTTGGACATGATCCTTCCAAGACTTTTTGTAGATTAGTATATCATAAATAAATAATAATAAAAAAAATTCTAAGGGCTTGAAAATGGAATTCCTCAAACCTTGAAATGTAGAAGGTGCATTAGTAAGGCCAAAAGGCATGACCAAAAATTCATAATGACCCTCATGAGTTCTAAATGTTGTTTTTGGAATGTCTTCAATCTTCATTCTGATTTGATGATATCCTGAACGAAGATCTAACTTGGTGAAGTAAATTGATCCATGCAATTCATCCAATAATTCATCAATTACAGGAATGGGAAATTTACCTTTAATAGTGAGCTTGTTGAGCTCCCTATAATCTAGACACATGTGCCATGATACATCCTTGTTGTGAACCAATACTACTGGAGCAGAGAAAGAACTTTGACTAGGTTGAGCTATACCAGTGTCTAGCATTTTTGCAACCATATGTCCAATTTCAGTCTTATGGACATAGGGATATCTGTAAGGCCTTATGTTTGTAGGAACACAACCTAGAATCAAATTAATAGCATGATCATGATCATGAATAGGTGGGAGGCTTTTGTGAGTCTCAAATACCTTGGAATGATCGTCCAAGGCTTTTTGGAGATTTGGAGAAATGGATGATTTCGATGTGGGAACCTCTAGTGAACATAATTGTGAAATTATGCCTCGTTATTCTTTTTTTAGAAGCCTTGTCATTCCGTTAGATTTGATTATCTTTCCTAGTTTCCCTGAAATACCCCTTAATTCAACTTCCTTTCCTTCTGAAGAGAATTTCATGAAAATTTCTTGAAAATTAAAAGCTATTGTACCGAAGGATTGTAGCCATTGGACTCCTAGTACAATATCAACACCACCCATTGGAATGGAAAGCATTGGGCTATTCAATACATATTCTCCCATGGATAGCTTGATATTATTGAACTTTCCTGAGCAATTTATGGCTCCTCCACTTGCAACCATCACTTGACACTCTAGTGCTAGATATAGGAAGCAATTCAATTCCTTAGCTATCTTACAATGAATAAAATTATGGGTACTTCCCAAATCAATCAACACTATTACCTTTTTCTTCTTGATATGCCCTTCTATCTTGATAGTTTGGGAAGTGGTAATTCCAGCCAATGCATTACAGGATATGGTCGGATTCATTTCTTCTTTTTCAAAGGTTTTCTCTTGGTGTATATCCTCTTATTTTGACGTTTCTTGTTCCTTTTCTTCCTCCTCTTCACAATCTACGTAAAATAATTTCTTCTCAGCACACTTATGACCTTTAGTGTATTTGCTATCACAATTGTAACAAAGCACTTTTGATCTTTTTTCTTCCAATTGTTGTGGTGTCAACCTTGTAGGTTGTGGATGGCTAGGGACAGTAACACTTCCATCTTTATTATTGTGAGTGGCAGGCTTCCTTGTTGCCATAATTTTTCTTTCCATTTTTCTTACCAACCTGAATGCCTTCTCCAATGAATCTGGTTCCCAAAGGCAAACCTCATGTTGGATGTTATCTTTAAAAGTACCTATGAATACATCAATCCTATGCTCCTCTGGAATATCTTTTACCCTTATATTCAATTTTTGGAAGTCCTCAATGTGCTCCATCATTGAACCCTTTTGTTTGAGATTTATCAATTGGCTAAAAAAAGTGTTTCTTTTTGTATCCTCATAATGTGCTATCATTTCATTTGTAAAAATATCCCAAGTGACAATTTTTTTATGAGAGCAAAGTCATCAATACCATACAAACTGATTTGGTTCCAAATATAAAGTTACAATGCGTACCTTTTGTGTGTTTTGAACATTATGGAGATCGAAAAATTACTTCATCTGTAGTATCCATGTTTCGGGATCCTTGCCATCAAACTTCCTCATATCGATCTTTGGAACATGGTGGTTCTTTGATCCAACGTTAGAGTCTATGAAATCATGGTTAACACTTATTTTGTTCTCATCATGAGTTTCCTTTACTATCCTTTCGCAATTACTAAGCATTTCTTGTAGAAATTTTGTCAAATCTGTCTTCAAATCTATCTTCAAATCTTCCATGCCTGTCTTCAAATATGTCTTCAAATTGTCCATCTTAGCTTCCACGCCTTCCATCTTAGCTTCCATGCCATTCATCTTAGCTTCTACACCTTTCTTTAAACCATCCATCTTAGCTTCCATGCCTTTCTCTCCATCCATCTTAGCTTCTACGTCTTTCTTTAAACCATCCATCTTAGATTATGTTACTTTTTGTGTGAGTGACATTTGTTGCACTTGGTCTTGTAATTTTGATATATCATGTTGCATTTCTTCCTCTTCTTCATGAGTCATGCTAGAGCTTTCAGGTTTCTTACTAGGTGTTTCCATTTTCTTTCTTTGGGGCATCAATTACTGATAATAATTCTTCCCTATGCCCTTTGAATTCCTTCAAACTAATTTTTCAAACCAAGCTTATGCAAAAAAAAAAAAAAAACTGCACACCTTTTTTTCACTTTGTAGGAGCTTGATATTGAATCTAATGTATTTCTGTAATTTTAGATCTCCAAGGTCTGAAATTTCTTCTTGTAGTAACCCTCTGAGTAATATTTCTAACTCTGTAAGTCTAGTCAAGATTGGATTCTCCAATGAAGATTTATTCCAAATCTCCCACGATGACCTGAGTATAGACTTGTTCAGTAGAGAGAACTTGTACGATGTGTTGTGGGTCACTGTTTCAACCTTAGGATCTGAAATTGGTACCCAAAAAACTAAAGTTCGTCCTTTTTTTTGTAACTTCTTATGAAAATTCATTCTGATGCTCAAATAGAAAGTTGTGATAATTTTCCCAAGGTGACCTGTTTGGAACGTAATTCGGGGGTCTCCAAAAACACTAACTTCCTCAGATTTATCTCCGAAAATATAGCAAGACAGGATCTAAAATTCTGAGCCACGATTTAGACCGATTTCTTCTCAAATGGGTTTTTTCTTTCTTCTGAAACTTTGTAGCGAAAGATTTATAGCACAAATTCTATGATGATCTATTTTAGATGACATTCTGGAGCTTGAAAAAGCCCTAACTTCCTCAGATCATATCTCCAAAAATATAGTGAGACAAGATATGAAATTCGGACTCAAGGTTCAGTAAGATTTCTTCTCAAAAGTTTTTTTTTAGCTTCTAAAATGTCACAAAACAAAATTTATAGTGAAAATTCCATGATGACCTGTTTGGAGCAGCACAACTCTAGAATCCAAAGCTCTAATACCAAATGTTATGAAACTAACTCACAAAAAGATTCAAAAGATAGATCAACACCTTATAAATAAGCCTCTTCGAGGGGGAAACCTCCTTTACATTACACAAATGAATGATTCTTGGATGATTCAAATGACAAAACCTCCTTTATATATATATAGGAGTCTAAGGGATCACAATATAACTAAGCAGACCTAACAATAATAATATAAAGGCACAAAAATAACAATAGAGGGATTCTATGGGGCACAATAATAAAAATATGGGGACAATAGGGGCACAACAATAAGAATAAGGGATACAACGACAATAGTAATGGGGGAATCACTACTATTATAGGGACCTAACACATCCCACACTTTCCTAACATGCTTGACATGCTATTCTCATGATTTCTTTAATGAAAATATTGTCTAAATAGACAATTACAAACTCATCAATAAATGATCTTAAAACATCATTCATAACTCTCATGAATATAGCTCGAGCATTACAAAGACCAAAAGGCATAACCAGCCACTCAAACAATCCTTGTTTGGTTTTAAAAGTAGTCTTCCATATGTCTCCCTCAGCTATTCTAACTTGATGATATCCACTTCTCAAGTCTAATTTAGTAAAATACTTTTCATTTTTCAACTGATCTAGCAAATCATCTATTCTGGGGAGTGGGTATCAATTATTTATTGTGATCTTATTTAAAGCTCTATAATCTACACACATGCGCCAAGTTCCATCTTTCTTGGGTTCCAATACAATTGATGAACCACATGCTGGAGTAGAAGGACGAATTACTCCTTTATCTAACAATTCCTGGACATTTTTTAATTTCTAAACTTTCCAGAATTGACATTTGATACATACCAATGTTTGAGAGTGGACAGTCCTCCTATAACTGAACTTCATGCTAAATTCCTGTTTTTGGTGGCAGTCCCTTTGGTTCTTGAAACATGTCCCCATATTTATTGACCACATCAACTGATTCAGCTTTCAGCTTCACATCATAGCCTACAAAGGATTCCTGCTCTGTGTCATTCTTCTTCTTGATCACGAGGAGCACAAGACTCTTGCTAGAATTAACTAGTCGTTTCATTTCACCTGCGCTTGTCAAAGATAGATTAAGTTTCCTGCGATGGGCTCTCACAATGTACTCCACTCCTTTTTTGAACAAATGGTATTTGTTCTCAAATTTGTGGAAAACAACCTTCCTTTCATACAAATATGGACTTCCCAACACAATTCTTGAGATATCCAATGGCACAACATCTAATTCAACTTCATCAATGAAATTAGCAGTGATTGCAAACCTGAAAATACATTTCCGTGTGACCTGTAAATTAGCATCCTTGGTTATCCATCCCAATAGATACGATTTGTGATGGGGCATGGTTTCCATATTCATTTTCTTAACCAAATCCACAGAAATTAAGTTGGCTTGCGATCCACTGTCAAACAACGTATCGATTTTCATATGTTTGGAAATGACTTGGATATCAAATAGATCTATTTGGTTTTCCCCATTTGAAAAGTTGTGGGTATTATTTGTTGCGCTGGTACTTGCTACGGTTGCCTCTTTGCTTACGTATTTGCTTGCTTTTTCCATGGATTTTCCTTTGGTAACTGTGGCTGCGATTTTTGTTTCATCCCCTCAGTCTGAACCCAAGTCTTGTTGTGCAACAAAATTGGTCTTATGTTTCCCTTTATTTTTGAATTTCTTCGGTCATAATTCTAGATTAAGCTTCCAGAAATACGCTTCATCATGTCCTTCCTTGAAAAAATTGTTGCACATAGGTTTCTCCCCTTATTTCTTAACATAAGCATTTTTCTTCTACTTTCCTTTAAACTTCTTCCCTTTTTCAACACTCTGAAATGGTTTCTTCTTACCTTCTTCCTATATATTTTTCCCTCTTGCTTCGAGGTGTGTAGCTTGAACACAAACCTCATCAAGATTCGTGGCACTGAACATAAGAATAGTATGTCGAAGATAGATATGCAACCCTCCTATGTATTTCAACAAGGTATCTTGTGACTGTAAGTCTACTCGTAGCATTAGAACTCTTTTCCTAAACTCTTGAGTATACTCTTGCACATTTTGACCTTTCAACTGTCTGAAATTTTGCCAATTCATAATGGATTTTTGCATATGAACTAAAGGGTAGAACTGTCCTTTTATAGCAGCAATGAAATTAGACCAAGAAATAGAGATCTTAACATGTTTTTTGATCTCATCTTGAGTCCTTGCTTCGCACCGTACAAGTGTTGCACCCTCCATTCTCAATGAATCCAACTGAATTTTGATATCATCCTCTTGAAGGTTTTGAATTCTACAATACACCTTCAACTAAAAAATACATTTATCCATCTTCTCTGCATTAACTTCTCCATTGTACATAGGCAACTCGAATTTAACATCAAGCTTTAGAAAAGGTGATTTACCAACCCCTTTTGAAGAATGATGATGAGTATGAGTAATGGTGGTATTTATGGAAGAGTGTGAAGATGCTTTCAAAGAAGAAGATGAAGAATATGGTTGAGATGGTGGAGGTTTGACTCCATTCCCATTACCTCATTTTCCTTTATCTTCTTTTCCATTACCTCCTCCTGAAGATCCTTCTCCACTAGGAGGCTTGGACCTTTCTCCTTCCAATCTGATGTTCCTCTCTTCATAGAGGACCTTAAACATCTATGTCATATCAAAGAAAGTCTTTTTTAAGGTCCTCTCATCTTCTATCATGATAGGTTCTCCTTCATGAGACATGGTCTCCAAAGACTCAACTACAACTTGAGGTTGTACTGGTGTTGGAATCTCAACTGCAACTTCTGCAACTTGAGGCTAAACAGGTGTAGAAGACTTCGGTAACCATGCTCTTCTTCTCTTTGACCCAATTTCATGGCTTTCAACCACCTTTCATTAACCACTTTTTAGATTTAACCTTGTGAGCATGACATAAACTTGCAAAAAATTAAATCCTTCTTTCACAAAGAAAATTTAGTAAGAAAAACCAATGCTCTCATACCAACTTGATCTAAATTGGAGCAGATTAGTAATGTTGTACTAATTCCCCATTCAGAAATAAACCTAATATTCTTATCATTTTCTTTTCAAGTGCTTAAGGATTCAAAAACTTTTGCAATTAACCAATTCCCATGAGATTTTCTTATGTAAATTTTATAAACAATTTAACATAAAAAAAACATATGTTGAAGAGGCATCAATATAATAGCAATGAACATCAATATACAACACACAACAAGAACATGATAAATGAATTCACCCCTCCTCGGATACGTCTCCTTGGTCTAGCTTCCAATGGCTTGGGCCTCTCTGTTATGCTCAAATTACATCAAAAGTGCGTTTACAATGCTAAGATGCCTCTGAAACCTATCTCCATGAGTTTAGAATACTAAAAAATAGCTATCTATCCTCTTTTTTGCATCTAATTTATATAAGAACTGGAGAAGTTATGACTTCTCCCAATTTCTCCACTAATTGTTCCACAAAATGCTCCAAAACTGACCTAAACCCCTTTTCCGCTCCAAAATTCGCTAAGGAAGTGAAAATTTCACCACACCGCAGGCCATATCCTGTCGACCATATCACAATCGCAATCGGCTAAGTTGCAAGCTCTTATCACTAGAAAATGTTGTGATGTGGGATTATGGCCCTGACGAGATATTAAACCAGAACTTTTAAAACTCTCGCGTCCAAAATCCTCTCGCTCAACGCAATCAACGAGTTTGGGCAGACGCAATGTCTTGTTTACCTGACAAAATGTTGTGATTGTGATATCGCAGACCTACTAGAGTATTAAACTGTAACATATAACGTTATTGTGTCCGACGTCTTTCATATTCGGGACTTAACTTGGGCAGGGGCCAATTCCTGTTACTATTGCAATTGCAAATGTGATTGCATCACATCGCATTGTTAATCTTAAACAAAGCCTTTCGGTAGAAATCACATTAGAGAATTTTTTGGCCAATGTGTTTCGAACCAACAAGTGTGGTTCATCATCTGGTCTTAATGATGAACCACACTTGTTGGTTCAAAACATGTCGGCCAAAAAATTATCTCAAGTGATTTCTACCGAAAGACATTGTTTAATTCATTATGGATCATAGAAGCTTGAATACATAAATTGTTAATCTTTTCGGGGCTGGGGATGATTCCCTGTTCTGTTCTCCCCTTCGCCGATTGTGATTGCAATTTCTGATGGCCTCATCGCATCACAACCCTGAACCTATCGGGGGTTGATTTGTAACACCAAAACACTTACTACTAAAATATGCAATTTCTGAGGGCCAACGGAAGCCTGCCACTTGGTGCCTCCTTATTTGCTAAAGACTTGCCACATCATCCCAATCCTGCCATGTAGGCAAGTCAAACCTGAACTTCAACTTGCTCTAATTTCTACATACGAACTTGGTTTTGAGTGTTGGTCACACCATTGGATTCAGAATGATGATCTCTTCAATCTGAAGCTAAGTTTGAGAAAATTCATAAACTTTTATTTTTGAGCATAATTTTGAGTTCCTGATCACCTACCCATCCATGGTAGTGTGCATGGAAAGCATTAATTCACATGTATAACCAGTTTGGAAGCATTATTTTCTTTGGAGTGTCATGGTTTTGTGTGGAGGAATTTATTTAAGATTCAAAGGGAGCACACCCTTGCCATAGGTGGGAGGAAGCTTTCCCTTGGTCTACTCATAAATTTTAGAATTTGGGATCAGATCAATAATTGTATGGGATGATATTATATTTTTTCCTGTGGGGGGCTCATTGGCTTGCAGTGGGCTTGAAGCAAGACTTCACGATTGTTCCTGGAAATTTCTTCTATGGGAAATGGAGGGTAATGTCTAGGAGATTGTGGTTACTATTGAGTTTTGTGTTATCATGTTCAGATCATTAAGGGATCAATGGAGGGAGTTATCACGACACCTCCAGTATGTTTCAGGGGACTTTGTAGCCGATCTTCCTAAGAAATTAAGAAATTTTAGTCTTGGCTTGTGGAAATCTTGGTGCGTCGATGTTTAACTTCCAAGTAATAGTTTTGGTGATGCTCCTTTCTCTTTTAAGGTTTCATTTCGCAGAGGTGTTGATTTTATATGGAACTCCTTTATAGTTTATTGTGCTCTATTTTCAATTGGGTTTGTCTATTTTCTAAGTTATAAACTAGGGTACATATTCTCTCGAAAGTTTGGGATTTATTTTAATACATTGATTTCCCATCCCCTCAGCTTGGGACTTTTAAGTGGTTGTTTTGTTGTCAAATATGCAATTAGATTTAAGTCAAATTCGTTTACTTTTGTGTTTGTTATCATTGAAACCCCATGGGAGGAGGGGTGCCTACTCTGTGGTTTGTCTTTCCCCCTAGCTGGTGACAGGACTATGGATTGTTGGGTCTTTTAGGATCATATTCAGAGTGGGTATTAGAGTTGTTCCTAGGTACACCTGATTTTATTTAGTATGCCTAGACAATGTGCATGTTGTAGGAGAGGACCTATTGGGAGGTGTGGGTGCAACCAGCATGGTTGGTTGCGCACTCAATCCCAAGCCAAAGAGGCAACAACAAGGTACCACTCAAAAGCCTCTACTAGTATATGGGAGGAAATTCATTAGTTGAAGACACATGTGGCGTAGGACCGACAAGCCTTTTTAGATACATATCTCATAATAGAGGTCCCTCATTCATTACCTAATCCTAGTCACACTAGGGAATGGAAGAATCAAGACCCTGCTCAGTTGATTCTTAAAGGAGAATCATGAAGACATGAATGATATCATCTCATCCGTAAATGGCATTTGGAGGATTCAATGTTGTCAGTGGTGTTGCATGGAGAGATTGGATGTGCACTTAGCACACTTGTAGAGTCATCTCCAATGTGACTACAAGCCTACTACATCGACTAGAACTAGTGCTCAGGTGTAGCTCCCATGACCTCATCTGACTCTTAAGTTGATATTTGTTATATTATTCTCTTTCTAGTATGTGGTTTTCTATAGTTTGATGTTATGCTTAGCAGTGTTTATTTTTTGTGATACTCTGTATATTTTGGTATTGGACAACATATTCAATTCTTAAGGTGGTGGATTAAGGCTAAATTTTTTTTTATATTTGGCATCATGCTTATCATGACATATTAGTGATGTAGTTGGCATTTCAAAAGTAATAAAAAATCAACTAAAAAAAAAAAAATTGTAGTTCCCAAGACCTTATAATTTGTAATGGCATAACGAAGTGGCCAAATTCCAACAAGATGACTTGTATTCATGGGATTGATGGTAGTATCGTGGATTATGTGATATATGATATCCTTGTCTCTAACCAAATTGTAAATTTTGACCTCTTAAATGACCATGAGTTTGATTATGATCAAAGACCTTCATATTTAACTCTAAACTTTGGCATGCACACTAGCCACATGCAAGAGAATTATGATAGCCAAAGGAACCTACTATTTGACAAAAGTAAAATGAATCTCTTCTTAAAGGATTAAAAGGGGATTTATACTTTTTAACTTATAAGGATAACATTGAACACCTCTATCATAATTTTACTACAACCTTGTCCACTAACATCGGTAAGTTCTATACTAAGGTGACATATAAAAAGAATAATAGAACTACCAACCATTGGCATAACTAGCATAGATCCATCCTAACTCTGGATCTACCAAGCATCAAGAGGGATCAAATCTCTTAATATCTTATCAAGTTTTGCATTTTTTTGCATCTTTAATTTATTTGATCCCTCTGACCACTTGGTAGATCAAGAGTCAAGATGAATTTATTTTGGTTTATATATTAGAAATACTTATTGTTTTTTAATTTGAGAAAATTTAATTCATACAAAAATGTTTTTAAGTATGATATCAATTTACTTAATTTATATATGAAATATTAATTATTCTTTACTTTGATAAAATTGATCTCACACCAAATTAATTGTTTAAAAAACATTTTAGTTTTGTAAGTGTTACAATTTCATAACATTTTACACATGATAAGAGTTAGAATTTTAGTTTTGTGAGTATTCCAATCTCACGCAACATTTTACACGTAATAAGATATGCCATGTGTTTAGCGACTTTCAAGTTTGAAAAATTATCATATAATATTTTTTACTTTACAAACAAACCCTAATCTAATATTTCCTTTGTAGTTCCCTCTAAGGGATCAAATTAAAGGAGAATGAGGAATGGGGTGTTGGGAATTTTTATCGCTGAGCAAGTTTGTTGCCCAAATGTGAAGTGAGCCATAATTTACAAACCAATAATCTTATTTCATTTCTATATATTTCATATTATATAGTTTAAGAATTTTTAAAGAACAAACGTACCTTATTTGTATTTTTTCCATGTATACTCCTTGGCTAAATGAACATTATACTCTTTTTGTTTTCTTGAATTTAGTTCGCACTTAACTTCCTTTTGTTATGATAATACTTTTGTATACATGTGGTTCTTGTTAAAAAGTTTAATTGGGTTGACATATTCAATATTATTATTTATTTTTCGATAATTAGACAACATATATCTAAAGAAAAAATTAATGTAACGTTAAACGACAACATCTCCCTCATATATTGGGCATGTAGAGCACCTCTCGGTGCAATGGTTGTAAAATTTCCAGAAAGTCGATTAGGGATGCTCCTAGTGAAACCTTAAAACTTGATAAGATAAATTTGTACAAATCTCTTATTAAAAGAAAGAAAATATGTTATATAAATAAGCAAAAATTCACCTTTCTAAAGTTGATCCCAAAAATTTTTGGAGGAAAATTCTAATTCATAAAACCAGAGAAAATAATGTGATTCTCTTAAATAATTGGAATATATACCTAGTCCCAGGGGGGGTAGCTCAATTGGTAATCTTAGATATGTGAAATCGTTGAAACTCGAGAGACCAAGGTTCAAACCCCCCCCCCGTTGTGACCCGGGCGATGAGGAGGAGGAAAGATCGTAGCCCCCCAAAAAAAATTAAATAATAAAAATTGGAATATATACCTCAAAAAAAATTATGAGGCCCCTAATTCCAAGGGCACCATTTTGAAAACTCCTATAGAGGATGGCATTTTTTCTTTGGAAGACATTAAATTTTGGGTTAAGCAACTCGCTCATGGGAAAGCTAAGGATATTGAAGGCTATCAAGTTAAAAAAACTTAAATGGGAGGGATTTTTTCTCATCCCTAACATACACAAGCTCTTGAATTTGGCAGTGAAGCAAGGATTTCCTAAGCCTAGGACACAAGTCCTTATTGCGCCTATCTTTAAAAGTGGGGATAAAATATTTCCATCTAATTATAGAACTATTATGATCAACCACATTTTAGCCAAGTTGTACAAACTTATCTTGGAATATAAGATTAGCATATGGCTTGAAAGCCATGTTAAAAGAGCTAAAGGTAAAGTTAGATTTAAGATACATTGTTCAACTTTTTATCATCTTGTTACCCTTAGGATCATTGTAAAGAAATGAAAATATAATAAGACTGGTCTCTTCTGTTATCTTGTGGAATCTAGAAAAGATTTTGACACCGTTCCTACAACAAATCTATGGAAGAGGCTTGTCCCTCTCGGGTTGAGGGTTATTGTTACTAGGTTGTATAAGAATGTTATTGCTAATATTAAGACCACTAAGATTTTGTTAAAATAAATTAATTGCAATATCATATTCAAGCAAGGGTGTCCCTTATCTCCTACCCTTTTTTTCATTTACATTCATAAGCTTGAAGAGTGTTTAGAAGATGCATGATGTGCTGGCCTGACTCTTATTGGTATCGTCATAAATCGTCTCCTTTACATTGGCGATATTATTCTTTTGGAAAGGATCCATGATGATCTCTACAATCAACTGAAAATCCTCCAAGATATTTTCTCCAAGATGGATTTGATTGTTAACACTAACAAGACTAAATCCATGATAATTAAATCCAAAAATATTACCAACGACAATTTCATTTACGGTAATAGCTACTTGGAGGAAGTTCCATCATAAAAATATTTGGGAATCAACATAAATCATCAACTCAATTGGAATTATGGCATTGAGAAAAGGATAAGTGGAGGGTGGAAATCTTTGGATTTGGGATTAAAAAAAAATTGCTCTTTGAGACTCTTGTCACCCATGTTATTTTATATGGATGTGAGGTTTGGGGTTGCATTATATCCAGAGAATCATGGGGGGAGATTGAGTAGATACAAAATAATTTTAAGACCTACAAACTCAAGATTAAATGATATACTTCCTATCTTATCCTCTTGATTGAAGCTAGCATTTCCCACATTCAAAGCATGAAAGCTAATAAATTTCCTAAAATTGCTTCTTATTATAGCCAAAACCCCCATCTTTGGCTTAAGCGAGGATGGCATAGGATGCCCAATCTTGGCTAGAACATTGGGGAATAAAGGAGGAGTTGATCTAGAAAAAAGGATAATATTAAAAATATTATTACTTCCAAATTCAAGGAGAAGTTATGGAACGATAAAGAGTTAGAAGGAAAAAAGAAACTAAGATGTTATAATGAGGTGATCAACCCCAATCTTGAAAACCAAAATTATTTATCTGTCTTGACTAGTGTTAAGAATAAAATGAACATTGATAAGATAAGAACTAATTCTCATGAGCTTCATAGTGAAACTGGGCATTGGTCTACTCCCAAAATGCCATGGGAAGAAATATTCTATCACCTATGTGATACTAAAGAGGGTTGATGATGAAACCACTTTCTCTTAGATATCCCAACTTATAGTCAAACTTGTTCTAATTTTCAAATATCTTTCACACTACTAGCCTTCTTGACCTATTAAGGCAACACACGTGATCTGGGAATGTTTCTCTCACTTCTCTTCAAGCATAGAAATAATATGTTAAATAATTTCAATTGATTTTTTACCTTCTTAAGGTTCAATAGACCATATTGTTCTTAGTGGATGTTAATCATCGTCATAGTCGTCATCATATTAAATTTTATTATCATTAATAACAATTATTATTATTTTAAATAAATTTATACTATAGTTTTTTATTTTTCTAAATAAGACTACTCTATTCACATTAAAGGTGTACAATTACATCATGACCGAAGTCTAAGTCAGCTGCCCAGAAGGAAAAGCAGTTAGAAACAGAAAATTGTCCAAGACAAAGAATTTGGACGAGACCCTGTTATGCAATCCCACGCAGGGGAACCAGTGTTAACCTTCTTGGCCTTACTGAGCTTACAAATACTCCAAAAAACTTTCAATTTGAAACCTAGCTTATCATCATTAACAAAAATTATCAGCTATAACCAAAAAAAGCCCTCTATAATGGGCCACATAACCTGAGACAAAGCTGCAGAGCATGAACTAGGCATCTGGAGGCTCCTCCATGATTCTGCACCATACAACATCAAACGGATCTTGAGCATGAGAAGCATCGTTCATAGTCGGACCCGGGGGCGCTGGCTCCATCACCATGTCAGTAACATTGCTCGTAGGAACCTCCGAAGCTCGTGGAGAGCAAGGATTCGGCACAGAAACTTAACCGGGGCCCTCCTGACGAGAGCTGGACTCTCCAACCTCCTGGGCTTCCTCGAGAAAGAGCACCGAAACATGAGCGATAATCCTGGGATGATTCAGGGTGCAGTTGAAAGTAAAAATCCCAGAGCTGAATTTATAATATAGTTAATTCTTATGATTTTTTAAATTTTATTAACTTGAAATATATAATGAAGTAAGTTTTTTTATGCTTACTATGGATCGATGCCTATCGACATTTACCAACCATTCAATTGATATGGTTGCACTAGTTATAAATTTATTTCTTAACATAAATTAAAGAAGTATACTTAATGAATACTATTATAAGATTTACTTTCTACAACATCAATTACCCATCCAAAGAAATAAAACAGGACAAGTTCTACTCTACCTTGTATGAATTTCTTTATTCACATGGTAATAACATGTGGGATTTGGAAAATTCACTCCCTAAAGAAATACCTTACGTAAAAACTATATATCTTGATTTCTGTCAGAGCCAACATTATTTAGGTTTAGACTTGTTGCCATAGAATATAGGAGGCCTTGAACAGGGAAACCCTATAAGGCATAAACTATACCAGGAGACAACAATGGGGTAGTGGCCCATTATCACCATAGCCAAAAATCCTTGCTTTTCATGGAATTTCATAGATGAGAGTCATTATAGGATAGAGATCACTTATTACAGGTATTCTAAGGTTATTATGTAAGATTACCTCACTAGGATCTCTTCAAGAAAGGTGCAATTTAGGTTCAATGCTCCATAAGAAGACAAATCACTTTCTATGATGAGACCCATAAAATAGTGCAAAATACCTAGGGTTTGACAAATTTAATGAGTGTTGGAGTTTCCAAAGGTAAAGGCTAAGAGAAAAGGTTTCCAATAATGTGTGCTAACAATGCTAAGGCTCATGAAACCTTCAAGAAAGCCCTTAAGTTGAAGCAAGCCAAAACTAGGGTTTCTCTTTTAGGCGAACACCTAGGGAAAGAAAGTGTATGGATGAAATTGAAGTGTATAACCACTAAAAGGATAGATATTGTGGAAAATACAATCCCCTCAATGTTTATTCTCTCCAACCACTAAAATTCTATTTTCATAGGTATTCACACAAAGCCCTAATTTCCTAGCTGGACCTTCAAAGGGTTGAGTTAGGAGAGAGAAACTATGGATAAAAATAGATTATGATCACCAATCAATTGGTCCAATCCCTTGTCCCTTGGGAGAATGAAATATGGGATGAAATAAAATAGCCAATAATGTTTCCAAGGAGGTAGAAATTTGATGCCCTATCAATAATATTTCAATCATTTACCTATGTAATGAAAAAATGGTTTTTCATGGGAGAGATTATAGGAGTTCACCACTAGGATAATTCATTACATGTTATGTTTGAGTAATGCATGCAATATTCATCTAGACGTAAATTCAATTAATCTTCAACAAATTAGCGCACAATTTAACATGACCCAGAATCAATTATACCATACATTAGGCATAGAGAAATAAATTTTCAACAATTAAGTGCACTTACAAGATGACATGCAAGATTTCCATCCATTATAGAATAGCTCCAAAGAATATCCAATATCAGCTCCAAATATCAAAATGCTTCAAAAATATCCAATTCATCCATAAGAGAACAAGTATGAATTCCTCTAATGAGGTTGAAAATCCAAAAGTTGTGATTATGAATTACAACAATGATCTATCCTCTATTTATATGAGGATTCATAAAATCAATTTTTAGCCTAAAATCCCATAGAAATTATAAAATAGTATGCAAGAAACATCCTAGGTCACAAAATCATCTAATAGACTATGAAAACATAAAAATCTCCACATGTGAGGGACAAAATCATGATTTCATGCTAACATAGGACATTTTAGGGCCTACATTGAGGGAAAATGGTGTCAAAAAAAGAGAGTGTAGAAGCCCTCTAAAATCACTATCTACGTGTTGGAACCTCAGTCTCTGTCTTAGTCATCCAATGGATCCTAGTTTTTGGTTTGGGGCACAAAACAGGTCTCATGGGTCTCTTGGTGGTGTAAATTCCTATTGTTTCTCCAAGGGTGAAGGCATTGAAGATGGTGCTAGCTCTCGAATGTCTCAAGGCATGAGACAGACCTCAATAAGACCCTCAATCAAATGCATGACCCTATAGTACTACTAAGTTGGCTGGGGGCAATTTGGTCGAAGTACATTATAGCATAAACAATATAGGAAAAAATGTAGGATCTTTGTGGGTGTTGAAGGTACCCATGGATACAAATGATGCACTACAACTTTATATAGTCTCATGGTTCTCAATGCATCACCTGTGGGTATCAATACTCTCCTCTGGTGGAATTGGGCCCTAGTTAAGTTGTTTATCCCATCATGAAACCACCTTTCAGTTACCCTTAATATCAAGTGCTGCAATTTTCAGCATTAGGTACATTTAATCATTGTTTCATCTAAGTGAACTAAGATTGAAAGAAATCGGAAAATTAACACTTCATGTGAGGATTCTCTTCCAAAATTGTGGCCTTAGTCACATAATAATTTTAACTCCTTAGGTAGGATTGGTTAATAGATGATCCTATTATGTGTTATCAACCCCCAATGGAAAGTGACATGTCCTTGGTCCACCCCTCAATCGATTTTTTCCATATGAATAATGATGGAATGTAGGGGAAACGACTTCATGGCCAAGTGTCATGGCAAAAAGGGAACGACTATGATAGAGTACCTCATATTTGGTGTATAGATGTGAGGAAGGAGAAATTTTGGATGCATAATTTACCTCAACCTTTATTTTTCCACCCATATAAATGCCTTTTGCTTTTTATCGATTCTTCTTTGTATTACTACTCATAGCTCAAGGAATGAGAGCTTGGTTTGTATGATGTATAGTAAATTTCATCACCTATAACCCTCACTTAGCTAGGGGGCATGGTTATATTATCCTTGTAGTTGATTACTTTACAAAATGGGTCGAAGTGACGCCTACATATAAAGACAACAACGAAACTGCAAAAATTTTCATTTTCAATCATGTGATTGCTTGGTTCAATTTCCCACAAGCTATTGTTACAGACCATGGTAGCAATTTTCGTAAACTTATGATGACTGAACTATCAACATAGCTCGGCCTACACCATGATAACTCTACTCCTTATTATCCACAAGAAAACGGTCAAGTCAAAGTCATTAATAAATTTTTAACAAACATGATTAAATGGATAGTTGGTATTCTTAAAGGAAACTGACATACCATGCTTTTTCTAGTACTGTGGGCATACCATACTACTGCAAAAACATCTATGGGTTTTACTCATTTCAAACTTGTTTATGGTTTGGATGTAGTGTTGTTTATTGAATGTTAAATTCCATCTTTGAAACTAGCCATCGAATTGTTACCAGCTACCTCTGTAGAGGAAGAGCATTTTTACATTTAGCACGTTTAGATGAAACTTGCTGTGAGGCCGCAATGGTTAATGAGGCTCATAAAAAATGAGTCAAAGCTCAATTTGATCAAAATTTGAATCCTCGTTTATACGAAGAAGGTGACCTAGTCTTATTTTATGATCAAGCACATGACAAGTTAGGTGCGGGAAAATTCGAGCCCATGTGGCATGAACCTTACATTATAAAACATGTATTATCTAAATGAGCCTACAAGATGGTAGATTATGATGGTATTCCTTTTGGAAGGCCCAGAAATGCTATTTACCTAAAGAATTATAATGCATAAAATATTTCGTGGAGATTTTCACATTATTTGTAGTTTTTAGGTGTGTACGATAGTTAATATTTTACAATTTCCTACTACTTCTCCTGCTTGTCTTGTTTTGTACTTGATTTGCATATGTCGATGTTCCCTGAAACTTACATTGGATTTGTTTATGGCACTAGTCGTAGTACTCAGAATTTCTCTTCCACAGCCTGGATTATTTATTCACCTAGTGATGAGTTAGTCTTTATTCATGGAATATGCCTCGGTCAAACAATGAATAATATAACATAATGTAGTGTAGTAATTGAACTATTATCTGACACCATCTCATTTGGTATTCGATGTTTTGTTTTTAGGTTAGATTCACAACTCATAGTATTACATTTAAATAGTGTATATGCAGTGAGAAGTTCATCAATGTTAAGAATTTTTTTTCGGGTCCGTCTTTTGCAAAGGAAGTTTGATTGCATTTAATATAAACACATTCCAAGGAATTTAAACACATTAATTGATGAACTAGATAATAATTTTTTAAATAGACATTTGTGACATTTGCAAGTAAAAGCAATATTCATCCACGTATTGATCAAGATAAACTGAAATCAAAAGTAGTAGTCTTCATTAGCATAAAGTCTGTATAAAGTGTGTCATACAAAAATATGCCATCTGAGGACATAAGGCCATGTGTCCTTTATTATCCGAATATGTCGATACAAAAATCAAAATGTGACCCCAAAAAATAAACAGCTAAGCATGATGATTCTCATGATAGAAAACTATGGCACGGGCAACCTAGCATAACAATCTTGCCTAAGTGGTCCTAGAAATCCAACCATGTGCCACTGGTACCAAAGAGGTATGTCATATGTCCCAGTCTCTGGGACGTCTAAAGTCAACCTCTCTAGTTTTTGTTCCATCTCTGTTAACGCATCCACTACATCTGGGTTAACTTCCGTAACTGTTATAGGCTACTCACCTCGCTCGTCAAAGCGTCTCGTCCCTGCTGGTCAGTTTAGGCCCACATATGCATATGCATTTCGGATAATTGGCCTTTGAAGGAAAGAAACACATTAAAATATTAAAAAATTAAAACATATCAAAATGATAAATTCTTACCTAATTCACCCCACTGTATCCCTTCTGGAAGTGGGATATCGGGGTCACCTCTGTAATCCATCCCTGCATATGGGAAGTCCTCAATCGAAATGATATGTTGGCCTAACCAGTCAAAAAACTTGCAGGTATATATCATCACCAGTCCATTATCTCCATGACATTCCATAAGCGAGACCCATCTCAGCATACCTGAATCCTAGGGACCTCCCTCACCCACTAAAATTTGTTGTGGCTGAAGGAGTGGAATCCTCTCTAGGGAAAAAGAAACCAGAATGGCACCATAACTGAAATTCTTACATTTTCCATTCTTAAATCTGGTTATTTGTCCTTTCATTTTGAAAACCATTGTCTCGCACGAGTTAAATACCATGGATTCCCAGCATTCCACGCCAATCTGCATATGTGCCCGTGTGGCCACAAGGAGAGTCACGCTGCCACAAAACTTGCTAATAGTAAAAGATATGCTCCTCAAGGACAAGATCCTA
Organism: Pinus tabuliformis; assembly: GCA_031772625.1. Lineage (NCBI taxonomy): Eukaryota > Viridiplantae > Streptophyta > Pinopsida > Pinales > Pinaceae > Pinus > Pinus tabuliformis. The sequence goes on from CM062807.1 coordinate 1,132,075,174, forward strand.
ATGGTTTGAATTTCAATCTTTCCATCCCTGAGTTGTACATTCCCACAAAAACATCGTAGGTACCCATCAGTAGTGTCTCCTCCTGTTCTCTGCCCAAATAAAGAAATATTCGATCCTCTACAAGAAAGCCCAGTCAATAAGTATATGTCATTGGCATCGATGGTAACATGATGACATATGATCACAAATATTTATTCCTAGACATTCTAGGTCCTTACCAACCATGTCATCAGATCTACCTGAGCTTTCATCCTAGGAATGAGACAATATTTCAAGAGGCAACAAGTTCTCAAGGCCTACAAGGTATTTGGATCTTCTAAAGGTGCTGCATCATTGGATTCATGTTCTCCCTCCCTCCACTCCATTTTGGAACAATTAATAGACCTGAAATATCGTTTAGAAGGATTTAGAATTAGTATTGAAGCCAATCACACATTTTTTGGCGTTCATTTTATTTGTTTTTAAAAACTCTCAATGCTTGCACTGTCGATCTTTTACAAATAGGGCTCAACTGCATGGATTTCTGGGAAGATTTCCGCGTAGGTCGTACTTTTCAGTGTCTAAAAAATTATTAGCCTATGTCAACCCAATGAAGACACATTTCAAGGAATTTAAATAGCCAAGGGCGCATATTTTGACAAAATATCTCCCAAAAAAATAAACTGCAAGCCTAAAATGAAAATTTGAACGAATGGAAAGATAGATTGTGAGGAGATGTATTACCTAGAGGAAACGGTTCACGGTTTTGTCCATCGGTTGGCTCAGAATCAATCCCAGAAGTTTAATGATAAAAATCCCTTTTTTCTACTCTCAATTGATAAAAATACAAATGGTAAAAAATGAATTACTTTTTCAACTTTTATAAGCTTTTTAGTGATTAAAATATTATTTTTTATGATTAAGACCTTTAAAAGTGAAAAATTCTATTTTTTTACCCTAATATTGAGCAGTAATGATGATTTATTGAGTTTAAATGTGTAGAACATGTTACAACATAAAAATGAATCATTTGACTATCAAAAGACTTTTATCACTTTTCATGCCCTTAAAAATTATGAAAAGTGAAAGCCTAGAGTTCTCTTTTAAGCCCTCTTCAGACTCTTGAAATATGAAAATATCGTCGAGTACTTGATTGTTCGAACTCATAAAAGTAAATGAACAATCATCCACTCAGTATAAGTTTACCCCTTATACAGACTGAGTTAGGACTATTTATGAAAAAGGTATACGTTGATCAAACATGGTCAATAGAGTTCTCTCTTGTATTATTTTATACTTTTTCAGGCCCGAGAGACTAATTTATGAAAAATAACATGATGGAGTTTACTTATGTTTTTCTTCTGAATCCCTAAAAGTGAAAAATGTTGATCTTTACTTTCTTTGGGCTCGTTAAAATTTTACGGTACAATAATTGAATGAGTTTCATTTTTGTGTTTTTTTCAAACTCTTAAAAGAAAACGGCATCGAGTTACCCCTTTACTGGACAAGGAAAATTAAACAGTAAAGGACTCGTTAAGCATAATGAGAACGAACCATTCCTTCTTAGGGTTCGTTAAAAATACTTCGATGGACTCATCCGAAGGATGAGCTTATAGTACAAGCATATGTTATCCTCCTGAAGCTTGTAAAAAATATAGAGGTACTTACCAGCCATGGTGGGGAAAATTTGGGAATAGGTATTCATTTTACATTCATTATAAAGGCAGTATGTTGCTCTTGAACATGACATTCCATCATATTTTTGTTTGGGTTGGGAAATCTATTTTCCTTGTAGTTAATCGGACCTCATTGAAAATCTTCATTTGGTTTTGAGTATTATCGTTATGTCAAATGCTACCAAGTCAAGTCTCATGTTGCTATGTGTTCAAGAGAAGTTCAACCTTAGTTCATGTTCCTTTGCAAATTTTGGCCTTCAATCGCGTCGACCATCCCTGAGTCAGTCCTTGCAAACTATTTTCCAAAACTTGACATTATGTTTCATGTTGTAGGATTTCCTGCATCAGGTCACTTCTTATCAACTTCAGCTCATTATCTAGGAAGTTAATCAAGAAACCTTTAGTACGTTGAAGCTTGCATGCCTTAATGGTAGGTTTCTCACCTTCGATGACGCGATCTCATCATTGGCCTTCGATAGAATGATTCTATGAGTGTTTTACATCAAATTATCCATTCACACTACATAGATTGTACTGGAAGTACCTTGAAAGCCATTGTCATTGTTGGTGGTTTCTCTCGAACTTGTTAACAATTCACATCATTGACTAGTAATCAAGTGGTTTCTTCCATGTTCAATTTCGCGACATTCACTCGCATGGATAGATTCATACTATTGTTCGAGAGATGGAGATCAAGGCCTTGGATCTAGCTTCATCAATCCAGGTTGCGAGGAGTTTTATATTCATGATAATGTAGACAAATTCATAGCAGATGGTTGTGTCCATATTATGCTTACTATTGATACGATTCTTGATTTTTCCGTACTTATTAATTGAGTTAGCTTTACTCTAAGTATGGGAATGCCTACGATTATATATATATTTCATTGTAATCCTTGAATGTTTCTTGCAGGTTTTCAACCATTTTCTCCGATCCGATCTTTATCATGATAAAGCACTTCAATCTTTTAAAAAGTTATTATATAGACTTCGCACTTTAGGGGGAAATCTGTTACACATCATTTTGTCACCATGATAGTTGATCAGTTAAATGGATCTTTCGCCATCCATGAACATGTTTCATGGAGCTCCCTTAGAGGTCAAACAACCAAAAATACCTTGAAGAATATGAGAATTTTTGGAAAAATACATTATATACTTTGTTAAGTAGGTCCTACACACTTTTTCCTAGAATTTTATGCACATTCATTGAACTTATCCCTGAGAACAGTGTAGAACTAAGCTCTGTTTACCACTGTGGACCATGCAGGTGAATCATAGAAATTAAAAATAAAAATTTACATTCTAGAAACATAATTGTTCGAATATATCCCAACTGAAAGCTTCCAAGTGATGCCTATTCAAGCTATAACCCTTAGATGATGGATCTTAATCCCTTTCCTCAATGAACGCTAATCCCTCAATTAGAGTATCTGACCCTCTTTTGGATCTAAAAATTCTTACTCTTGGCCTATGAAATGACTAGAGGGAAGAGGGATATAGAGGGTCATAAATCAAAGAAAATACACTAATGCTACTAGTTTGAGATTGGAAATATTATCATCTACGGAGGAGATTGGATTTATTTGGGACGAACCTTAAGGCATCAAGGCAAAGGTTGTAAGGGTCTTCTTTATCTTTGATTAGTACAAATGAATTCTTTTTCCCATTGAATTGTCTTATCAGAGTGATGAATGGTATATAATTATTTAGATGTTCGTTAGAGCAATTTCAATTCCTAATCTCCTTGATCAATAGTTTAAGTTTGTTGAATTATTATGTCGCATATGCTGTTGATCCTTCTTATGTTGATGGTTGCAAGTTTTATTAAGCATTGACAGGTTACATTGAGACACAACAAGGGATCCTCATCAAGAATTTTGTGAACAAGTAAGAGACTAGTTTACCATCTTTTGCATCTACAATTCAAATGAGATAAACTTAGGGAAAGAATCATTTCAATTTTCTATTTGTTTCTAGTTTTCGTCTAGGACCTAGGGAGATCGCTCTTCTCAGCAAGAGGGATTTGTCTGCTATAACAAAACCTGTGATGAATTCCATGGAAATGACTTCCCATTTCCACTCTAGAATCACAATCAGTTGTATCAATCCACCTAGATGTTTACATTCTTCCTTCACAAGCTAACAATCAAAAAATCTAACCACAAAATCTACTACATCCCTCTTCAAATTTGGCTAATAGTAAAATATCTTCACTTTTGTCAATTTCTTTTGATAACCTGAGTGACCTGAATAAGTTTTTGCATCAAACTCTCTTAATATTACCTTCTTGAGCTCACTACTATCCGACACATATATCTTGTCTCAGAACCTGATCAATCTATTGTAAGGAAATAGTCCACAATCTGTGTACCTGCATCTGTACTTGTACATGTACTCGTACCTATACCACTACATCTACATGTACTAGCACCTGTAAATGTACCTGTACCCTGCTGCAACCTGTGCAGAATCTCCATATACTTGACGTCATGTTGACCTACCTGCAAGATCCTATCCTGTAAGTCTATCCCATAAGAACTCATAGTTGCCAAGTGATTTACCTATATCCACCTACTAAGAGCATCTGCCACTCTATTCTCTTTACCTTTGATGTACTTGATCTTGAAATCAAAATCATTGATCGTATCCAACCACCGAGCATGTCTACCATTCATATTTGGTTGGTCAAATATATATCACAAATCATTGTGATCACTCATTAATGTAAACCTCCTGCACAGAAGATAGTGTCTCCACATCCTCAATGCATGTATAATCGCTTCCAACTCAAGATCATGTCTCAGGTAGCTCTACTCATGCTCATTTAGTTTCTGTGACTCATAGCATACCACCTGTCCATCCTACATAAGGACTCCACCAAATCCTTTCTTGCAAGAATATGTGCATACCACAAACTCTCTATCTAGATCTACAATATTTAACACTGGTTCATGTGTCAACAACTATTTGAGCTGCTCAAAACTAGACTCACACTCCTCTGTCCATTCGAACTTATTAGCTTTCCTCTGCAAATATGTATTAGGATAAGATGATATGTGAGAATTTCTTCATGAACCTCTTGTAATAACCTACCAAACCCATGAAATATATCACCTCATCCACATTCTTAGGAGCTACCCACTCCATGATGGACCTTATCTTTTCTAGATCTACTGCAATACCTTCCTTGGAGACAACATGCCCCAAGTAGTGTACCTCACTCTGAAAGAAGTTTCACTTGTTGAGCTTAGCATACAACTAATTCTCTGTCAACAACCTCAATACTGCTGCTAAATTCTCGGCATGTTTTTTCTCCATTTTAGAGTATACCAATATATCATCAATGAACACAATAACAAACTTATCCAAATACAGATGAAACACACTATTCATCAAACACATAAATGTAGCTAGAGCATTAGTTAAGCCAAATGGAACTACAACAAACTCATAATTCCCATACCTGGTCCAGAAAGCATTTTTGTAAATGTCTTACTTTTTGATGCATACCTGATGTTATCTTGATCTGAAGTCAAGCTTAGAGAACATTTATTCTCCCTTCAACTAGTCAAACAAGTCATCATTCATCGGCAACAAATACATGTTCTTGATTGTCACTTTGCTAAATTGACTGTAGTCAATTCATAATCTAAGAGTATCATCTTTCTTCTTCACAAACAATACCAGTGTGCCCCATGGTGATACACTTTGCCTAATGTACCCCTTTTCCAAAATTTCCTTCAACTGCAACTTTAACTCAACCAACTTAGTGTGCTCATCCTGTAATGTGCTTTTGACGTTGGAGTTTCCCTTGAAATTAGCTTAATATAAAAGTATACCTCCCTATGCGATGGAAAATATGTAATGTCCTGAAGAAATAAATCCTTGAACTATTGTAGAACTGGGTACCTTCTCAACACATCTTCATCCTTAACCCCCTTACCTTTGTTAATGGAAATGTGCACTGCAAATAACTTACACCCTTTTTTGTGACTATGCTTTGTTTGCATAGCTCTCACCATCCTAACTGATGTGGCTTTCTTCTTTCCCTACAAGACTGTTGGTTCCCCATTGTCAATAAGACACTCAATGGCTTTCTCATAATAGTCTACCTTGGTTCTATGAATATACAACCAATCCATGCCCAACAACATACTGTATGAACCCAACAACAATACATTCAGGTGTGTTGTGGTAGGCATACCATTCAAATAAAATGCACAAGCTCTTACCCAATGATGAACTCACTTCTTTGTACCTGTAGCCAACTGCACTAACCAAGACTCTGCATGAAATTCCTTACTCAAACCACACTTATCCACCAAGTTAGGACTAACATAGCTATAATTAGATCCAGGGTCAATCAAAATAGAAATAACTTGATCATAAATCTTACGTCCATCTCAATGGTAAATGGTTGATGCTCTGCATGTTCGTTATCCAATGTTGCATAGATACGTGGAATACTTTAATCAACATCCCCAATAGTTCGTTCCTCCTACGCATTGTATATCTTAAGCCTACCACTCTGGTACTATGGGCAATACCTCCTGTAATGATCTCCTCCACAAGTCCAACACTACATGGGCTCCTTATTCTACTCCTCATATATGTTTTCCTATCCTCTATCTGATGCATTGAACCTCTTAGGTGATGCAACATTCTCCTCGTTACCCGAATCCTGTGGTCTTACTTGCTTCTTGTTATATTTTCCTTTATTCTTTGCATTACCTCTCGAGTCTAGCTTAGTCTCATATCTACGCTTCGATTGTTCATAGCAATTCTTCAGCTTTCAGATGACCTCCTCCAATGATCTAGGCTTATCGAACTCAATCCTATCTTTGAATGCCATCGACAAACCACTAGTGAATCTTTGAATCTTGGCCTTCTCCTCCTTGAGGTAAGGCACATACCTTAGAAACTCTAAGAACCTGCTAGTGTATTCATCATCTATCATGGATCCCATATTTAGCTCATATAATTCCTTTGCACTGTGATCAAAGTATCTCTTTGACAAATAATTCTTCTTTAATAGCCACTCAAATTCATCAATTATTCCTCACATATGTTAGCCTTGTTGGAAAATGGCCCAAAAATGGATCCAAATATGCTATTTAACACTCCCGAAGTCTTCAAAATTTGCCTAAGGATCATTCAAAAATCACAACAATCGCATGCCAAGATCCCTTGGAAGCACGGAAAAGCACTATCGGGAGGCAAAAAACCAGACAAAACTGTGAAAAAACATAGTATTGGGGGTGTACACAAAGAAATGCACAGCCACCGTCAAATCTGGCTGATCAACGGTCCAGATTTGATCGGCAGGTCGCAATCGATGGAGGCAAGTCGGCGGAGTAAGTGAAGACTAAGTGGAACTTGCGATGGCGATCAGCGATGCAATCTGCACCGTCGATCAAGCGCGTAGATCAACGGCCCACATCGCGTCGCATGATCGCTATCGGAGATAATCAAGGAGCGCTAACCATAGGCCCAAGGCATAAAAGATATGCGATTGTGATCAGATCGCATCACTATATCGTAGCGAAGCAACACCAAGGGGCAGGGCCTATGGACGGGTATATATGCAACCCGATTAACCGGACTCGACGGTTATATATATGATATTGCATAATATTTGAGGTCAGTAGAAAGGCCATTTCCAATAAATTTTCATAGTTTTTTGTTATTTAACGAAATACAAATGGAACCCTAGAGCAGCACCGATGCAATAAAACCCAGACCCGAAGGGGTTTGAGAATGAAAATATATAGAATTTCAAGTCCGCCAAAGCCGATTTTTCATGGTTTTTAGTGTTTTTTAACATATTCCAAAAATACAAAGGGAAGATTGTAACAAGCCACTAGTGACTTGCGATAGCGACCCAGAGGGAGGACCCGATAGAGGAATAGGCCACATTTGAGGACTTTTGAAGTCCGAAACAAACAGAGATGGGAAATATTTTACATTGTTGCAGCGTTTTTCTGTATTAAATAGAAAACAGTCATTGTTCGTATTTTAAAGGGATTACAAAGGCCTGAAGACCCATTCCACCACAAAACAGAGGCCGAGAAATAGTTTCCATGAAACAACGGCTGGAAACGGAAAAAGCCCAGCACGATGTAGCACGAAACAAAATCAGTCATGGAGCATCAACAGCGCAACACAGCCAAAACAAACAAGCGATCATGGAGCATCGCTTGCACGAGCGAGCTCTCAGGCAGCGCAGCAAACTAACAAAATACAGTTACTCTGAAGAAACCTCCAAGCCCATGCTTGCCTAGTCAGGGCATCAAACAGTTAAAGGACACAGAGGATAGATTAAGGCACTCTAAGCCTTTGAGAGCTCAGGAGTATTGTAAAATGCCTATAAATGGTTGAAAGTTAAGTGTAACAAGGGTTCAACTTCTGGAGACTATAGATACTTTGTTCCTTGCAGATTCTCATCTTCATTCCAATAATACAAGCTTATTTTGCTATTACATGTTCAATATCCATTTCTCTTCTGTTCTAAGCTTGCACTTGGATAGTCTATTCATGATTTCTTCTATGTCTAATGCCAGATAATTGTCATCTTATCTCTGCAATGATAAATTGGATTTGCAATTGAATAGGTTATTCATGTTTTCTTCTGTGTCTAATGCCAGATAACTATCATCTTATCTCTGTGTTGATAAATTAGATTTGCAAGTTTCATTTATTTCCTATAGTTAGCCATTCATATATTTTTATGTATGCATCTGTCGGTACAGTCAGTATTCTCCATCTATCCACTGAATCTATAAAATATTGAGCATTAGTGGTCTAAAGCCTTGTCAAGATGAGGGTGTTCATGCATGTCTGGAGTGAAAATAGAGTTGAAATGATTATCTATATTGATCCAAACCTTCATCCATTCCAATAGTTCTGAGTGCAATATTGAAGATTATATGTTACCAGACATCTCCTAGTTGCAACCTAGGAGAGTTTCCTGGAGTGATAACATAATTGGCGCCATTGCCGGGGAGAGGAGACTGAAGCTCAGCTTCCCTGGGAGACGACACAAATCCAACTTTGATGATGGACAAAGTCTGGGCACTTTTTTTGGTTGTAATCATCTATTTGGTGACTCTACTAAAGGACAAACCTTTTTGGTGACTCCACTTCATAGTTCTAGCTCAGTTTGTGAGGCATACTTGGAGAAATCCTTAGCAGTCACAAGCTGACCCAGTACCTGACCCTGAAAAAATCATCAAAGAAAGAAAGGTATTGTAGAAAGGAGCATCAGGTTCAGGTAAATATAAACAATCTTCTATATCTCTTCAAGAAAATCCTGCAATAGAACAAATACATGTTGAGAGTATAGTTTCTAATACTAGCAGTGAAGAAAAAATCTCAGAGATTCATAAAGCTCCTTATTCTTTAGGTTCTCCTTTTTTTGTAAGCCCAAAGGAAAACTCACCTCCTATCCATCATACTCCTTTAGTCCTATCAATCACTCCTCAGCCCTCTATCATTCAGAATTCGAGTACCCTTATAGCCACCGCAGCTATGGCAAGCCCACAAGCACCTACCAAAATGGAAAGAATCATAGCTGCTAGGTATGGACCTCTAGCACTGCCCACTCCTTTGAATGTCATGCCTATTGGAGAATATCATAAGTATATGCCTAAGTTCACTGGGATTGAAGGTGTTACAGATGAAGAACATCTTGAGTCATTCTATAGCTATGTTGATAACCTGGACATTAGTGAAGATGATGTCTAGATGAGAGTCTCTATCCAAAGACTAGATGGAGAGGCTAGAAAATGGTTCAGAGAACTGACCCCAAGTTCTATATCAGATATTAAGGCTTTAGATGATGCATTCCTAAAGCATTGGGGGGATAAGAAGGATCTACTCTACTACCACACCAAGTTTGGCAACTTAAAGAGGGAAAATGGTGAGTTGTTGTTTGATTTTAAGAAGAGGTTTAACCGCATGTACAACAAGATACCAACTGAAGTAAAACCCACCACTACCTCTGCTAGACTCATCTATGCCAGTGCCTTTCATTATGACTTATGTTTACTGTTGATGAAGAGGTGATGTGCTACTTTGGCTGATATGTAGGATGCAGCCTTGGAAGTAGAATCAAACATCATGGTTGCAAAGAAGCTCAAGGGAAATGTTGATAGAAGAAGACAGAGAGGTGAGTCTTCATCATCCTCAGATCCCAAGATAGATAAAATGACCAAGATGATAGAGTCATTAGCCTCTGAGATCTCCAAATTAAATGTTGAGTAGCACCCTGGGAAAGGAAGAGTTCCTAACATCTTTGCTCCTAGAGATCCAAATCCATATAGAAGAACCAATGAGCAGTTGCAAATTCTGCAAAGAAGTAAAGATGACAATGAAGACCAAAGGGTAAAGACCCCTTTTCAGAACGCAATCTTGGAGGAAGAGAAGTTTGAAGAAGATGATGAGATCCATTGTATGGAAGACAAAGGTAGTGTCCCCTTTTTTACCTTAGCTGCCTATGAAAATTCATTATTCGATGATCATATCAGCCAAGAGTGGGATGGTGTAGTTGTCCTGCAAACTAATGATCAACACAGATATGATCTGAGGTCAAAGATGAATAATGATAAGGAAACTCCTGTTCAAAGAGATGTTGTCCCTGCAGTACAAAAAGCTAATAAGCAGAAGTGACCAGCAGTTGATCCTATCATCCTCAAAGCTCTAGCCCATGAGGTAAGAGGCCCTAACAAGTCTCCTTCTCCTTTCAGTTTTGAATCATAAATCCAAAAGCTAAGAAAACCTATACCTCTGATTGAACTAGTGAAGAATGAGTCCTTCAAAAGATCCATCCTCAAGGCCCTTGAGCCTAAAGCCATCCAAGCCTCCACTGACTATGTAAATCTACAAGATGAAAAACCAGTTGTTATTCTCAGCCCAATGATTGAAAATTGTGAAGATAGCTCCCCATCATTCTATGTCTCTCTGACTATTCATGATAAAATCCTTCACAATTTCCTTCTGGACACTGGAGCCAGCCATAATCTAATGCCCAAGGCTGTCATGGATAAATTGGGTCTTGACATTACCAAGCCTTATCATGACTTGTTTTCTTTTGACTCTAGAAAAGTGAAATGTTTGGGATTAATCAAGGACCTAGCCATCACTTTGCCTTAGCTGCACAAGAAGAGCATGATGATGGATATTGTGGTAGCATATGTACCCCCCAAGTTTGGCATGTTTCTTTCCAGAGGCTGGATCAAGAGATTAGGTGGAACATTGCAAAATGATATGTCCTATGCTACTGTCCCAATTTTCGGAGGTGAAAGCGGGAGATTATACAGAGAAGCTCAGTTGGCTTATATTATCAGCGATGAAAGGAACCCCACTAGCCATCCCATCTATGCTATTGACACTGATATGGAGCTTGTTTTCTTCATATTGAAGAATCTCAGTTGGCCTCCATGCAGCTTAAGAAACCAGTTTGCCAAATCACAGAGGAAGAAGGCCCATAGATTTGGGACATGTTCTTTGATGGAGCTTGCTCTAAGGAAGCTGCAGGGGCAGGTGTAGTCCTTGTGTTCCCCACACAGGAATGCATTCATTTATCTTTCATATTAACTTTGCAGGTCAACAAAACTTTCCAAGCAAAGCATCCAAGGCTGAAAGCATATAGAGATGAGGTGAAATATAGACCATCTCTGCCTGACAATGTCAAATACTGGAAATTTTTTGAAGAGGATGATGAAATTAATAGGCTTTTACAAGTCTTTGATGAATTTTCTGAAATTCATCAGAAGAAGATCAAAGAAACCTTTGATAGAAAGGTAAAATGGGACAATTTTCAGTTTGGTTATTGGGTTCTCAAATGGGGTGCGTTGAAGGAAAAGAAGGGAAACCATCGTAAATTTGATGCCTTATCGACAGGACTGCTTATCATTGCTCAATATCAAATGAACAATAGCTTTATTCTGCACAGTATGGAAGGAGGAGATGTTTTTGGTAGCCTAGTCAATGGGCAGTTCTTAAAACTTTATTTCATTCAAGGATTTAAAGCCTTGGTATTGTAAATATGTTTTTCAGTTTTTATTTTTATGCAAAAAAGACTCCATGCCTAATGGAACACTAGAAGGAAGATTTGATTTTGGTTTTACAGGAAAGGCATTGTTCTATAGTTCTTGAAACCTCATAGGGAGGCTTTCATCCCCAGAAAGAGCCAGTGTTAGCCTTGTTGGCAAATGGCCCAAAAATCGATCCAACTATGCCCTTTAAAACTCTTGAAGTCTTCAAAATTTGCCTAAGGATCATTCAAAAATCACAACAATCGCATGCCAAGAGCCCTTGGAAGGGCGGAAAAGAACTATTGGGAGGCAAAAAACCAGAGAAAACCATGAAAAAACAGAGTATTGGGGGTGTACACAGAGAAATGCATAGCAGCCTTCAGATCTAGCTGATCAACGGTCCAGATCTTATCGGCGGGTTGCAATCGGTGGAGGCAAGCCGGCAGAGTAAGCGAAGATCGAGTGGAACTTACAATGGCAATCAGTGATGCAATGTGGACCGTCGATCAAGCACGCAAATCGACGGCCCACATTGTGTTGTAGGATTGCTATCGGAGATAATTAAGGAGAACTAAGTATGGGCTCGGGGCATGAGCAATATGTGATTGTGATCAAATCACATTGCTATATCGCAGCGGAGTAGCACCAAGGGGCGGGGCCTATGCACAGGTATATATGCGACCCGATTAACTGGACCCGACGATTATATATATGATATTGCATAATATTTGAGGTCCACATAAAGGCCATTTCCAATACATTTTCGTAGTTTTTCGTTATTTAACGAAACAAAAAGGGAACCCTAGAGCAGCACCAATGCGATAAAACTCGGACCTGAAGGGGTTCGAGAATGAAAATATATAGAATTTCAGGTCCACCAAAGCTGATTTTTCATGGTTTTTAGTGTTTTTTAACATATTCCAAAAATATAAAGGGGAGATTGTAACATGCCACTAGTGACTTGCGATAGTGACCCAGAGGGCAGACTCGATAGAGGAATAGGGCACATTTGAGGACTTTTGAAGTCTGAAACAAATAGAGATGGGCGGCATTTTACATTTTTTGTAGTGTTTTTCTGTATTAAACAGAAAACAGTCATTGTTCAAATTTTAAAGGGATTACAAAGGCCCAAAGACCCATTCCACCACATAACAGAGGCCGGGAAATAGTTGACGTGAGACAGCGGTTGGAGGACAAGGGCTGGAATGGAAAAAATCCCAGTACGATGCAGCCCAAAACAGAATCGGTCATGGAGCATCAACGACACAACACAACCAAAACAAACAAACGATCATGGAGCATCGCTTGCATGAGCGAGCTCTCAGACAGCACAACAAACTAAAAGAATGCAGTTACTCTTATGTCAAAAGAAGAAACCTTCGAGCCCACGCTTGCCTAGTCAGGGCATCAAACAGTTAAAGGACAGAGAGGATAAATTAAGACACTCCGAGCCTTTGAGGGCTCAGGAGCATTGTAAAAGGCCTATAAATGGCTGAAAGTTAAATGTAAAAAGGGTTCAACTTCTGGAGACCGTAGATACTCTATTCCTTGCAGCTTCTCATCTTCATTCCAGTAATACAAGCTTCTTTTGCTATTACATGTTCAATATCCATTTCTCTTCTGTTCTAAGCTTGCACTTGGATAGTCTATTCATGATTTCTTCTGTGTCTAATGCCAGATAACTGTCATCTTATCTCTGCATTGATAAATTGGATTTGCAATTGAATAGGTTATTCATGTTTTCTTCTGTTTCTAATGCTAGATAACTGTCATTTTATCTCTGTGTTGATAAATTAGATTTGCAAGCTTCATTTACTTCTTGTAGCTAGCCTTTCATATATGTTTATGTATGCATATATTGGTACATTCAGTATTCTCCATCTATCCATTGAATCTATAAACTATTGAGCATTAGTGGTCTAAAGCCTTGTCAAGATGAGTGTGTTCATGCATGTCTGGGGTGAAAACAGAGTTGAAACGGTTATTTGGCTTGATCCAAACCTTCATCCATTCCAATAGTTCCGAGAGCAATATTGAAGATTATATGTTACCAGGCATCTCTGAGCTGCAACTTAGGAGAGTTTCTTGGAGTGAAAACAATGTATACCTCTGACATTCTTCACATCTTCCCACCAAATGTATGCTTTTCCTTTGAGACTAAATGTAGCCACTCTAGCCTTTATGTTCTATGAATAGTCATGCAACCTAACGAGTTGCTTTATGCCTAGCAACCATCCCTCCAAATCTTGCAATTTCTTTACCTCTCCATCAAAAGTAGGTGGCTTTGCTTTCTTAAACTCATCTGGAATGTCCCTTATCACTCATATTGTAAGGATGATAACTATATCGATCCTCATTCATGTCAAAACTAGAACTAGAACGATACCTGTGACTATACCTTCTCCTATCCGGAGTGTCCAACAATCTTCCATATATGATTGTATCAAATTTATCTGACTTGTGACCACCATGTGACCAACTACCATTTGCCCCATTGGTTCTATCCTCTTTCTCATGGGTGATCTGAAGTGGTCCCTATCACTACAAATTTGACAAGCTCTGAAGTATGACTACATTTACCTCTGCTAACTTTTCCTGTGCCTGTATGACTCTGCCATTATCTACCTTACAACTCCTTATTTCTTCCTTTAATATTCTTAGTGTAACTACAAAATCAGAAGAGTTCCCAACACCATAATGCTCTTATCATTAATAGGGAGAGTCTTTGTAGTCAACCATCTTGTTATCCATTTGTTATTTCTTCCTGCAAGGTATATCATGTCAGCAAAACCAAATCACCATAAACCAACGTACCTTAGTATTTCTCAGGGGGGATACCTTGTTTGCAAGAGAAAAAAATTAGTGTAATACATGAATAACATAATCATGAAAACATATAAAAACTTAATACATAAGCATATGACCATGCAACTTCCATTCTAGCTAGGGTCCAGTCATCAATGCATGACCTAAACAACAACACACACCACGACCTCATGCATGAAAACCACCATCATTACGTCGCTATAAAATTGACCACATGCAAACATGAACATTCAAAAGAAGTGCATAACCATCCACACATATGCATAACCACATATGATCAAGCACGAATGAACAATACTTGAAATCAAACTTATAAGAATGATACATGTAACCAAGCATACAAGAATGTAACAAACAATCAAGATTGCAACCAAACATGCTACAACAATACACGTAAGTGACATAAATTGACATGTAACCAGTCATAAACTCACAATGATGCATCCCACAGTAAAACACATCAACTCTACATGACGACATCACTACGACCATGAACAACATCATGCAAATGAAACAAGAACATGGAATGAAAGCATGAGAGACACACATGCAACTGACATGCATGCATGACCAACACATAGCCCATTTAGTCTGAGGGGTGAACAATGCTCTAATACCACTCTATAACATCCTCATCCCACATCTACGTAAGCAACTGGCTAGGTGAGGTAAACATGCTATGAGAGGCCACCATTGTAGAGTCGTTAATATGCCATTGTTATTGTCACTTGTGAACGTTTATTTCACCCATTTCTACCATTCTTCATCATGTTATTTATTATAATTTATCATTTACATCCATTTTATTAATTATTTATGCTCTCGTGAATAAATATTATTTATTCTCCTTTATTTCCAATAAATTGATTATTATGCATTATTTTACCAATGATAGTTCTAATAAGTTGGTTGTAACCTTATTTACCATTTTTAGCCTCCAAAGTAACTTCCAGATTGAAGATTTGATTTTTAAATCAGCCAACTCAGAAATTCGTTGGTTTAAGGAGTGACAGTTTTGCGGTTAAGATTCTGAGCAAATGAAGACGAATTTGGAAAATCTGGAACATGGGTTTTGTCCAGAACGGGCCCAATTATCTTCTTGAAGAGCAGTTTGCCCAAATTCGGCTTGTACAGGGAGAAACGCAGGGTTCTTTGAGCACGATTTTCTCAGATTTGCAGTTGCGGCCGCCCTCCAAATCTCAGCTGTAAACCCAAATTCCTCTTGCTTTTGTTGAAGATATGAGAGGGAATATATTTTCTTGTTGATCATCTGGTTAGAATCAACCCAAATTTATCATGTTGTAATTATCTATGCTCTGATCTTTCTCTATTTAAATGAAACCAAAGATCAGAGGAGGGGGATTTGCTTTTGTAATTTTACACTCTCGGAATAAACTTTGATCGCTGAGTCTCATTGAGACTTGACTTTGTTATACTTTTGTGGATGCAATTAATATAAAAGACTTGGTGTTCATTCTGTATCTGCGTCTGGAGTAATCTAAGGCGGTGTACCATCGACAGCTAAGGGCCCGGCTCCGGAGGACACTTGCCTTTGTATCATACGGTGATTTGTGTGGTTTGCTTATTTCTCTTGTTTCAGTAATCCGATATATCTTTTATATGATAGACTATGCTTTTTAATTAATATCTGAATCTGAATAAGTTCTTTAATTCACGTCTCTATATTACACAAGCTGAATCTATTCGAATTGCATCCATTTCTACAGCAAGATATTGGTATGAATGTTATCATTATTGGATTCATATAAAATAAGTATTTGTGAGGCTTGAAGATAATATCACTTTGTTCAGCAACATAGTCACATCATACATTACTCTCGGATCGCTGCAGTAGTATAGAACGTGTACATACATTTGAGTTTGCTGTTCCATTTGAGTTTGTGGTTCCATTTGATTGCTGTTGTTCCATTTGATTATTGCTGTTCCATTTCACTGCTGCATCATTTATTGCTGTCCCATTTCCATTTCGCTGTTCCGTTTTACTTTCTGCTGATTTGTTTACTTGTCTTTATTGCTTTGGTGTGAGAGAAGGTCTAAAGCTGTAGTGAGTCAGCAAGTCGTTGCTTAGCTCCCAGATATTTAGTCCATGCTCTAATTTCCATTCCATTTACTCGCATTTATTGTTTTAGTGTGGGAGGAGGATCAGGGCTGTCGTGAGACACAGCAGACGCTATTATGCTCCCAGATCCATGATCCATACTCTAATTCCTTTTCCTTCATCAATTTCTAGAGGAATGAGTTATATCCTCGATTGATGGTTGTTTGAATGAATGATTTAGTTTCTCGTTGTTCCAATTAGATTTTGTTTCAAGCATTCATTTACTTGTGGGTTTTAAGCATTATACTGCAAAACATTACTCTTAAGAAAATAGCCGCCTCAGACAGAGTACACTCTTGAAATAAAAAGTCGTCCCTGGGTTGATAATTAATGTGAGGTAATTAGGAGTTCATAAGACACATTTTTATCACTCCACATTTTGGCGCCGTTGCCGGGGAGAGTGTAGCCATTTCTAAAGAGTAGTGTGAATCCGATGAGTGCCTGCTAGGGAAGAGTTGGATCTTAAAAACGGAAGGTAAGAACCTGCGTACGGAGCATGTAAAAGCCCTGCTCCCCCGTCCGCTTTCCAGCAGGACTGTTAAAGAACCTAGAGTAGAAATAGATGTTTGAATTTTTGTGTGAATTATTAGGAAAAATAGAAATTTTAAAAAAAATGAAGCACATGATTTCACTTAAGTGGTGATGTAAGCACCACCCATTTCACTAACCGATTGACAGGAACATTTGAAGGAGCCTCGAAGAAACACATGAAGAACATCTTCTATTATGGTAAGAAATGGCTCACGTTTCTACTTTTGAATTTTCTATCAAAGATCTAGGAGTGACACAAATGCACATAATTCCCCCATCTTTACCAAATTTTCATGGTTTAGCAAATGAAGATCCACATACATTTTTGTTTGAGTTTGAAATACTTTGTAGAGGATATGATTATTGTACTAATGATCAAATATTGAAAGTGTTTCCTCTTATTCTAAAAGGAGCAGCTCTCCGATGGTTCATGAGCCTAGGTGGGAATTGCATCCAAACATGGGAGGACATGAAAAACATATTCTTGAAGAAGTACCAAGACTATTGCAAATCCAATGAAGATATTTTCGGTATGATACAAGGGGAAGATGAAAGTTTGGAGGACTATGTAGATCAATTTCAATACAACCTTCAAAAATCAAAATATAAGCATTTGGAAAAAGAGATCTTAAAAACACTCCTTCTTAAAGGAATCAAAGATGAATTTTTAGAACTTTTAAATCTGATAGGAAAAGGTGATGTTTTTCAGTTATCATATGATGATGTTTGTGAGTTGTGCATAAGGTATTCAAGAGGAATCTCCAAGACTGGTAAGAATTCTAGAGAAGTTTGTTCCTTATTTTCTAAATTTGCTACAAGAATAGGAGACATAAGAGCTGAAATCAATGTTTTATTTCAAAATTTTAAAGTTGACTTTATTAGCTCTCTAAATGAAAAATTGGATGTTTTGCAGGTTCAAAAAAATGAAGAATTTGATGAAGTGTTTTGTTCTCATGACCGAAAGGAGCATCTCATAGATACTCACTCTTCTTTATCTACGATAGAAGTAGCATATCAAAGAGGTGAGGAAGCTGCAACAAGACCTATAGGTATGGTTCAAAACACTTTTTCTCCATTGTCATACTTGCATAATCCATTATGGAATGTTAATGTGTTAGGGCAGCCATGTCAATTTCAATATAACCACCTATCTTGTTTACAAGTTGGGCATGGTTCATCTTATGATGGCATGACTACTCTTCCTCATCCTGTAGCACAAACATATTCTCCATATTTTTCATCAGCTCCTCCACAACATCCTGCTTGCATATCAAAACCATTCACACAACCCAATCAGCCACATCATCAAAATGCTCCATTCCATACACATTTTCCTGCTCAACTAATTCCACACCCTCACCATAATAAACCAGTACAACATGCTTACAATGTTGAGCTGGCAAATTTACCCACCCTTCCCACCCATTCTATCTCACATGCGCCATTAAAGAAAACCTACAATGAGATTCAGAATGTTTCAAATGCAAAAATTGTAGAAGCTATGGAAGGAAATGAGGTTTCTTGTAGGATGCATCAACAAGTTATTTTAAAAGACCAAGGACTTCATGATTTGATGGATATGAGAAATCAACAAAGTAACGCATACATTGAAGATTGGTTTCACTCCATCACTTGTTTGCAACATTGCTCCACACTTCAACAATTTTTGACTCCATCTTTTCAAGGGAAGTTGGCTTCTCATACTCTAATTTTTATCAATTTGCATTTTTCGAATTTGGGTATGTGCATACATGAGGCCTTATTTCTAACATGGTTCCACTGGAAATACTCTTATACATAAACATAATCAATTCTCAAAGAAGAGTAGGATAGTGGAGAAAATAAAATAAATAACGAAATAAAACAAGCACATTTTTTTATTTTTTGTAAAACTAGGGTTTTTGTTGCAACATGCTATGCAAATCAACATCGGTGATATTTTTTTTATAATTTGTGTATGTAGATGAATCATAATGGAAATAATAAGTTCTACAAACACTCATTTTCATTTTTATCACCAATTTGAAAAAATGCTTGAATTTCATTTTTTTTGGCTTGCGGGCTTGATGAACTTTCTGGAAAAACTATCGGGACAGTCATGTTTTGAGGGACCAAAAGTGAATATTTTTAAAGCCTGTTTCTACCCTAGGTAGCCCTTGATGTCTACTTTCTAACCCAATTTGAATCACTCAATTTGGATTTGAAACGAAAAAGTTAGAACCAAAACATTGACCGGTTATCTAGCGGGCAGCTCAGGAACAGAGTTGGGACAGTCAGTTTTTGGAGGCCTAAATGACCATATTTTTAAAACCCTTTTCTATCCTAAGTAGCCCTTTATGTCTAACTTCCAATCCAATTTGAATCACTCAATTTGGATTTGAAACGAAAAAGTTAGAGCCAAAACATTGACCGGATGTCTAGCGGGCAGATTAGGAACAGAGTTGGGACAGTCAGTTTTTGGAGGCCTAAATAAATGAATTTTTAAAACCTGTTTCTATGGTAGATTCCTCTATGAATCTAGTTTACAATGCAATTGGAATCACTCATTTTCGATATCGTATGGGGAAGTTATGATCAAAATACTAACTGTCTATCGTAAATCAGCACCCTTAAAACTATGTCTTTCTAGCTGTTCCTTAAAGTATTTGACCTATCAATTCTTCTTGTCTTCAAAACTTGTTTCCATTGGAGATCAATAAATGAATCTATTTTCATTTCCAATTTGAATCATTCGAATCTGACATCGAACGAAAAAGTTATGCTTGAAATATCAATTGTTGTTCTAAGCTGCGTAATCGAAAATGACTCTATTATGCAGGTTGTTCTAAACAAATTTGACATATCATATGATTGAATTTTTAAAACCTGTTTCTACTGGAGATAAAACTTTGATTTAGCTCTCATTTGGCTTTGGCATCACTCAATTTGGACGAAAAACAAAGAAGTTGTGATTAAAACACTGTTGGTTAGTATGGTCGACCACTGCTCTCCCGCAGGTAACAAATAAATTTTACTTTATTATTTTCTCTATGGATTTGTTATACAGAATAACTACTTGTTGTTTTTTGCATAATTCTTGGATTAAGGGAGCCCGTACACCTCTCTTTCTTCATGATTTAATGCTTTATTGCAGGTAGATACTCGGTTTTTGCAGGTCCTGGGAAAATAAAGAAGGTCAATTTATGGACGAGTGATTTTTCAAAGAAGTTTTTATAAAACAAAGGAATTTTATCCAAATAATTACCCAACGGATTCATAATAGAACAAATGAAGAATTGATTTCAATTTCAAGATTCATGTCTTGTCACTGCTGCCAAAACATTTTTCAAAAAGATCATTTTTTTTTTAATATCATAGTTGTTGTAACTTAATTTACATATTGTTTTTTAAATAAAATGTTGTTTCTTTTCTAATTTCTTTTATATTTTGTGTTTCGGGTGTTGCTTCATTCAAAAGCATCAATGCAGTGAACAGCTAATTCATTCTTTGCGTGTTTGCATTTTATGGTTGTGTATTTTGCTGTTCCTTTTCTAAAGGAACAGCATTTGTGTGCATTTTTGTCGTTCCTGCTGTTCCTTTTTTCAAAAGGAACAACAGTTTGAGTTTTTGCTGTTCCTTTTTCCAAAAGGAACAACAGTTTGAGTTTTCGCTGTTCCTTTTTCAAAAGGAACAGCAGTTTGAGTTTTTGTTGTTCCTTTTTCAAAAGGAACAGCAGTTTGAGTTTTTGCTGTTCCTTTTTTCCAAAAGGAACAGCAGTGCGTGTTTTTGCTATTCCTTTATCAAAAGGAACAGCAGTTTGAGTTTTTGTTGTTCTTTTTTTCAAAAGGAACAACAGTGCATGTTTTTTTTGTTCCTTTTTCAAAAGGAACAGCAGTTGAAAAAGGAACAGCAGTTTGAATTTTTGTTGTTCCTTTTTTTCAAAAGGAACAGCAGTTTGAGTTTTTGCTAACAGCAGTGCGTGTTTTTGATGTTCCTTTTGAAAAAGGAACAGCAGTTTGAGTTTTTGCTGTTCCTTTTTTCAAAAGGAACAGCAGTGCGTGTTTTTGCTGTTCCTTTTTCAAAAGGAACAGTAGTTTGAGTTTTTGCTGTTCCTTTTTTCAAAAGGAACAACAGTGCGTGTTTTTGCTGTTCATTTTTCAAAAGGAACAGCAGTATGTGTTTTTGTTGTTCCTTTTTCAAAAGGAACAACAGTTTGAGTTTTTGCAGGAACAGCAATGCGTGTTTTTGTTGTTCCTTTTTCAAAAGGAACAGCAGTTTGAGTTTTTGCTGTTCCTTTTTTCAAAAGGAACAGCAGTGCGTGTTTTTGTTGTTCCTTTATCAAAAGGAACAGCAGTTTGAGTTTTTGCTGTTCTTTTTTCAAAAGGAACAGCAATGCGTGTTTTTGCTGTTCCTTTTTCAAAAGGAACATCAGTTTCAGTTTTTGTTGTTCCTTTTTTCAAAAGGAACAGCAGTGCGTGTTTTTGTTGTTCCTTTTTCAAAAGGAACAACAGTTTGAGTTTTTGCTGTTCCTTTTTTCAAAAGGAACAGCAGTTTCGCGTTTTTGTGTGTATTTTTTTTTTTTGGTATGCATTTTCTTTTTTGTTCTCTACACAGAACACCACTTTCTTTTTGAGTGTTTGTGCTGTTCCTTCCAAAAAAAAAAAAAAAAACACTTTGAGAGTATTTTTGAGAGCAACCCTTCCTTTCTCTTGTGGGATTATTCATAGTTCATCTCAACAACATTTTCCTGATTCTCTTTCATGGCATGAAGTACACTATTTTTATGAGGACAAGAATTATGGATTCTATTGAAGCAAGTTAATATCATTCAAGTTATGATCTTTAACAGGACAGCTCCTTGATGATAGATTCTTTTCAGAAGGGACACAATTATTTATATATCACTTTACTGCATTGTTTTCTGCTGAACATAATATTGATTGACCATCTTAATACCATGCTGGTTCCATCATCCCTGGTTATAATCTTCTCTGTCTGTAATAAATGAGATTATGGGTATATTTTTTTTATATATTGACATGTTCAACTTCTTCCGCCATCCCCTGCTCTTAAGGAGTATTGAGCCTCCCTCTTTTTATCATAAAAATGTGTAATAATAACAAAAAAAATTTCGCAGATGGAGGATAGGGGGTCTCATTACGAGCCAGCCTACCATGTTCATAAGGCTGTAACAAAGTGACATTCCCATTATGGCCACCACACCAGGGTTATGATCCATTGGATAGCCAAATTATCCTTGGAATAGGAGGTCTCATCACGAGCCGGCCTGATCACTTTTGCTACCTCCTAGTGAATGGCAGTGTGGTTATCTGGTTACCACGCCAGCACACTGATCTCTTCTGTAGAACAACACTAAAACTCTCCATTTATAAATTGAGGATCCTGGCTCATATGGGTTAAAAAGCAACCCTGTCGAGGCTATGGATGCCTGCTGGCAGTAGCGGCTCTGCTTATGGTATTGAAGTTATGTCTTTTCGTCAATTATTATTATAATACCCTTTTCTTATTTTCTTTTTATCGGAGAAGTTATTTCCTTAACTTTTTCCCTGTTTGAACCTTTATGCATGAGAAATTGTTTTATGATCAATCACATCATTTTTAGCTAGAATACCGTCAGCAAAGCATCTTTTTAGCATATTGTTGTCCTTTTTCGTTTTGCATAAACTATCATCACTCCAAAGCGTCCTATCTCTTATTCATAACTATCTTTACACACTTTGCTCTCAATATAACCATAATTTTCACCGTCCTATCATTCATAAGTCTACTCTGCCTCCCTTACTGATCTATTGTTCATTCCATCGCCTTGCCGTCAGCACGACCCCTTTCATATGCTTTATGGTTATGGAACCCATTTTCCAATTGGAGGGGGGAATGTATGCATTATGGGATTGCATGCGATATGATTACTCCACTTTGCCATACCTTGTTGATTTGACAACATATTAGTATTGCATGTATACATAAGTTTTTCTAATTGAAATTTTGCATGCATCTTGTATGTTGCTATTCAACGCTAACACTATGGATTCAAGCACATTGTATGCAAAATAGTGCTTTGTTTACAGGAGAACAACAAGTATGCAGGGGAAATTCTATTCGTAGCATGACCACACTATTGCACTTCACAGTAGAGGCTCGTGACCGTGAACAATTCTTCAGACATGATGTGCTTTCCTGGATTCCACCTTTTGCATCACTTTTAGCACCAACTCTGCCTACATCAACTTCAACAACTGCCAATACATATATGTCATTCCACACTTTTGGAGGTAAAACTTGAGGTAAAATTGCATAGTTTTCTAATTTATTATAAATTTAGGAGAATCTAATGAAAATCCATTTTGAGCATTATTTGTCATCCTTCATTCCACATCTTTACCACTTCCCTTTTTCAGCAGCATGTCATTTTCGAGTGTGGGGGAGTGTTCCTTTCATTCCTTTCTTTCTTATCATCACACCATTCATATCCTTTATCATCCATTGCTATTCTTATTCACTCTCAACACCTCCCTTATTCCATGTTGTTTTACACCAACCATAGAATTCAACAGCTGGTAGCAACCACCTCTATTTGTTTTCTAGCATCGCATGAGGACATGCTAATTTTTCAGAGAGGGGGAGGAATTGCTATGCATGATGAATATTTTCTACTTTCTTCCTTATTTAAGGCATACAATTTCATTTTTTGATTTCCACATATTTTTTTAAAACTATGAACCCAATTCTTGTAATTTTTGGAAAACACATACCTATCATT
Organism: Pinus tabuliformis; assembly: GCA_031772625.1. Classification (NCBI taxonomy): domain Eukaryota; kingdom Viridiplantae; phylum Streptophyta; class Pinopsida; order Pinales; family Pinaceae; genus Pinus; species Pinus tabuliformis. Next base: position 1,132,099,102 of record CM062807.1, read on the forward strand.
AATACAAACCCACACAATTTCAAGAAATAGTGGTTCATAAAATTTCGGAAATCATGCACTCTCACCTACAGCCATTTTGTTTATATCCCATGATCCATGCATCAAAACGATCTGATTTGTGGATCATAGAAGCCTTCATATATTACAAATCTACTTGCAACATTTCAAACAAAATCCGGTTTGTAGTTTTTGGGAAAATGGTTCATGAAGTTTGTTGTTACATATATCATATTTTGTTGCAACTTCATATATACATATAATTGAATGTCAATGTAAAAATTGTTATGCCTTCATCAAGATTACCAAAAGTGAATATTCATTAATTAAGGAAGAATTCATTTGTTCTATCCATTTCATGAGCTGAGATGAACATATTTTTTTATTGCTTGGTTAACACATGGGTTTTTGTCTTTGGGTTGCATGAGGACATGCAATATATTCAGTTTGCGTTGCATGAAGACATGCAACATATTGAGTGTGGGGGTGTGTAGAGTCGTTAATATGCCATTGTTATTGTCACTTGTGAACGTTTATTTCACCCATTTCTACCATTCTTCATCATGTTATTTATTATAATTTATCATTTACATCCATTTTATTAATTATTTATGCTCTCATGAATAAATATTATTTATTCTCCTTTATTTCCAATAAATTGATTATTATGCATTATTTTACCAATGATAGTTCTAATAAGTTGGTTGTAACCTTATTTACCATTTTTAGCCTCCAAAGTAACTTCCAGATTGAAGATTTGATTTTTAAATCAGCCAACTCAGAAATTCGTTGGTTTAAGGAGTGACAGTTTTGCAGTTAAGATTCTGAGCAAATGAAGACGAATTTGGAAAATATGGAACATGGGTTTTGTCCAGAACGGGCCCAATTATCTTCTAAAATACCAGTTTGCCCAAATTCGGCTTGTACAGGGAGAAACGCATGGTTCTTTGAGCACGATTTTCTCAGATTTGCAGTTGCGGCCGCCCTCCAAATCTCAGCTATAAACCCAAATTCGTCTTGCTTTTGTTGAAGATATGAGAGGGAATATATTTTCTTGTTGATCATCTGGTTAGAATCAACCCAAATTTATCATGTTGTAATTATCTATGCTCTGATCTTTCTCTATTTAAATGAAACCAAAGATCAGAGGAGGGGGATTTGCTTTTGTAATTTTACACTCTCGGAATAAACTTTGATCGCTGAGTCTCATTGAGACCTGACTTTGTTATACTTTTGTGGATGCAATTAATATAAAAGACTTGGTGTTCATTCCGTATCTGCGTCTGGAGTAATCTAAAGCGCTGTACCATCGGCAGCTAAGGGCCCGGCTCCGGAGGACACTTGCCTTTGTATCATACGGTGATTTGTGTGGTTTGCTTATTTCTCTTGTTTCAGTAATCCGATATATCTTTTATATGATAGACTATTCTTTTTAATTAATATCTGAATCTGAATAAGTTCTTTAATTCACGTCTCTGTATTACACAAGCTGAATCTATTCGAATTGCATCCATTTCTACAGCAAGATATTGGTATGAATGTTATCATTATTGGATTCATATAAAATAAGTATTTGTGAGGCTTGAAGATAATATCACTTTGTTCAGCAACATAGTCACATCATACATTACTCTCGGATCGCTGCAGTAGTATAGAACGTGTACATACATTTGAGTTTGTTGTTCCATTTGAGTTTGCGGTTCCATTTAATTGCTGTTGTTCCATTTGATTATTGTTGTTCCATTTCACTGCTGCATCATTTATTGCTGTCCCATTTCCATTTCGTTGTTCCGTTTTACTTTCTGTTGATTTGTTTACTTGCCTTTATTGCTTTGGTGTGAGAGAAGGTCTAAAGCTGTAGTGAGTCAGCAAGTCGTTGCTTAGCTCCCAGATCTTTAGTCCATGCTCTAATTTCCATTCCATTTACTTGCATTTATTGTTTTAGTGTGGGAGGAGGATCAGGGCTGTCGTGAGACACAGCAGACGCTATTATGCTCCCAGATCCATGATCCATACTCTAATTCCTTTTCCTTCATCAATTTCTAGAGGAATGAGTTATTGCTACTATATCCTCGATTGATGGTTGTTTGAATGAATGATTTAGTTTCTTGCTATTCCAATTAGATTTTGTTTCAAGAATTCATTTACTTGTGGGTTTTAAGCATTATACTGCAAAACATTACTCTTAAGAAAATAGCCGCCTCAGACAGAGTACACTCTTGAAATAAAAAGTCGTCCCTGGGTTGATAATTAATGTGAGGTAATTAGGAGTTCATAAGACACATTTTTATCGCTCCACAACCATGATATGATTTGACCCCCTAAGTCATGTTGAGGAAGTGGAACTGATGGAAACACACCATATAGACATTCAACATCAGCTACAAGACCCTCAGGAACCAATCCAATAGTTTAGACAACTTCCCCTTGGGTCCCACTAAACTTTTGGACAACTTAAGCCTCAGTCTCTTTCATGTTATAGGCATGACATCCTCCTGAAACCCAAAGTCACTATCATAGCTTGCATGTTAGTGACTAGAGACTAAATGTTTCTGTGATATGCTAGCAAACTCGAGATTCGAGCCACTTTTTCAGGCCCAGAGCCTAGGTCACTGCCTAGAATTGAACCATCTCTTCAAAACAGTAAAATAACATGGAAATGAAAATTCTAAAGCAAATACTTGAATGGAACCTTAATAGGACCCCTACTAGCCATGACAAGTATTTCATCAAACATATCACAAATATGTAATCTACATGTGTAAATAACAGTTCTGAGCATAGCGGTCTCTTACTTAGTTGAGAATTGCTAAGACCCATTGATGTCTCAACACATCAACTGCCATTCCATCCATTAGGTCATGGATGCATTGATCATTCAACTACAAGTAAAAACACGATGAAAGCCATACATAACTGCTATCATAAAACACATACATAACCAACATAATAGAAGCATAAATACTCATGAAAGTACATCCATATATACCACATATAATCCATCACAATGCTCATAGAAATACAAGAAATAACCTTTCATTATTGATGCAGAATCCAAACCTGGGATGGGAATTCCATGTCCCACCCGACCGCAGAATGGCTGAGCCAAATCCCTCTTCAACCATTCACTGTCGTGCCATATTGCAAGCATGAATGTGGGATCTCACAGAACGCATCAATCAAAACTCATCTAGGGCTTCCAGAGGCCATCCACCTCAACCCATCAAACAATGGTTTCACCTCACGATCATACATCACAAAACCATCATCATATTATTTTCTATCCAATCTTTCCAGGGCTTCAAAGCGTTTGTCCAACCAAGGCTTTAAGACTAGTAACTCAACCCACAAATTTTATTGGGCTCTAGAGCATTTTTCCAACCAAGGCTCCAGGACTAGTAACTCAACCCACCAAGGGCTCCAAAGCGTTTTTCCAATCAAGGCTACGGGACTAGTAACTCAACCCAAGTTGTTCCAAGGCTCCAGAGTGTTTGTCCAACCAAGGCTTCGGTACTAATAACTCAATCCAAGCTAAGGAAACATGAGAACCAACCAAAAACATAATAATGAAAATAAACCCTATCTAAGAAAAGGAAAGGCTAGGAAATCCATTGTTAATCCTAGTCATCCTCCATTCTAATGACAGATCCCAACCAACAAACCACATGCATATGCCATGCATGCCAAAACTAGTGAAGGAAACATACATGCAACTCGGTACCTACAAGAAAATCTGATATAGCTATTGATCTTGATGCCCTCTTGTGCTTTCCTGCTCTTCCCTTGCCTTCTTTCTCCGATAATCCAAGTATGCCACACCCTATAGGAGTGCTCCAAGAAAACTCTAAGTCTCCAAGAGTATCGAAGAGAGAGAGAATAGTGAGAGAGCTCCAAAACTGAACTGACAAAAGGCTACCAACTGATCCTCATAATCCTTTTTATGAATGAGGCTTCTATTTTATTCATTTTCCATTATTTTACTTCATTTTCCTTGTCATATGCAACATGTGACCTTTCACCTCCCTTTTCTGTTAATTCCCATTATTTTCATAAACAAATGTGCCAAAAATGTCGATTTTAGTTTCCAAAGCCTTAGCCATTTCCTTTGCCAATTTCCTTAGCCATAAACAAGCACAAGCGATCCCCATCACTAGGATTTTACCCAACATTCATCTTGGAATGAGTGTCCCATCATCAATGGTTATTATTTTTCCTTTATTAACTTTTATTACATGGAATTTCACCAGGATTGTTGCAGACATGAACTCATATTTCATTCCAAGAACTGTGAGATAAGGAGATGATCTTCAGGAAATTTGTTAGGAAGACGAGTAAGAACAAAAAATAACGTATACATTCCTAGTGAAATTCAAGAAGAAAGATATTACATGGATCAAGAAAATGAAAATTGGTTGTGGCACAAGCATTCAGGACACCTAAGCTTTGATAAATTGGTGAATTTTAGCAAAAATCAAGCAGTAAGAGATATCCCCAAAATTTCAAAGCCAACAAATGTTATTTGCGCACCATGTCAACATGAAAAGAAAATCAAAGGAATGTTCAACATCAAAACCTTTAAAACCATTCATTCATATTTGTGCAGTCCAACTAGAACACTGACTATACAAGGAGAAATGTATTTTATTTTATTTATAGATGATTATACTAGAATGATGTGGGTATTTTTCATAAGATATAAGTCATAAGAACTAGATTGTTTTTAAAAATTTCATAACAATGATTGAAAATTAAATTGAATTGAAGATCAAATGCTTAAGAATAGATAGAGGTGGGGAATTTACCTTAGGAGAATTCAATGAATTCTATGAAAAATATGGAATCAAAAGGGAACTTCCTATTGTTATGACTCCACAACAAAAGGGAGTAGTATAAATAAAGAACATATATGTACAAGAGACTACAAGAAAAAAGTTGTTAGAAGTTAGTTTATAGGAAAAATTTTGGAGGGAGGTGATTGGGGAGACAACCTATATCATGAACAAAGCTCAACTTTCGGTAAAAAATGATAAAAATCCATATGAACTATGGAAAGGAAGGCCCGCCTCTGTGACACTGATGTCACTTCTACAACACGCTCCAAAATGTTTCCTATATTCAAATTTTGGAGCCCACCTTCCATCATGTGAAGTGTTGATTTTGGTTTTAGAGTGTTTTATTATTTTTTCACACATGTTTCAAGTTTCCATGTCCCTTCTTAAGTGTCATCAGATCACTAATAATGGAAATAACACACTTTTGAGTCATTATGCACTTTCTAGTCACAAAATGACACTTATGTTTTGAAACTTCTCATGCTTTGCTTCTTGCACTTGGAGAATGTTTGCGAACTGATGTTCTGATGTATATTTATTAGTATTGGGTCATACCTGAGTTGTAGTGATGAGTTGAGATGAGTAATGCTTGATTATACCCATAACTCATTCTGTTTTTCCATGTTTCACTCTCTCATTGTCATTTTTTTTTCTGACCTTGCAACTCCTCCTCTGGGTTAGGAATGCACTACACACTTGTAGAGCCTAGTAGTAACACTCCTTGTCAATTGTATATGTTCCCTTCTCCACCCTAAGCCTCCCCCCTCTCTCTTTCACATTGCACAATTCTAGTTAGCAAGACCCCTCTTCTTGCTTATTACTCTTCCTCCCTGCGCCAATCCTACCTTTGGTTCCCAGTGTAGTGCACTGCACACTTTTATTGGGTAGTGATGCCCCTCCTTGTGCCTTGTAGGTACACCCTACAATCTCCTTGTGACCCTGACCTTCCACCCTAGCGCATGGCACAATCCTAGTGAATAGTCCATGCAACCTTGCCTCCTGGAATTGTGCCATGCACTTACCTTGCCTCCTCCTCTTATATAGCTACACATGGAACAATATCAGTGATAAATCCCTACCTCCCTATCTATTTCAAGTAGGATCTACACCTCTAAGACCCCTCTCTCTCCCTTGTGCATTGTTGTTCTAAAATCGATACATTACATGAATCATCATAGAGTAGGAGATTCCCGAGGTCATGTTTACTTGCCATGAGTGATCCATGCAGTCAGGTGTGCTCAGTAAGAATGGAAAATATATTTGAGGAGATCTGTCAAGATAAGCCATCTAAGGAGGAATTTTGAAGACAAAGGCACAAAGGTACCATGTTGCGACAATTCAAGGAACTTTGAATTGTGAAGATCAAAGTGACCCATTAAGATTCCATAATCTCTCTAAACCCTTTGGAAGGTAGAAGGCGACCACAACGCAATATATGTTATAAATATTGAAGACATAGTGGTAGTGTTGTCACTTCTCAAAGAACTTCATGTTACAAGTCATCAATGTCAAGGACTTGTCTTGTTGTTGTCACATGGTGATGTAATTTTGGGAAAATATTGTAAATTTAAATATGTGGAATTCCAGGAGTCACATAACTTACAAAAGATTCATTAGGAAAATTACAAAGGTATTTTGGAAGTCCAAAGGTCATATTAGAAGTCTAAGAGTCATGGGGTTAGTTCAAGAGTAATGGGGATATGAAAGGTCATCCCTCTTGTTATAAAATAAGCCTCATTACTCAAGAAAAGGAATTTTAACCTTGGCTTCTCCAACTAGGCATTAGAGAGGAAATTTTTCTTTTGGGGAGAAAGTAGTGGCTTAATTCTCCACTATTGGAGCTAGTGGTGTCTCACTGTAACCATGTATCTTGGAAATTTCTCTTAATAATTCAAAGCTCATTGAGCCAACACACTTTCATGCATGTATCATGAATATTGTAAGATTATTCTTTAGATGTTTTAAAAATGTGTTTAAGTTATTATGTACTAAACAAATTGAACTACTTCAGTGGCTTTGGTGTTTATCTTGTTGAATGTGTGTTGTAACTTTTTTAATGATCGTTATGTCTATGTGAATTCATTCACTAGATGGCTAACAATGTCTATGTGCATGTGTATTTATTAGAATAGTACTATTGCTTTTCCCCTAAAGACTCACTTTCTCTTCCCTTTCAGTGAAAGAACCTTGATACATATTGCAATTGAGCATTTCACAAGGCTTAATTACTTGCTCATTTGAAAGTGCATGTGTGTTTCTCTCTTATGCTAACTATTGCAGCCAAGGAAAATATTTAAGATAATGGACATTGGGCCATATTTTGAATGGGGCTCCTATACCAAATGATGTGAGGTCTAATTGGGACTACATATTGGGGAGACCCCCTATGTGTTGGTAGTTTCCAGCACCATCAACAGAAACACTTAAAAATATTTGGATGAAAATGTTTTCTGAATATTGATGATGATTCACAAGGAAAATTTGATTCACATGTTTATGAAGAAATTTTCCTTGGATACTCATTAAGAAGAAGGGCATACAAATGCTATAAAAATAATTTGTTGAATACAATTGAAAGAAGTGATGTAAAGACAGATGAGGATCTTCCTAAAAAAGTAGTTCAAACTAATGAAGAAGCCCCTAGCCTTTCAAATCCAGAGGAAGATGTTACAAAAGAATAGAAGAGCCATAAAATCAGAACGAGGAACCATATCAAACACTATCAAAGTTAAAGTTTGTATAGAAACACGTCCAGAAGAAAAAATCATTAGAGATGTGAATAGATGAATACAAACTCGAAGATATATGACAAACACACCAAAAAGGAAATATACTTCCTTTCTATCCATAATAAAACCAAAGAATTTCACCTAGGAAATTAAGAATCCTCATTGGATAAATGCAATGGAAAAAAGAGATGAACCAAATTGAAAAGAATGGAACATGGGATCTAGAACCTTGTCCGAGGATAAGAGTGTATAAGAACAAAATGAATCAATATGGACAAATAATTAGAAATAAGGAAATATTAGTGTACAAGGGATACACTGAAATTGAAGGAATTGAATTTGAAGAAACTTTCACTCTTATTTCCATACTAGAGGCTATAAGGATGTTTTTTAGCATTTTCTTGTTCAAAAGTCTTCAAATTCTATCAAATGGATGTGAAGTGAGCCTTTGTAAATGGAGATATAAAATAAGAAGTATACATGGAACAACCATAAGGATTTTACTTGTTTGAAAATAACGGCTTTGTATGCAAATTAAAGAAGGCCCTTTATGGATTAAAGTAAGCTCCAAGAGCTTGGTGTGCTACACTTGATCATTATCTTCAACAATAAGGATTCAAGAAAGAGGTTGTAGGAATCAAACCTTATAATATGGACAAATACAATCTACTAATCACACTAATTTGTGTGGATGATTTGATTTTTGGGAGAAAAAATGATGAAATTAGTCACAAGTTTTCCTGAGATATGTCAAAAAAAATGAAATGTTGATGATTGAAGAGTTGTATTACTTTATTCGACTTCAAGTAACTCAAACTAAAGCAATAATGTTCATATCACAATAAAACTATCTCATGATATGATTAAGTGACTCGAGATGGAAGAATGTGTTATTTTAAGCACACCTATGACTACATGCTACAAGTTAAGTAAGGATAATGAATCTGCTATGGTGGATGGAACTCTTTACAAATCAATGATTAGGAGTTTCTTATATATGACAACCTTGCAACCATATATCATGTAGAAAGTAGGAATGGTGGAAATATTATAGTCAGCTCCTAAGGAATCTCTCATGCTAGTTGTAAAAAGAATACTCAAATACTTGAAAGGCACTCTTGATTTTGGACTATGGTACCCTAAGAGCACATATCTTACCTTGATAGCATATATTGATGTAGATTGGGAAGGAAATGTTAATGATCGAAAGAGTACCAGTGGGAACACATTCTTCTTCGAATACTATCTTCTATCTTGTTTAAGCAAGAAACAATCATCTATATCTCTCTCCACATCTGAAGCCAAGTATATTGGAGCAACATATTATTGCACACAAATCCTATGGATGAAGGAATCCTTGAAGGATGTTAATATAGAAAAAAATCAACATATGACTATCTACTGTAACAATACCAATGTAATCAACCTCTCAAAGAATCTAGTCATGAATTCAAAGATAAAACATATCCCAATCAAGTACCACTTTCTTTGAGAATAAGTTGAAGATAAAAACATCAAAATGGAATATGTCAACACTAAGAAATAGATTGCAAACATTTTCACAAAACCCCTACCTCGCGAAGCATTTGAATATCTTTGTTAAAATATGGGGGTCATCTCTCTTACATCCCATTAGAGTATTCCTTTGATATTGATGTCAAAGGGGGAGAATATGACAGGGGGAGTAGCATCATGATAGTGGGTATAACATGATGACACAACGAGCAACATGATGACAAGGAGAGTATCATATGATGATATTGTTTCCATCAATAAAAAAGGGGGATATTATTAGAAGAATTTTTGTTAGTGATGTTAAAGGAATGTCATTATCAAGAACAAAGTTACATAAGCTTGTAGAGGACTTTAAGCCCTTTACAAAAAACATTTATTTTACTCATAACTCCTCCTCAATGAAGAGAAATTGAATTCACAAGTTAAAATATATTTGTTTCTTATCTCTATCAATTCGGTCTGCAAAAACACAACTCACACCTCTCCCCAATAGTCATAATGATTCAATACATGATAAAATTAGTATAATTAAGGCATCATTTGTTAGGCCCCTATACTACTAGTGTAACCCCTTATTTTTATTAGTACAACCCACTTATTATATTGATGTACCCATGTAGTGCCCATATTGTTAATATTATGCCCCATAGAAGCCCACTATTGTTATTATTGTGCCCTTACATTATTATTGTTATGTCGGCTCTGATTATGTTATGACCCCTTAGACTCCTATATATAGAAAGGAGGTCTTTTCATTTGTATCATCCAAGAATTGTTCATTTATGTAATGTAAAGGAGGTTTCTCCCTCGAAGAGGCTGAATTCTAAGGCGTTGATCTATCTTTTCTATCTTTTCTTGAGCTGGTTTCATAACATTTGGTATCAAAGCTTTGGATTCTAGGGTTTTGCTACTCCAAACAGGTCATTGTGGCATTTTCGCTATAACTTTTTTTTCTGCGACGTTTCAAAAGTTGCAAAAAAACCCATTTGAGAATAAATCGCGCTAAACCTCGGGTCCAAATTTCATAGCTTTTCGCACTATATTTGCGGAGATAAGATCTGAGGAAGTTGGTATTTTTGCAGACTCCTGAATTACATTCCAAACAGGCGACCTGGGGAAAATCGTCATAATTTTCTCTCTGGGGATCAGATTGAAATTTCGTAAGAAGGTACAAAAAGAGAACGGACTTTAGTTTCTTGTATGCATTTTTCAAATCCAAAGGTTGAAACAGTGACTCGTGGCACGTCGTACAAGTTCACTCTACTGAACTAGTCTATAATCAAGTCACTGTGGGAGATTTTGCATAACTCTTCTTTGGAGAATCCAATTTGGATCAGACTAGTGCCATTGGAAAGAGGACATAGAGGGCTACTATAGGTCGCAATTTCAGAACTTAAAGATCCGAAAGTACAAAGCTTCAATCGTTTCAAGATTGAGCTCCTAAAATAAAGAAAACGCAAGATGAGGAAATTTGATGGCAAGGATTCGGTAAATTGGACACTTCAAATGGAGCAATATTTTGATCTACATGGTATACCACTATTACAAAAGGTATGTATTGCATCTTCATATTTAGAACCGGATCAATTTTTATGGTATGAAGGGCTTTGTTCTCGTAAACAACTTGTTACGTGGTCAATTTTCACGGAGGAAATGATAGCACATTATGAGGATACAAAGAGCAACACCTTCTTTAGAGCAACACCACAACAATTGGAAAGAGTAAAAGGGCTTTGTGACATAGTGGAAATAAAAATTATGGAAACCAGGAAGCATACCCCTCACAACTATAAAGATGGAAGTGTTGTTTCTCCTAGCCTTCCACAACCTACAAGGGTTACACCACAACAATTGGAAGAAAAAAGAGAAAAAGGGCTTTGTTACAATTGTGATAGCAAATGCACTAAAGGTCATAAGTGTGCTGAGAAGAAATTATTTTACATAGAATATGAAGAGGAGGAAGAAAAGGATCAAGAAACATTAAAATAAGAAGATATATGCCAGGACCCCACCCCAGAGAAAGAAGAAATGAATCAGACCATATCTTGTAAAGCATTGGCAAGAATTACCACTCCTCAAACTCTCAAGATAGAAGGACATATCAAGAAGAAAAAGGTGCAAGAAGTGAAAGATCACATCGAGAAAGAAGAAATGAATCCAACCATATCTTGTAACTCATTGGTCGAAATTACCACTCCTCAAACTATCAAGATAGAAGGACATATCAAGAAGAAAAATGTTCAAGAAGTGAAAGATCACATCGAGCATCAAGAAATGAATCCGACCATATCTTGTAAGGGATTGGAAGAAATTACCACTCCTCAAACTCTAGAGATAGAAGGACATATCAAGAAGAAAAAGTTTCAAGTAGTGAAAGATCACATCGAGCATCAACAACAAGTTCTTCAAATTTTAAAGGATAATGCCACTTCGATGCAAAATCAAACAAAACAACAGGTAGATCAACATCGTAGTGAAAAATGTTTTGATGTAGGTGATTGGGTATTTTTATTGCTACATCTCAAGCAAGCTATTTATGAGAAGGAAATGTTGGCAATACTACATGTACTTAAAAAATGGTGACCGTACCGAATGGGAAGACTCTTCAAGGATGAGGATGTGGAAGCATTATTTTGTGCTATTTCTATTATCCAACCAGATTGGATAAACGAAACAAGGGATGAATGGAAGAAGGACGAAGAAGTATGGCCACTTATTCAAAAGTTGCAAAAGATCCCAATTCAAACAATATTGCTAGAAATTGAAGAGGAAGGAAAAATCATATTGGAACCTAGAGCAGTCACAAAAACAAGAACCCGAAAGCTATGAAATCGATAATTTCAGAGTATCTCATCAAGTGGAAGAACTTATCCGCTGAAGATTCCACATGGGAGGTAAAGAATTTTATATAGAAGCATCAAGAACTACTCAAGCATTGAGAACAACGCTTTTTGAAGGAGAGGGGCACGTTAGGCCCCTATACTACTAGTGTAACCCCTTATTTTTATTAGTACAACCCACTTATTATACTGATGTACCCATGTAGTGCCCATATTGTTACTATTATGCCCCATAGAAGCCCACTATTGTTATTATTGTGCCCTTACATTATTATTGTTATGTCGGCTCTGATTATTTTATGACCCCTTAGACTCCTATATATAGAAAGGAGGTCTTTTCATTTTTATCATCCAAGAATTGTTCATTTATGTAATGTAAAGGAGGTTTCCCCCTTGAAGAGGCTGAATTCTAAGGCGTTGATCTATCTTTTCTATCTTTTCTTGAGCTGGTTTCATAACATCATTCATCATCATTTTCCCATCTAACTTGACTAAGGAGACAAGAAGCATTTGGATTAGTGAATAAGAAGGATAAGGGTTCATAGAGCATGAACTTATGAGCTAATTGCAAGAGAAAGACATGAATTTTATCTCTAGTTTTTGGATATGTTTTCTTGGTGGTTTTCCATTGGATTTCATGGCATAGTCTGGGCATAGTAGGATCATTTTGGAGTATTATTTCATCCTCCTTATGGCATGAAAACTCGACCTAACTCAGACCTATGGAAAGGCACATTTTCAACCTCTTTAAAGACTGAAGATTTTTCCCTATTATAGACCTGTGATCTATAAATTTCAACCTTATGTTTATACAGATTCTCATCCCTATGGAGGATAAATTTTGGCCTTAAAGTAACACAAATTTTTTCCAAGTAGAAAGACCAAACTTCGACCCTATTGTGAAGTATACCTTGGCCCTGTTAAGAGAGACGTTGGCCCTATCTTGGCTCAAATTTTTGTTAGTCATCTCAGCCTTTAATGATAGAATTGACCCCATTTTGACATGGTCTATAACTATTTTTGAACTTAGATTTGATCAAAATTGAAGGGTCTTGAAGTAGATCTTAAGAGATTCATTTGGTGCTGAATTTTGATCAACCTTTTGGTGCAATATTGAGAAAAAAAAATTGGTGCTGACTTTTGATCAATCTTTTGGAGCAATCTTGGAACCTTTTTAGTATATTTTGGATCAGTCTTTAGAATCATTGTTGAAGTAGACTTGAAGCATTTTTTGGAGCGTCCTTTAGAAGAATTGTTAAAGCAAACTTGAAGCATTTTTTGGAGTAAAATTTGGAAGCCTTGTTGAAGATAAATTGAGGCATTCTTGGATTAGGTTTGAGAAGATTTTTTAGACCTCTTTTGAGTGTATTTGAAAAATATTTTGAGAAGTCTATTTGGAAAGGTTGGAGCCTAGGAGGGTTGGAGTTCTCATATTGGGCAAGTTGGTGCTTGGATTTATTGATAGGATTGGAGTCTTCATTTCGACCAAGTTGGTGCTTGGATTTGTTCAAATTTGGAGCCTTGAAGTAGTCAGAAATATTGTTGTAGAAGTTGGAGGTTGAGTTTTTACATGGCACGCCTATTTCTTTTCTGAAACTTATGAAGTGTGAAATTCTTCTTTGCTAAATGAGTTTCATTTCTATAGTGTGCTCTTTTTTTCTTGAAAGTGTAGTTCCATTTCTGCAATAATGTTTTAAGAATTTTGCAAGTGTGTTCAATGGCATTTCTTGTATTTCCTGGTTGTTCATGAATCAACACAGACAATGCAAACTCCTTTGAAATAAAAGACCTACCCCAATTGACTCGACTAGTTGGGCGTGGATAATTCAGTCAACAAAGTAATAAAAATAAACATGTTCTCTAACTAACAGATAATTCGATCTTGGAGAACTCAAACCCCTACTTAGAACTAAACTCGTCCTTTACTCATAATTCAGCCCCTTTGAAAATATTTAGCCCAACTAATATTATGAATGAGTAGAATTCCACAACAACAAAATTCCAAGAACCTTTGATTCTTTGAAGGCTAAAGCAAGAAAGTGTGAATGTTGACAATGAAATGGAACTGTGGAAATCAAGAACAAGAAAAATGACACAAAGAAGCAATGTAGAAGTTACCTACTACTCTCTTCCCTTGGATTTGTTAGTGGCAGTGACAACCTATTATCCTTTGCATGATGAATACATTGTTTCATGAATGGGTAGAATCTTACCACAACAAAATTCCAAGTAGCTTTGATTCTTGAACACTAAATCAAGAGAGTGTGAATGTGTTGAAGCCCCAAAAATCGGGTCTACAACAAGGGGGATACCCACCCGGTCCGGACCTTGGTTAGCAACTCCTTTTCCGTTTTGTATAGTGGGTCTGACTGGGGATATGGGACCAATTTCCCAATATATGTGTGTGTGTGTTGAGAATTGATATTTCCTTTCTAAAAGTCCCTAAGTGAAATGCTTTTATTCTAACTCTAATCTAATAGCATGCAATTGTATTCTAATAAACAAAAATATCTAATTCTAAACTAACCTGGGATGTAATCTTTTCGTTATGCGATCTAAAATGATTTCAAATAACAATTGGTAATAAAGATCATTCAACTGTTACGAGAAAAGAATTCAATAAAGATAAACCACTTCGTATAAAAATGTTAGACGAAACAATTGTGAAAAACATATCACATAATAAGCTACTCATATATTAAGCATAAACAAATAGCTATCACCGTACAGAAGTGCCAAATGATAACTTAAGCATTCATACATCAATATATAAACAACTGAACGTAAATATCACTTTAACACAAAGGAAGAAATAGTTAAGAGATAAAAGTACCATTTATAACTAGTTCTACTCATGAGCTTCAAGCAATAATGATTTATCTCTTCTTAATCCAACATCCACTAAGAGTACAAAAGTGAAACATCAGTAGTAGATATTAAATGCAGATATCAATAAATCCTGTTCCATTCATTCATCAAAACCTCCTTGGAGGGTGAAAAAGTGCATGTTCTGAGGACATTGAGTTTTTGACAAATTTCAAGACCCTTCTCTAAATGTATGAGAAGAGTTTAAATACTACTAACTAAATCTAAAAATAATTTATTACAAAAATGTAGGATACGGTTTAAATGACCGTCCTTATTTCAGGCAAAAATAAAGAAAAATTAACAGTAACATTGAATCTAAAACTAACAATTAACTATTTGTGTATATGTTCCTTGAAATTGCAAGCGTTTAGCACTTGTTTGAGAAGAGTTGAGTGGCTGACTTCCAACTTTAACTGTCCTGCGAAAATGGAATCGGCAAGAGCTGACACCATTTTCTTGGCAAAATTGATGATACATTTGAGAGTCATACACTAGCTGTGTGGTTTTACCAAATATGTCCAGTAAGAGTCCCAATTCAACTTAGTTAATCTTTTGATTGATTCTTCCTTTTCTTGAGCCTTCTATCTCCAGCCTGTCTGCAGATGTTGTTCATATTTACATGACCACTTTGAGGATATTTTTGATAAATACTACTGGTTTTATAATTCAAGTTTTGCTTTTTTTTCCTTTAGCGTTCTTTCCTACAAACTTTCGGGTTTACAGGTAACTGAGCAATTAGAGGCTTTCCTCTTCAAGGGATTTTGCCTAGGCGCTAATCGCACATCAGAAACTACCTCTGTTTCTTGGTCTGGGCTTCCTTGGTGCTTTTCTCGCCTCTCGCGTGCTTTTAGTTAGAGGATATAGAGTTTAAATTTTGTGGAAATAACGACTCTGTGAGTTCTCGACTCTGAGTCTTAAATTGTTTGTTTGTGATGTCAGCGTTGTCGAGTACCCATTTAACCATGTCTGTGTATGGAAGAATTTTGGGCCTAGCCGCTATCCGGTGCAAGAACGAGCAAGCTAGTTCTATAATAGATGCCTCAAAAGACCCATGTGAGCCTGCAATAGTTGTAACCTCCATCATTTTGGGATTTTCTTCCTCAAGTAGACTGTACATGCCTTCCCAAGTAGTAATGCCAACGTCTTTGTTACATGCGGTATCTGTATACAAGGGGTCATTTCTTTGTCTTTAGAACTGGGACCTATGCCTTTCTTTCCCATAATATCCTGAATACTGCTTTGTATAGTTCTTTGTTCTTCCTTCCTGTAGTTTACGAATGAAGTGAGAATAATGATAAGAAAAAGGTGACGGGAAAGCTTTAAATGCTGAAGACATATAAAATATACCACCTTACGTGAAATGGCTCTTTGATCAGAACAAAACCATATTTCATTAATGATTGGAAACTAACTCATTGATTAACATTAAAGCACATAACCAGGTCTCCGTTTATGGAAAAATCTATTTCGAACAACGAGCCCTAAAGATCTGCGATGAGGTGATTTGTGATTTGCTTCGCAATATCGCAGATTCCAATGTCGCAGATCGCAACATCGCAATATTGCAATATCGTTATATCACTAGAACGTAGCATATGACAATCATCCGTTAATGTGTTTTCCGCGAAATGTGATTTGCAATATGCGCCATCGCATATCGGTGGTTGGAAGTTTTTCATCGTAAGTGATATCTGAGCCATGCGATGCGATGAATGTTTTTAGTGCGTAGTTTCGCATCGTGATTTCACAATCTTAGAATTTTGCTTGTAAGGAGGTATCCATTACCCTTTTTGTGATGCGATATTTCTTAAGGAATGATTTTATCCTACCTTATCATAAAACTTAAGTCCTTTTAGATTTTTCAAAGGTATTCTCCTAAGTTTATGATAGTAAGTTTTATTGAGAAAGGAAATACAAGCACTAATCTATTTTTAAATTTTTTGACTAAGGGCCCCCACTTATTTAGTATTAGTGATAATACTAAATAAGAAGGGGGGTTGTTGCTGGCCACAACAATTGGCGATTCACTTGGAAGAACCAGTTATCTCTGCTTTTCTTTTGAATTTTCTAAACTTCCAAAATAGAAAATTTTCCAGAAAATCAAACTTTATTATAGAAAGACAAAGTACATCATGCTTTTATCTGTTAATGATATTTCGTTTCTTCTGTGTTTAACTTTGATTTTTTACTTCCTCAAGCTAGTCCTTGTATCTACATCAGTCACTACTTGGTTTATAAAGATAAAAACAAAGGCTTCTCTATAAATCAGTTTTAAGTATGCTCATTTGTCATAGGTAGAGCCTCTGCTACCAACAGGAGTTTATAGCCTCGACAGGGTTACTTGTTACCCAGCAATGATCCTGTATCCTACTTAGAGAAATATACAATTTTCAAAGAGAAATCCATATCCAAACTTATTGCTTTCATTTTCTTTTTACCCTTAAAGAACAATGTCTTGATTTGGTAGCCAATTTATGACAGTGCCATTCACTTGATTTATAACGTTGCTGAACAAGCTGGCTCGTGATGAGACCCCTTGTCTTTTGATTGCAACAATCTTGAGTCATTGCCCTGTTGTGGTATGCAGTATTGGCAAAGTCAGCAAGCTATAATATCTATGATCATGATAAGTTGGCTTGTGATGAGACCTCTTACTCTTTAAGTTAAAGTGTATCATTGGATTGTTCTCTGAACGTTGTAATTCCCTAGGTGGGGAGGAAGTCATTTTTTCCTTAAGATAGCTCTGGATGACAATGGTAAAGTTTTTGGAGAGAGCTTTTCTACAAAGAATCTTCGTTTTGTTATTGATACCTTTCATTGGACTAATATAAAACAATTTCCCACTAAAGGTCATTTTTTATCAAAATTTACAAGGTTGAAACTGGTATCATTTCTAGGCCTATATCCTTTAACTATATCTTTCAATAATAATGATCAATTTTCTAGAAAGAATTATATTTATACAAGTGAAAAAACAAAGTCTAAAAGAGAATATGTGTCTTTTTCGTGAATTCCAAATGTAACCATTTACAACTGGTTTTACTATGAAAATAAAGAAAAACTAATCTAAAAATAAAAGAATGATCTCCTATGGAAAATATTTTTTGAGGATCTATCCGTTAACAGGTAAAGACTCTCTTTTTCCTGTTAAATCCTGTAACATAAAAGTAGATGGACCTATGACTTCTGCGATTTGGAAAGGGCCAAGCCACATTCGTTGAAATTTCGTATGTTTCCCTTTTTCCTCATGAGCCTTGTCCCATTTTAAGACTAGATCTCCCATCTGAAAGTCCTTTCTGGATATCATGTTTGAATCAAAAGAAGCTTTTACTAATGCTTGGTGATGAGCATGAGTTATTTTGGCCTGTTCTCGTTGCTCTTCTAGCTTAATTATTTCCAGCTGCCATAGTTGTAAGAAAGAAGCTGGTGCTTCATCAATATATTGAACTAAGGACAAAGAGGGAATTGCTAAATGAGTTGGAAGAACCACTTCTTTCCCATAAACTAAATTAAAGGGAGAAGTGCCAATGGAGGCTTATATTAAAGACTTGTGCCAATTTTTGTGATTTTGATCAATGCTTCGCTTAATGATTCTGATTAAGTTTTGACTTGTAGATTCAGCTAACCCATTCCCCTGTGGGTAATAATAGGCAGATTATTTAAGCTTAAAACCCCTTTTGAGTGCAAGTTCAGTCATAACATTACCAGAAAAATACAATGCATTATCAAACATTAACGCGGAAGGTAAACCAAACCTGGTGATTATGAACTGATCTATGAACTCGATGATTTGTTTAGCATTAGCCATCTTGAGAGGCATTGCTTCTACCCATTTAGTAAAATAATCTATTGCTGTAAGGATATATCTATGTTGTTTAGAAGAGTGAGGAACGATCTCACCTATTATGTCCAATCCCCATTGATCAAAAGGTTTTTCAATGTTGACTGGTTGCAGCGGCAATGATGGTTTTTTTTTGTCTCCCAACAGCGGTTTGATAAACTTGACATTTCCTTACATAGTTATGCGAGTCTTTGAATAATGTGGGCCAGTAGCCTGTGCATAGGATTTTATGTGCAGTAGCATCTCCAGCATAGTGTCCACCTGCTGGCCCATCATGGAGTTGCTACAAGACTTTTTCAGCTTCAGATTTCTCAAGACATCTAAGGAGAACATAATCATAATTCATTTTAAAAAGAACATCGTTCACGAGCTGATATTGTTTGGCCTTTAACCTTAGAGCTCTTTTCTTGGTATAATCGAGATTTGAAGGAGCATATCCATTCTTTAGATAAAATATGATATCAGCGTATAATGATTCAACATCGTTTAGGCTTACCTCGTACATTTGTATCTCTGCAAATGGTATTTCGGAAATAAGCGATGCTCCAGCCAACATTTTGCAAAATCCTTGACCTTTTACAATACTTGCTGGTTTGATTTCTACGTCATATTCCTGTAAGGCAGTAACCCAATTGGCTCTTTTCTCACCCACATCTTTCTGTACTAAGAGATTTCTTACCACTGGAAACGGTACTATGATTTTTATATGGGTTTTAAGCAAAAAGGGTCTGAAATATTTAATCGCTTTGAAAATAGCATAAGCTTGTTTCTCTACGTCAGAATAATTTAACTCAGCCCCCTGTAGATTTGAACTGAAAAAAGAAATTGGGGCTTTTTCCTTATCTTGATTTGCTTGAGTGAGTATCGCAACATATGATCTATCAGAGGCAAATGTATATAAAATAAAAGGATCGGAAAAATTCGGAGTTACTAAAGATGGAGGATTAACAATTGCTTGTTTGATGAGATTGAATGCCTCATATTCGTCTTGACCCCATTTGAAGATTGAGTTCTTTTTAATCATTGCTTGTAAAGGAGACACGATTCTTGAAAAATCTAGAACAAATCTCTTTACAAAATTAATCTGGCCAAGGAAATATTGCATAGCTTTCTTATTATGAGGTAGGGGTATTTCGGAAATCTCCTTGATTCTGTCAGGACCAATATGAATTCCAGATTTTGACACTATGAATCGAAGAAGTTTTCCTTCACTTAATGCAAAAAAGGATTTTTTCGAGTTAATTGAAATTCCATATCTTTGACAACGTTGGAAGATCTGTTTTAGATCTCTAAGATGATTCCCTCATTTCTTGGAATATACAGTTATATCATCCAAGTATATTACCACTGATTTGTTAACTAATCCCTTGAATTCGATGCCCATGGCTCTCTAAAATG
This sequence comes from Pinus tabuliformis, assembly GCA_031772625.1. Taxonomy (NCBI): domain Eukaryota; kingdom Viridiplantae; phylum Streptophyta; class Pinopsida; order Pinales; family Pinaceae; genus Pinus; species Pinus tabuliformis. Next base: position 1,132,119,122 of record CM062807.1, read on the forward strand.
TGGCACCAACGTTGATCAGACCAAAGGGCATCTTTTGATATGCATAAGTGCCCCATTTGGTTCTGAACGTGGTTTTTAATTGATCATTGGGATGGACCAACACTTGGTTGTAGCCCGAGAATCCATCCAAGAAGGACTTTAATTCTGATCCTACGATTGCCTACAGTATTTGCTCCATGGGAGGCAAAGGAAAATTATCTTTTTTGCAGGCTTTGTTAAGATTTCGAAATTCAATGCAAATTATAATATCTATGTTCTTCTTTCTAACGAGAACCATATTGGAAACCCATTTAGAATGTCGAACGGGAAAAATGATTTTGGCTTTCATTAACTCATTGAGCTCGGATTTGATCTGGTTTTCTAGATTGGGATGGATCTTTCTCAGCTTTTGCTAGACAGGTTTTTCATCATTTATCATTGGGATAGTATGTTGGATGATATCAAGCAAAGGCACTTTTGTATTGTTTCAAGAGACGAACATATGCTAACTTTTCTTTAGGAGCTAGGCCAAGGCCTAGGTTGATATTCTGTGGTTTGGTATCAGTTCTTATATTTACTAATTCATAGTTCAAAGTTGAACTTTGCAGTTTTGAATTGGTAGATATTTTGAATCGATCTTTCAAATCATAAAGGTCTTCTAACTTGACTACTAACTTTGGCATAACATTATTAGTGTTATCTTGTTGTAATTGTCTGTCATGTTGGTCCTCATCAATTATCTGATTGGTGTAAGATCCTTTAGATGTGAGGAATCTTACAATATCAGGATCATCGTTGAAGATCCTCCAATTGGTAATGTTATCATGAATCGAGGGTCTAAAGATTAATTCGATTGAAAATCGATTAGGGCTATAGTCTTCTGAAGGAATAAGCTTGGAAGCTACGTTAGCTAGGAGGTCTGCACTAGCATTCTGGAGTCTGGGAATTGATAAAATATTAAATGCTATAAAGTGTTCAGTCAGATCTTGAACTAATGATTGGTAATGCTTTAAATGACCTGATAAACAATGTATAGTATTACGTACCTGTCTGATTACAATTTCAGAATCTCCAAAAACTTGTAGATATTTGATGTCTAATCTGATTGCTTTGTATAATCCTTGGACTAAAGCCTCGTATTTTGCAGTATTATTGGTGCAATCAAACTCAAGTCTACAAGTTAGCATGGTTTTGTTTCCCTCTGGACTGATTAACATGCATCCTGCTCCTGCTCCTTCGTTATACTTAGAACCGTCAAAAAATAACTTCCAAAATAAATATTTATTTACAGGACTATCTATAAAATTAATACATTTAGAACTATCTGTTTGAGAAAAATTTTCTACTTGGGATAAAATAGAATGTTCTAAGTATGGTGAAGTATGAGCATTAAAATTTCCTAAGAAAGAATCTATAGAGTAGTTGCCAATGATATTATTGTTGTATGCTACCGATTCATTTTCTCCTTCCAGTTCTATTACTATGTATTTCTGATGTCTTTCTCGTTCAACTTTTATCTGATTTGGTTTACCATTGTAAGGGAGCCACATGTGTGACCAATCAGTTTCAAAGTATCCATGAAGTTTTTCTGACCAATCTCTGCTAAGAATTAAGCCATAAAATTCCAAAATATCTGCAACTAAAATGTCGATAACTTGACATACCTTTGGATTAGATGACAGCCTTATGGTAACCTAATTTAATTCGCCAATCACTTCAACTTGCAATCGATCTAGCTGAACTATGCGCACAACAGATTTTTGCAGTTGAACGTTCAAATTTGCACATATTGATTTTGGTAAAATATTAGATGAAGCTCCAAAATCCACTAAACAATTATGCAAATTTTTATTGAAAACTTCATAAGTAAGAAGAAATGGGGGAGTATGAGATCTCGACCTTCCTCCAATTAAAGCAATGTCATTTGGATCAACTTTATTAATCACATTAGTCAGAGGTCTTCCCATTTCATGGGAAGCTTGAGAGATTACAGCGACGGGAAAGGGTGAAACTAGTACAACATGTAATTCTTTCAAAAGTACCTTTTGCTGGTGTTTTAACTTGCTCAATTCGTAAAAAGTGAAGTTAGCCCTAGTCTTTTTCGTGTCTTCTATGATATTATACTCCATTTCATCCTAAACAATCATCGTTTTTGATGGAGTTGATGAATCTGTTTGGACTCGCCTGGTTTGAGTCGCTTTAGGTGTCGTTTTCTTGGCTGCAACTTTATCCTTAGTCATTGAGCTTGCGCTCTTTGGCTTAGGAGTAGGTTGAGGAGGATCAAGTTGATTTCTACTTCGAGTACTAACCGGGGATGCCTCTTGATCCTCTTCATCTGGGAGGATGAAATCCCACATACCTTGTACCTCTATAACTTCTTCTTCATCGATAGGTTCTTCAGTAGTAATCTCCTCTTCTTCTTCTTCTGATTTAGCACTTGTGATAGCATTTGGTGGCTTTGAATCGGTCGAAGGGTTTCTTCTATAGGGCTTATACGGATTTTTAGAAGAAGTTTCTGCCACTTGTTTCTTAATGTCAACCATTTCGTTAGACATGGTTTTCAAATCTTTCTGCAATCCTTCTAAATCGAACGGATATTTCGATTGTTTTTTCTTGGGGTCTTCCTTAAAAGTAACCTTCTTGGATTTTCATTCATCTATCACGTTTTTCTTTTCAAGAGCTATGATACATTTCTCTACAGCTATTGCTTCCTTCATATTGTCAGCTAAAGTTGTTTTGTTAGCTCTATCAACGAAGATTGCTATGTTTGATGGTAAAGCAGAGATGTACCATTCACTTCGCACTTCTTCGCTAGGCTTGGAAGCAGTAGGAATTTTATTTAACAGTTTGTTGAAACGTGAATTAAAATCTTTGATAGGTTCTTTTGACTCGGCCCTAAGGTTAGATAGGTCATTGATCAGTGTTGCCGTAGACCTGTCATCACTGAACTTAGTCAAGAATTGTTCTTGGAAGATATCCCAACTAGTGATAGATCCAAACGGTAATGAGAAATACCATGATCCGGCTGCTCCTTGCAGAGTATAAGGAAAAAGTCGAACAACAGCGTCTTCGTTGGTAACTCCATTGAGATTTATGGATAACATAAAGTTATTTATATGTTCTTCCGCTAGCATGCCTGCTTCAGGATTAAACTTAGGTAGCCATTTTTTAGGATGGGCCGGTATCTGACTCAAGGGTGTAGGCATTAAGACTGCCCCTGGGTTATTCCATGGAGATTGGGCCATCGCTGAACTACCAACAGAGGAAAGTGCAGAAGATGATCCCTGTGGTTGGGAAGATGAGGATATTACAACTCCAGATGATTGAGAAGGAGATGTGGAAGTACCAGTGGACTGATGAACAATGATCTGAAGTGGAGGGGTGGATGGTTGACTTCGCGGTGGAGAGGTTGAGATGGAGGATGATGATGAATGGGTCTCGCTATCAGACCCTTTAGGTGATTTCCTTGCTCTCTTCCTTGTAGGTAGAGGTAACTCAGTTGGCTGAACACCAAACTTTTCACTCTTTAATCTGGTGAGAGGATGAGCAAGATTATATTGTGAAGTCACGCTACCTTGAGATTTATTAGATCTTTGAGGTGATATAGAAAATCACTGAAGTTTATGAATCAAAGATTCAACTTCAGGAGGTTCAATAGTAGATTCCTCTGAAATGTCAGGGTTTGTGGCAGCGGCTATTGTTCTTTCAACTCCTGGCTCTAGATTTAAAGATTCTAAGTGCAATGGAGAAGTCGGGGGAGATGGTGAGGGCGATTTACTCTCAGAATGGTATTTAGATTTAGACTTACTTACTATTCACAGTTCAGGGCCCTCCTTCTAGCGCAAAATATGTTGAAGCCCCAAAAATCGGGTTTACAACAAGGGGGATACCCACCCAGTCTGGACCTTAGTTAGCGGCTCCTTTTCTGTTTGGTATAGTGGGTCCGACTAGGGATATGGGACCAGTTTCCCAATATATGTGCGTATGTGTTTGAGAATTGACATTTCCTTTCTAAAAGTCCCTAAGTGAAATGCTTTTATTCTAACTCTAATCTAATGACATGCAATTGTATTCTAATAAACAGAAATATCTAATTCTAAACTAACCAGGGATGTAATATTTTCGTTATGCGATCTAAAATGATTTCAAATAACAATTGGTAATAAAGATCATTCAACTGTTACGAGAAAAGAATTTAATAAAGATAAACCACTTCATATAAAAAAGTTAGACGAAACAGTTGTGAAATCATATCACATAATAAGCTACTCATATATTAAGCATAAACAAATAGCTATCACCGTACAGAAGTGCCAAATGATAACTTAAGAATTCACACATCAATATATAAACAACTGAACATAAATATCACTTTAACACAAAGGCAGAAATAGTTAAGAGATAAAAGTACCATTTATAACTAGTTCTACTCATGAGCTTCAAGCAATAATGATTTATCTCTTCTTAATTCAACATCCACTAAGAGTACAGAAGTGCAACATCAGTAGTAGATATTAAATGCAGATATCAATAAATCATGTTCCATTCATTCATCAAAACCTCCTCGGAGGGTGCAAAAGTGCATGTTCTGAGGACAAGTTTTTGACAAATTTCAGGACCCTTCTCTAAATGCATGAGAAGGGTTTAAATACTACTAACTAAATCTAAAAATAATTTATTACAAAAATGTAGGATACGGTTTAAATGACTGTCCTTATTTTAGGCAAAAATAAAGAAAAATTAACAGTAACACTGAATCTAAAACTAACAATTAACTATTTGTGTATTTGTTCCTTGAAATTGCAAGCGTTCAACATTTGTTTGAGAAGATTCGGGTGGCCGACTTCTGACTTTAACTGTCCTAAGAAAATGAAATCGGCAAGAGCTAGCGCCATTTTCTCGGCAGAATTGATGATACATTTGAGAGTCATACACTGGTCGTGTGGTTTTACCAAATATGTCCAGTAAGAGTCCCAATTCAACTTAGTTAATCTTTTGATTGATTCTGCCTTTTCTTGAGCCTTCTATGTCCAACCTGTCTGTAGATGCTATTCATATTTACATGACCACTTTGAGGATATTTCTGATAAATACTACTGGTTTTAGAATTCAAGTTTTGCTTTTTTGCCTTTAGCGTTCTTTCCTACAAACTTTTGGGTTTACAGGTGACTGAGCAATTAGAGGATTTCCTCTTCAAGGGGTTTTTCCCAGTGATGCGCAATTAGCGCTAGGCGCTAATCGTGCATTAGAAACTGCCTCTGTTTCTTGGTCTGGGCTTCCTTGGTGCGTTTTTTTCCTCTCGCGCTCTTTTTGTTAGAGGATATAAAGCTTAAATTTTGTGGAAATAACGACTCTGTGAGTTCTCGACTCTGAGTCTTAAATTGTCTGTTTGTGATGTCAGCATTGTCCAGTACCCATTTAACCATGTCTATGTATGGAAGAATTTTGGGCCTAGCCACTATCCGGTGCAAGAACGAGCAAGCTAGTTCTATAATAGACGCCTCAAAAGACCCATGTGAGCCTGCAATAGTTGTAACCTCCATCATTTTGGGATTTTCTTCCTCAAGTAGACTGTACATGCCTTCCCAAGTAGTAATGCTAGCGTATTTGTTACAGGCGGTATCTGTATACAAGGGTGTCATTTCTTTGTCTTCAAAACTTGGAGCTTTGCCTTTCTTTCCCATAATATCCTGAATACTGCTTTGTATGGTTCTATGTTCTTCGTTCCTGCAGTTTATGAATGAGGTGAGAATAATGATAGGAAAAAGGTGGCGAGAAAGCTTTAAATGCTGAAGACATATAAAATATACCACCTTACGTGAAATGGCTCTTCAATCAGAATAAAACCATATTTCATTAATGATTGGCAACTAACTCATTGATTAACATTAAAGCGCATAACCAGGTCTCCGTTTATGGAAAAAGATTTTTCGAACAACGAGCCCTAAAGATCTGCGATGAGGTGATTTGCGATTTTCTTCACAATATCGCAGATCGCAGTGTCGCAGATCGCAACATCGTAATATCGCAATATTAAAATATCGCTATATCGCTAAATCGTTGGAACGTAGCATATGACAATCATCCGTTAATGTGTTTTCCATGAAATGCGATTTGCGATATCGCCATCGCATATCGGCGATTGGAGGTTTTTCATCGTAAGTGATATTTGAGGCATGCGATGCAATGAATGTTTTTTGTGCGTAGTTTCGCATCACGATTTTGCAATCTTAGAATTCCTCTTGTAAGGAGGTATCCATTACCCTTTTTGCGATGCGATATTTCTTAAGGAATGATTTTATCCTACCTTATCATAAAACTTAAGTCCTTTTAGATTTTTCAAAGGTATTCTCCTAAGTTTATGATAGTAAGTTTTATTGAAAAAGGAAATACAAGCACTAATTGATTTTTAAATCTTTTGACTAAGGGCCCCCACTTATTTAGTATTAGTGATAATACTAAATAAGAAGGGGGGTTGTTGCTAGCCAAAACAGAATGTTAACAATGAAATCGAACTTTGGAAATTATGGTGTGTGAACAATAGTAAGAGCACAAAGCAATGGCATAGAAGCTAACTGCTACCCTCTTCCATTGGATCTGTCAATGGAAGTGACGACCTATTTTCCTTGTCATGATGAATGCACTGTTTCAAAAGAGAGATTGAGAGTTTTACATATAGTGCAATGAATATGAAGAAAGTAATAGTGTATGAGATAGGTTTTGAGTTGTCTTGCACTATTTATGAGATATATATGTTATTTACAAAATAGATTGAAAAATAAGATAGAAGTTTTACATATAGATGAATGTATTTGGATAAAGTAATTTGGATTTTATTTACAAAATAGATTGAAAAATAAGAGAGAAATTTTACATGTAGTTGAATGTATATAGAACCAACCTAGATTAATCTTAACTCCAGATTTATTAAGCGTTCAGAGGGATCAAATATCTCATTGTGTAAACCTCTTTTTTGAGTGCAAAACTTGAGGAAATTTTACACCTCGAGATATTTGATCTCTCTCAGCATTTAACAGACCTGGAGTTAAGATGGATCTAGGTTGATTGGATATATATAAGCTTGGAAATTAAGAAAGTCTACTTGAAGCTTTGTTGTTAGATAATAAAACCTAATAGGCTCATTTGTTATACCTTAAAACCCAATAAGAATAAATACCTGTCTTTACAGAGTCGAGGATATTAAACATCCTTGGTTTAATTTTATTTTTAATGTTATCATTCAATATCCTAAATAAAACTAAAAAACAATTGTGTGTAATGTATTTCATTGAATTTTCATGGAGAGGCTAAAATCAACAGTTGAGCATCTTCAATGAATTTTAATGCAGACAAAAAGATATAAAGAAAATGTAGGACTACGTGCACCATATTTTTTTTTTTTCATGTTCACATTTCTCTTCACACTCAAGAGTAAAATTTCAAACATATAAAATAAAATGAATAACATACAAACAAAGTGGAAAAATATAATCTTTGAAGTAACAAAGTGAACAACGTTGTTTTTCCCAAATTTTACTTGGAAGACATGCATATCTAGAACTATAAAGTCTTCATGTGGGGTGTCTTTACTAAGTGGTTTTCTTTGCCAAATCAAATGTGAAAATTGCTCGAAGTTATGATATTTGTTGTGGAAATTAAGATTTATTTTGATCTACATAAAAGTTTTTATTGCAATGGGTGTCTCACATTAGCGGTGAATACCTTTAAATATGATATATTAGAGAAGAATACCATGGAAAAAAGCATGGGTTGTGAAAACCTAGCCCCAAAAACCTTCATCTGTAAATTTACTATTTTATCTCAATTTAATTTTAATAATTATTATTATTATTATTATTATTATTATTATTATTATTATTATTATTTAATTTAAATATTTTATGTAATTTGATGATTATAGAAGAATTTCATGGGAAAAATCATGTGTTGTGAAAACCTGGAGCCTAAAAACTTCCATCCATAATTTTACAAATTTATCTCATTTTATTAAAATTATTAATTATTAATTTTATGTTTTTTCTTTGTTGTTTCTTTGTTTTTTAATGTAATTGGATCATTAGAGAAGAATACCATGGGTAAAACCATGGATTGCAAAAACCTAGAGCCCAAAAACCTCTAGTAAATTTACTATTTTATCTCAAGTTATTTTTAATTATTTTTATTTCTTAATGTAATTTTACCAAGTCAAAATGTTTGCATAACACAACATATGTATACTTATGAGCCCGACATTTAAAAGATATTTAAATATATAATTACTACACATCTAACATCTAACACTTGCACATTTAATACCTACACATCTAACGCATGCAGATCTACCCCATGCAGCATCGTAGAGCGCCTCTAGGCACAAAAAAGAAATTTTAAGGTTAAATTTTAAGAAAAAAGTGTCTTATGGAGTAGAAATAATTTCAATCATAGAAATGATTTATTCTCATTTCCCATTGTATATTTAATAATTTTAATCATAGAAAGTATTTTTCATGGTTAAGAAAATGTATGTTTTCATAAAAGTTCTAGATTCAAATCTAAATTATACCTTCACACACAAATAATTGAATTAATTAATAATGTTCTAATAAAATACTTCTAAATAAAATAATTGATTTACAAAATAAATAATTACAGAGAAGTGGTTAAGTTATGTATATATATATGAATGGCTTAAATAATATGCATGATAAAATCATTTTTATATATGTGAATAATCTAATGATATATAAGATATAAATTAAAATTAAAAATTTGTTCTTATTTTATGAGAATAATGGAGAATTAATTATGACTTATAAAGTCTAGGTTGTATCAAGAATGTAAATGAAATAATTGTATATAAGATATTTTTAAAGAAAGGAGAGGTTCAAATCTGATGGGGGACTTGGTATGACTTGGTATGTAGATCTATGTCAATAAATTTGTCAAATCACTATGAATATGAGGTCTTTTTCTCCACAACATGGGGGGTGCCTATCTTAATTTGGTGTCTTGTTATGCCACGACCTTAAAGTTAGATTGTTATTGTCATTGTAGTATTATATGAAACTATTTGATAATGAGCTATGACTAGTCACATCCATAATGTTCAAGAAAAATGATAATGCATCTTGATGAATGGGAAAGGCGATATAATAAGTTACAATCCTAATAATTATAGTATTTTTGAGACTAAGGTATAGAGATAAAACATTGAAGGAATCTTGCATTGGATGAAGTGGGATGAGATAAGGGTGGGAAGGACATTGGGATAAACTAATGAATGTTTGCGAGTGATTGACGGAAGATTTTTTTTTAGTTTTGATGGTGATTATCATTTGAATTTAGTATGCTTTATAGATAGTAAATTGTGAAAGGAAAAGATGTTCAAAAAGCTCAATTTCAGATAGAAAGACAATTGACATTGATACTTATGAAAAATATTGAGCCTTAGCAAAAAAATCTATATAGATTCAAGATAATATAACACTAACCTAGATGCATTTTAATCTTGAATTTATCAAGCATAAAAAATATTAAAAATATTATATATATATATATATATATTGTTGGCATTATGCTTCAAGTGTTGTCCTTGATGGCAACTCACTCAGAGGTTGGTACAGGTGCTCAGAGGTTGGTACAGGTGATGGCAACTTAATCAGAGGACAGATCTCAGTACAGCAGGACAAGAAGGACAAGAAAGAGATATACGCAGGGTCAGCAAGGAGAACTCGCGTGCACACGCAGGTTGGCTTCAGTAAAAGCGCGTACATGTGAAAAGTACCTTTGGTCCGTGGTAGTTAGACCTTGGAAGTTGTGCCTATGGTTTTGGACCATAATGTCTCGACGGACGTGTTGATCCCTAGTTTCGAGGTTGATGGTATTGTGTTTCTATGGTTTTGGCTCTTGGTATTGAACAAGGCCTAAGGCTATATAAGGAGAAGATCACTAGGAAAAGGGGTATGGATTGGGTGTCTGACGCAGTGAGAGGATCTGGTATTGCTGGTTATCTGTTCGGGACGCTTGGCAAGGGTCGGATCTGATAGCGAAGGCAGAAGTAATCATTTCTAGATCTGCACGCGGGTTGCCTTTGGAGAAAGCGCGTGTACACGCGGTTTTGGTACAGTGAAGTAGCGTATGCATGATAAGGGTTGATATTTCAGGTTGCTGCTGATTCTGGTGGTTGTTGCAGAGTTCTGGATTCTGGTTTGGGTTCTGTGTTCTTGATGACAAGGTTTCAGTGAGTCTGTATTGGGTTGTTTAATGAATTATGATGCAAGTATAAGTTGATGATTGTATTGCGGTAATGTTTGCTTTGTACTCTTGGATCCAGTCTGAAAATTGATGAAACGTGGTCCCTGAAGATTGTAGGGTCAGCACCTACGTACTAGTAAATGGATCAGCTAGTACAAGAGCTGAGGGGGTTGTAGCTCCCTTCCAAAAGTAGTTGGAAAACGAGAGAGGGTTGTAGCCCTCTGCAGGTTGTAGCCTGCGTACTGGTAAAGGACTGCACCAGTACATTGTAAAAGAAGTTTCTCATTAAAGAAGAAAGAGACGGATTGCAGCAGGTGGTTTTCACCCACATTGGGTTTCCACCTTATATCATGGTGTTCATGTGTGTGGCTCTTGTGTGATGTTTTGTTCTGTTACTCTGCACCTGTTTACTGTTAATATGCTTAATAATGATCTGATGCATTTACTGAAGATTAAGCTAACTGAATTATAAGATCTCTGGATATACGCGAGTTTCTTTAGACACAGTAGCGTGTACACGCGGGTTCACTTAATTGAAGTAGCGTATATGTTTCTGAGTATGAAATTGAAAAAGTTTGATTGATCTGATAATACTGATTCACCCCCCCTCTCAGTATTATTCTCAACAATTGGTATCAGAGCAGGTCCTTCAGAGGAAGCTTGATCGCTTGAAGGAAAAGATCCATCAAAATGGCTAATCAAGAAAGAGAGGCACACATCAGGCCACCAGTCTTTGACGGGAACAATTTTACTCACTGGAAGATAAGAACCACTGCATATCTACAGTCTCTTGGAGCAGAAGTTTGGGGAATCGTAGAAGGAGGATACAAATTCCCATCAGCAACTCCTACAGATCCAGCAGAGAAAAAGCAATATGAGCTCAATGCCAAAGTGGTTTCTGTCCTATTGAGTACTTTGACTCAATCAGAATTTATGAAGATCATGCATTTCAAATCAGCTAAGGAAATATGGGACAAAATCGTTACAAGCTACGAAGGAGATGATCAGGTAAAAATAGCAAAGCTTCAAACTCTCAGAATCCGGTATGAAACTCTTAAGATGCGAAGTAATGAAAGCATAGCTAATTATTTCCTGCATATGGATGAGATTGTGAATTATATGAGGGAACTGGGTGAAGAATTTGAGGAAGTTGTCTTAGTTCAAAAGGTTTTGAGATCTCTGTCTACTAAATTTGATTCTAAAGTATCTGCCATAGAAGAAAAGGAGAATGTGCGGAAAATTACCATGTCACAGCTTCACGGGATCTTAACTGCTTTTGAAATGCGACAAGAGGTACCACCAGAGGCCGCATTCGAAGTGTCAGAGGAAGAAGATGAGGTAAATTTTGTCAAGAATCTTGAACGGGGAACTGGACGGTTCAAAGATAAGCTACCTTTCAAATGTTTTATATGTGGTAGAGTTGGTCACTATGCTGCTAGATGTCCTCATAACAAAGGAAATATATATGAAGAAGATGGTAGAAGCTATTATACCCATATTAAAAGTTCATTAAATGATAGTGAAGATATTAGAAGTCTCATGGCACATAAGAAGAAGAATGCTTCATCCAATAATAGCGAGGATATTAAAAGTCTCATGGCACATGAAGAGAAGAATGCAGAAACTGAAGAAGTTGCCAAATTAAAAGAACTATTGGAGACAGAAACCAGGGTAAGGGAGAAATTGCAGGATATAGCAAAAGATCAGAGCACAACTATTCAGAGACTTGAATCAAAGATCCTCTCTCTAAAAGAAGATCTTGAAGATCAAGAACATGAAGTGATCAAACTAAAGCGACAAGTGGAAGAAGGGAGAAAAGTTGAAGAAGATCTAAGGAAGCAGTATCTGAAAAGGGAAGAACAACATCAGGTTGAGGTAAATATCTTGAAAGGTAAACTAGAAGAAAAGGATAAGCTCTTACGATTTCAAGATAGTTCTAAAGTCTTGGATGATATTCTTAATAGTCAAAGATCTCCTGCTATCAAGACTGGTCTTGGTTTTCATGAATATGATGAAGGTGAATCTAGTTCACAAGGTGAGGCAAGAAACTCTAATGAGAAATCTGAAATGCTCAAGGAACAACCAAGGAAAGAAATTCCTCAAGGAAGATCCTTTACTCCTAACTATAGACGTGATAGACGATTATTTCCTCCGCTGAATAATGTTGAATGTTATGTATGTCATAATCTTGGACATGTTGCAGCCAGATGCAGAAGTAGAATGGTTCAAGAAAGATCATCGCATCCCAGGTATTTCAGAGGGTATTGCTTTGCCTGCAATGCATATGGACACAAAGCAATTGATTGTGATAGAAGGAACGTGAAAAATATAAGGTGTTATACATGCAACAACTATGGGCATAAAGCAAGGGAATGCAGGAGCAGATTTCAAAATTCAAGACAAGGGGACCATACATCACCACAGTTGCAGGAATTGAAGAAGACAGAGACAGAAAGGTGTAGGATAACTCAGTCAGCTGACATAACAGACACAGGGGAATCTGAAAGTGATGAAATTCAGTATTCCATCCTGCATACGCTGATATAATGAAGACAAGTCGCGTATATACGCGAGTTACAGGCTGCAAAGTCGCGTATATGGAGAAAGGGCAGCAGAACAGACCCAGGTTCAGTCATGGTTGGCTCAGGCTCAGGGAGAGCAGAACAGACTCAGGAAATGGTTCAGACATGGTTGGCTCACACTCAGGGGGAGAATATTCTTCAAATAATGCAGTGTTGGCATTATGGTTAGAAGTTGTTGATAAAGTCTATGAAGCTAAATGATACATCTTACTGTTTAGGAATGGTATTGCAGGCTGATGCTTATGGTACAGATCATGATACTGCTGGTGGCTTTCATAAGTCTTGGTCTAGATATTTCATCACTATGTCATGTATCTCTTTTATGATGTCAAGGTCATGTAACGGCCTATGTTGGTTTCCCCACTATGCCTGGGATGAATGATGAAATGTTCATGTATTATCATGTATCTCCACATGGTTAGGTGGATGAGTCACTATTGGTATATCCCCACTAGGTTGGGTGATGAATGTATGTTGAGTCTTTTGGTGATAGGAAGGTCTTCTATGATGTATAAGTCTTTGTTCTTCTTGAAGAACATCTTTTGCAGATCTTGCCTACAGTCAAGGGGAGCATGAACAGCACAATTCAGCAAGAGAAGGATGTATAGATTGGTACACTTTGGCATACACAAAGGGGGAGCACATTTGGAAACTTCAGCATGTACTCAGGGGGAGTATGGACAACAGTATGGACAGCAGAAGGTATACCAAAGAAGAGCATATCTTGGTACGCCCTTTGCCCTTGATGTCAAAGGGGGAGAGTGACTTGGTGTGGTGGTTGCCATCAAGTCCAAAGGGGGAGATTGTTGGCATTATGCTTCAAGTGTTGTCCTTGATGGCAACTCACTCAGAGGTTGGTACAGATGCTCAAAGGTTGGTACAGGTGATGGCAACTTAATCAGAGGACAGATCTCAGTACAGCAGGACAAGAAGGACAAGAAAGAGATATACGCAGGGTCAGCAAGGAGAACTCGCGTGTACACGCAGGTTGGCTTCAGTAAAAGCGCGTACATGTGAAAAGTACCTTTGGTCCGTGGTAGTTAGACCTTGGAAGTTGTGCCTATGGTTTTGGACCATAATGTCTCGACGGACGTGTTGATCCCTAGTTTCGAGGTTGATGGTATTGTGTTTCTATGGTTTTGGCTCTTGGTATTGAACAAGGCCTAAGGCTATATAAGGAGAAGATCACTAGGCAAAGAGGTATGGATTGGGTGTCTGACGCAGTGAGAGGATCTGGTATTGCTGGTTATCTGTTCGGGACGCTTGGCAAGGGTCGGATCTGATAGCGAAGGCAGAAGTAATCATTTCTAGATCTGCACGCGGGTTGCCTTTGGAGAAAGCGCGTATACACGCGGTTTTGGTACAGTGAAGTAGCGTATGCATGATAAGGGTTGATATTTCAGGTTGCTGCTGATTCTGGTGGTTGTTGCAGAGTTCTGGATTCTGGTTTGGGTTCTGTGTTCTTGATGACAAGGTTTCAGTGAGTCTGTATTGGGTTGTTTAATGAATTATGATGCAAGTATAAGTTGATGATTGTATTGCGGTAATGTTTGCTTTGTACTCTTGGATCCAGTCTGAAAATTGATGAAACGTGGTCCCTGAAGATTGTAGGTTCAACACCTACGTACTAGTAAATGGATCAGCTAGTACAAGAGCTGAGGGGGTTGTAGCTCCCTTCCAAAAGTAGTTGGAAAACGAGAGAGGGTTGTAGCCCTCTGCAGGTTGTAGCCTGCATACTGGTAAAGGACTGCACCAGTACATTGTAAAAGAAGTTTCTCATTAAAGAAGAAAGAGACGGATTGCAGCAGGTGGTTTTCACCCACATTGGGTTTCCACCTTATATCATGGTGTTCATGTGTGTGGCTCTTGTGTGATGTTTTGTTCTGTTACTCTGCACCTGTTTACTGTTAATATGCTTAATAATGATCTGATGCATTTACTGAAGATTAAGCTAACTGAATTATAAGATCTTTGGATATACGCGAGTTTCTTTAGACACAGTAGCGTGTACACGCGGGTTCACTTAATTGAAGTAGCGTATATGTTTCTGAGTATGAAATTGAAAAAGTTTGATTGATCTGATAATACTGATTCACCCCCCCTCTCAGTATTATTCTCAACATATATATATATATATATATATATATATATATATATATATATATATATATATATATATATATATATATATATATGATAAAAAAGGGGGGAAGTCAAGCATATTCAATATCCATGTCGCTAGATATGTGTTATGCATTTTGTATTAGGTTGACTGTGTATTAATTCAGTCAAACATGAGAAATATTTTTCAACTTAACAAAGTATAACTTTAAAATTTATTTTTCTATTTTCTGCAATTTATTTTATTGACATTTATCTCTCATGGGATTGGTTGTCAATTTAGACATGTTATTGGCCCAAGCCTTTTTTTAACAAGCCAAAAGTACATGGGTCACATCAGTTTGGTGGTTTATTTTTCATACATTTTAGTTCTAAATAACCTCTGCGAATAGAGTTTGCAGGAAAAGAATCTTATGTACATCAATATATTTGTTATTATTATATTTCAGCTCCAGTGTCGATGATTAATCTCATATGTGCCATCCTATGTGGAATTTGTTTTATTATATTCTAGACAATGGGGGCATCGAATACTGACTTGATTTTCTAATTGGCCATTAATGTGTTTTCAGGACCTGTGTTTTCAGCAATCTCTTAGATATCAAATTGGTTTATTTTCCAAGGCTAGTGGTGGGGTCATTTTGCAGGTGGTGTACTCTTGGTTTGATCATTGGTTTGTGTATGTTGTATTTGTGGCGATTACACATTAGAATACACATTTTTTGTTTTGACATGGTGAATTGTTGTTGTGATTTTTAGACATTTCACTCCTCATTGAATGTCGTTTTTTCATCGCGATGTACATTTTTTCTTTTTACATATGCTTGATGGCGTCTACCTGGGATACAACATATTTTTAATGTAATTTATTTCTCTCATCATCATTAAATATCAATGGTTGATATTAATTAATTGATTTAGAGGGAGCCAAGTTCCAGTGGGAATATGTAGGTTCATAGGGAGAATGTGCAACCCAAGAAGAGTGTGTGGTCAGTGGGGAGTAAGGGTACTTCTACGGTTGGTGAGAAGGAACCCTAGGATGGCCTGAAAGCATTTTAGAAGAAAATTAAGTAGAATTCTTCTCATGGTGAAAATGCTACCGAGACAGGTGTAGTTCATTCTATAGGGTATGGTGGAGTGGTGAATGCCAGTAGTTGGGCTAGTGTCGCTAGTAGTGATGATGATGAGGAGATACTTCCTAGTGATGGAAGTACCACCCTCACTAAGAGGGAGTGTTGATTTTTGTAGATTGGGAGGTACTACACAACCCTGGGTACTGGGTTTGTGTGATTTGGCACCCCAAAATCACTTTATGTGAAAAATACCCAAGCAGCGGGTTTTGTACCCAAAGTTGTGGGTATGAAACCAAGAGAAATTTTGGGGGTTTGACCATCTTTGCATGTTTTGTACCCTTAATGGAGAAAGAGGAAACTCAGGCAGCTAAAGAAAAGTTGATAGAATGAGAGAAACTAATTTTTATTTATATGTTAATGAGCTAATTGGCACAAAGTTAAGGCCGACTTGGCTTTAGGAGTGCCCTAGAGAGGGTTAGACGTTGCACCCTATGAACATATAAATAAAGGAGATTCATTTGATCTCGCTCACATATGATAAGAGAAAACATCACAAGTGCAAGACATCAAGGAGAATTTGATCTGATCTAGCTACATCCTATTGGAGCCTAGCTGAAGTGAAGAATAGGATAGTTTGATGTTTTTTCTTAAGATTGGTTGAGGCCTAATTAGGAAGAGATCAGGCCAAGTGAGAAGGACACATATTTTGTAGTTATTTTGTGCAAGTTTTGGGAGCTATCTTTCTCTAAGAAGCTGATTTTTGTCTCTAAGATTTTGCAAGAGGGTTGAGCATTAAGAGTCAGTTGGACAAAGGTAGAAGATCCCTAGAATAGTTGTGCATAGGAGGTCAAGTTACAACGCAAAGGTAAGGGCATGAGAGGAAGGTGAATCATAGGATTTGGAGAAGTTGAGGCCAAGTAGCAGTAGCCCTGTAGTTCTTATAGAAATCCCTAACCAAGGCCAAAAGTTCCAAATTAAGTTCATGTACAGGTCTAGAGAATTTAAGGACGAAAGTGGTCATCCTTAACGTATGTATTTTTCCTTCCTATATGATGTTTTCAAGGTGGTGTAGGTATATTCTATAGTTTGTTTGAGTAGTAGTTTTGTTGGAAGCTTAAGTACAATATTGGAGGGTTATTAGAAGTCATCTTTTGAGCCCTAAGTATAGTCCTTGTGAAGGATTTCAAGGCTATTGGAGGGTAGGGTATTTGGTGCTATAAGGGTTGGTCTTTGAAGGAAGAAAGGAAAGACAAGAAGGCTAGTTGTTGAGCCCTATTTCACTGTGTTGCAGAGGTCATCTTCTGTGGAAAGTGGGAAACCTCCACTACTCTAAGGTCTATCTTCATTAGAGAAGCAGAGAAGCAAAAGTGGGTATTAGTTTGAAGACCCTTTGTGTTGGACTCCTTGATGGACCAAGGTGAAACTAGAGGTTATATTGAGTTTGGCCAAAGTTCAATGACCTAAAGGAGTAGTTTTCATTAATAGTGGAAGATTATGGAGATGCATATTGGAAAGAAAAGGACCACTCGAAGCGTTCAAGGTACGTGGACTGAAAGGATTGTGGATGCACACCAAGATAAGTAGGTCATCTGTACTTTGTTTAGGGTATATTGGTTAGCATAGTTGTTGCTGATACTAAGCCCTAGTTCTCTTGCATTAGGCCTAATTGTAAGGGTGAAGTTCCATGGTACAAGAACCCTATATTGTTGTATTAAAAATTTGTAATATAACGAAGTTGGGTTGAAAATTTGTGTATTGCTTATAGTTAATTAACTGTTATGTTTATTCCGCTATGCAAAGTAGACATGTTGTGGAATGTGAGTGTGCTTATGTTTGAGATTTTAAAACACAAACCACATTCTTGAGTGTCATGGAAATTCAACATGGTTTTAGAGATACTTTAAAGGGCTAGTGAATTTGAGTGTGCACAACACAACGTACAACTCAAGGGGGAGTTCATTCCATTTTTATTGAAGAGCCAACAACAATGGTGAAGGGGTAGGTCTTTTATTTCAAGGGAGTCTACACTATCTGTGTTGTTGTATAATACATGGCACACCTATTTCTTTCCTGAAACTTATGAAGTGTGAATTTCCTCTTTTCTGAATGAGTTTCATTTCTACAATGTGCTATTTATTTCCTGCAAGTGTAGTTCCATTTATACAAGAATGTTTTAAGAATTCTACAATTGTGTTCAACAAAATTTCTTGTATTTCCTAGTTGTTCATAAATCAGCATAGACAGTGTAGACTCCTTTGAAATAAAATACCTACCCCAGTTGAAAATTAATGGTTGTGATTCAACTATTTTAAAGAGTGATAAAATATCACAAACACCTTGCACACCAATATTTCCATATTTCTAATGATTTGTCATCTTCATTCATTTTGTTCTTATACACCCACATTGTTCCTAAGACATTCTTTTCCTTTGGATGATGTACTAGGCCCCATGTTCTATTCTTTTCAATTTGATACATCTCTCCTTCCATCCCTTTCATCCAATGAATATCCTTCCTTGCTTGAGTGACTTATTTTGGTTATATTGTGGATAGTAAGGCAATATCATTCCTTTTTGGCGTATTTGTCATATTTTTTTGAGTTTGTATTTCACGATCCACATAACCAATGAATTGATCTTCTGGATGATGTTTTTGAATTAAATTTAGCTTTGATGAAGTTTGAGATGGCTCCTTTTGATTTCATGGCTCTTTTTCTTGTTTTGCATAATCTTTCTCTAGATATCCAAGGATAGGGTCTTCTTCATTGATTTCAACTTATTTTTCAGGAAGAGCCTCATCAATATTTACATCAATGATTTTAACTATATTTCACAACTAATTATTGTTTCATTTGTAGGCCTTGCTTCTTGTAGAATATCCAAGAAGATTCCTTCATAAACTCGAGAATCAAATTTTCCTTTCCATAATGCATATGGATTTTTATCACTATTTTCCTAGAGTTGTGCCTTATTCATAATATATGTTTATGCCCCAACAACTTATCTCCAAAATTTAGGTTGTAAATTAGCTTTTAGTAGCATTGCTCTTGCACTCTCTTTTTTTTCCCTTAAGGAAAAATCGTAATTTCCATTAATATTCGAAAATTACATGTTGTAGATGCTTGAAGAAGCATATGATGTAGGTTGAGGCAAACCACCATTCAAATATACATTGTAAAAAAAATCCCATAGGGTATACTGATAGTATGTGCATAATTACATATAAAAAATAATAAAAACATAAACTATTCAATGAAATATGTATTGGTTGTAGCTCAAAAAACATGTAAACAGGCCCTCTCGACCCCTATATTCTGTGGTCAATGTATGTACGATGATAGTACTGATAGTGGTCCATATCCTTTTATTCCTGTATCAACCATAAACCCTAAGGTTGGACTATAGCCTCCTTGGATAGATGGTTGGAAATATGGTTGTGCTTCCTATAGATATGATGAGAAACAATTGTATCAAATTGGGCTCTTAATAGAAGCGCATCATCCAATATTTTCCCAAGTGTGTGTGCATGGAAAATAGATAATTTGTTGAACCAATTTATAATAATCTTGGAGTCACCAAAAACTTGTAGGTGCCTACACTCGTTTTCTAAAGAAAATTGCAAAAGATGTCTGAGTGTGAGCAGGTCTGCAAAATTATTGGTCCTATTACCCAACCTCATATGAATTTTGAAATAATGATTCCCTAATAGGTTTACTAAATCCCCCCTTCCCCCATAGCCTTGAGCTTGGGAAGATCCGTCGAAATAGGCTCATGGGATGATTTTGTCTATGACTTCATGGGTGATGCATCAATGGGGAGCATGTCTTTCATCATCAGGTATATTGGAATAAATGGAAAAGACACAGGTTGATACTTGGTTCAAGAGAGGCATGATATTACTGAATATGTATTTGTTCTAAGATAACTAGATAGCCCAACAGACCAATAAAGGGAGATTGCTAGCTTTGTGTGGCAGAGCCGATGACCACCAAGATTTCCAGGCCTCAAGAAATGTGTTACCTTGCCATCTAAGAGTGATGGAGAGAGATGAGAGAATAAGGACCCAAAAATCATTAATAATGGGATAGTGAAGAAAGAGATACGCAATAGATTCATAGGCTTGACGACATAAACAACACCAAGTACGTCCATGGAAGGATTGTTTCATAAGGTTATCTCCCGTGGGAGCTTTGTGACGAAGGACTAACCACATGAAAATTCTATTATGGGGAGGGGCTTTGATCTTCCATAATAAGCTCAACCACAAATCGAGGATTGGTGGTTTGTGGGAAGAGTATATGACAGGTTATCCATCCTTGGGAGTGTAGTGACCATGCTTTGCATGGGCCCATATCAATTTATCTTCACCTTCAAGAATCCTAACATGTGATTCAATAAGGGCATTGGTATAATTGAGCCAGTCTTGGTGCCATATGTCAAGCATACCAAGTTGTAATGTTGTTTTCCAAGCCTCAGAAAAAAAAAAAACAAAAAAAAAAAAAAAAAAAAAAAAAATTAGTATTTTCTGGATCTACAATATGATCAAGATAGATGATACCAACATTATTTAAAAAATTGATAAGTTTAGGTGGTATTCTAAAGGAAATACCATTGTTGGACCATGGATCCATACCCATCACGAACATATGATATTGAATTTAATACCACTCTCCATATAGATGAAATTCCTATCATGTTCCAAGAAGGGAGCTGAATCCATTCAAGTGTGCGAAAGGTCCAGATGTATTTTTGGTATACAACCTCTGTCCATAATCTATGTGTCATGAGAATCTGCCATCCCATCTTGGCAACAAGTGCAATGGAGAAGGATTCAATATTTTTTAGTCCCTAGCCCCCCCATTTCTTCGGAAGTGCAATCAAATCCCAATGAACCCATGCATAAATGTGACCATCATGTCTCCCTTTCCATAAGAATCTACAAAATAGTTGTTGGATCCGCAAGAGAATGCATTTTTGGATCCAGGCCATGGACATCCAGTATAACAGAGTCGCTTCCAATACATATTTAATTAGAAACAAATGTCCAACCCTGGAGAGGTATTTGTGATGCCAAATTTTAAGTCTTCTTTCAATCTTGGCTACCATCCAAGTCCAATCAGCAATCCTATAGTGAAGGGGCTTAAGTCTAAATACAAGGTACTTTAGACGTTATCCAAGGATAGGAGAGAATAGGGGAATCTATGGAGAGAAAATTGGATTTAATTAGGTGAGCATCTAGAAGATGCAATAGTAGATTTCCAGGCATTACACTCCATACCTATAGCAGAACAAAATAAATGCATAGTAGAATGGAGAATAGTTAGGTCACCAATTCCTCCATTGAGGAAAATTAATACATCATCTACAAAAAGTAAATGTGTTAAGATATATTTGTTGGTGATCTTGATACCCTAGAGACGTGCCAGTCTGTGATCTTCCGTGATAAGATGACTTAGGCCTTCCATTATGAGTAGGAACAAGAGAGGAGAGAGGGGGAAACCCTGTCGAAGACCCCTCTCTGCATGAAAAAAGGGGGAGGCAGATCCATTGATGAGTACACTATAGGATACCTTGGTGATGTAGCACATGATCCAATTGACAAAATCTAGAGGGAAGCCCAAATGGGTAAAAGCATACACAGGTATAGCCAACTAGTGTTATCAAAAGCCTTTGCAAGATCAATCTTAAGGATCATGCCTTTCAATTTCTTAGTTTTGATGGAGTGTAAAACCTCTTGGGAAGTACCAATGGCATCATGTATCTGGCGATTATTAAGGAAGGAAAATTGTTCAGGAGAGATATGAGTAGAGAGAATGGGCTTAAGTTGGTTGGAAATGATGTTATAGATGCAGTTGCAGAGAGAGATGGGTCGACAATTGTTAAAAGATTCAAGGCAGTCAGATTTTAGGATGAGGGCTATGAAGGTGGAATTGAAGGCCTCATACATGCAACCACTAGTATGACAGTGTTCAATGATTCAGAGCATATCTTCCCCCGTAATGTCAAAGAAAGCTAGATAGAACTCAACCAGCCAGCCATCTGGACCAAGACTTTTTTCCTTCTTAAACCATTTGAGAGTGTTCTCCAGCTCCCCCATCGTAACTGGATTGAGGAGATCCTCAGCTACCTCCTGATCAACAGAGTGAGGAAAAATGGAAGCCACCCTAATAATTTCTGCCAAAGTAACTTCTCGAGGGGCTCTATAAAGATTTTTGAAGTGAGATGAGCCGAGAGAGGCTAAGTGATGGAAGGAATGTACTTTCTAGGCTTCCTCATTGGTCATCTACCAAATGGTGTTGATTGCATGACATCCATTGGCATAATGGTGGTAAAAAAAAATATTGTCATCTCCCTCTTTCAACTAGATAGCTTTTCTCTGAAGTCTCCATGTTTCCTCTCTGTCCTTTAATATTTTGTCCCGTTCAGTCTCTAGGTTGATGAGATGGGTCTTGGCATCAACAGACAAGAAGCCCCTTCCATGCTCATCCTCCAGACTAGCAATCTCTAGTTCAATAGTGTGAAGAGTGTTTTCATCTTGCAATTGCTTGTTATGGGCCCATAACATGGATAATTGTTTGAGTTTAAGAAGGTTGTTAGAGAAACCTTCCGAAATAGTTTAGCCCAAACCAGGGGGTGTGCTTTCCAAAAATCAGAGACTAAGCAAATGTAGTCAAGATCCTTTAGCCAAGTAGCATTGAATTTGAATGGAGCTTTAGGTTTACAGTCTTTCCCACTGATCTCAAGATAAATAGGAGAGTGATCTGATAATCCCCTGATCCTACCCACTACCTGTAATTATGGAGACTTCTAATGAGCCTCTCCTTAATAAGGAAACGGTCCAATCTTTGAGCCAACATTGCCTCACCAGTTCTTCTATTCCTTGAAGTAGGTTGAATTCATGCCATGGGGATGTCAATGAACCAATGATCCTCAAGAAGGGCCTCCAATGTACCAAATAAGGGGTTAATCTAGGCATTGTGACCCCATGATTCAGCGTGTCCAATGGAAAAGTTGAGGTCACCACCCATAATGATGTTCTTAGCCTATAAAAGATATAAATTGAGTAAGTGATCCCAAAATTATTCTCGGTTGTGACAGGGGCCATATACATTTATCAATCATAGCTCTAAGCCCAAATCAGATGAAAAAATATCTGCACCAATGAAGCCATTCCCACCCCATACATTTGATAGTCTAACCGACCTAGGGTTATACCCAAAGGAAATACCCCCTAATCTCCCACGTACATCAAGGGCATGGAAATGCCATCCAGGTACCAGAGATTCCAATGCAGGAATAACCAGATTAATAAGCCCTAGGGTTTCTTGTAGAAAGAGAACGTCCACCCGCACGACTTCCATAATTCTTCTGAAGGCTAGCTTTTTTGTGGGACTATCTAATCATCAATAACTAGGGGATAGCCACTTCATGAGGGATGAGATGAGTGAGTGCTTTGTTCTCTAAGATCCCAATCGATGGCGAGTTGACAATCTGTCGCTACATCAATTCCAGCTTGACGAATGGCTTTGGATATGGAAGAATGACGACCTTGAGCAGATTTAGGGGGCTTTTAGGGGGGGGGGATAATCATGATTCCACAAGAGTCCTTGGAAGAAGGTCTATCCAACGATCAAAGGTTGTAGGAATGGGTAGGTCTAGAGGAGTATGAAGCATCCAACAGAGGAGAAAATTGAGGGAGATCCAAGAAAGAGGGGGGTGCATTTGAAAATATGGGGGGGGGGGGGGATGAATCAGGGGGAAATACAAGGAAGGAGATGCAGACGCAGATGTGCAAAGAGAAGATGTGGAAATAATAAAGGACTCGGTAATAGCAATAGAATTAACAATAGTGCAGAGGAGAGGGTTACCCGATGAGATCGCAGCAGCGACCATCTTCTGGGATCTGGTAAGAGGAGGCAAGGGAGGACAGATCATAGTGGTGCCACACTTATTCTCCCAAGCCTTTGTCTGAGTCAAATGTCTATAAACAATGGGTGTGAGTTTTACATGTGACACTTGTTTGTCGACCGGACCTTCAATCACTTCCTCTGGGGGGGCAGGGTTAACCAAAGCGAATTCCTTGTATAAATGTCCTACCTTATGACATCTTCAACACCTGAAGGGCACCCTTCGTAATCTAAAATTTGAATGCGAGTGAAGTGCTTCTAATGAATGGTTATCTATCCCTCGAAACCTTCTCTACTATCATGGTGTACCAATATGTGGGCTAGAGACATGTTATCAGAGATAATAAAATATTTTTCATGATCTAGATAGGTACCTAGAGAATTGTCGATGCGCTTGAAGATATCTTCGAACCATAAATGAAGTGGCAAACCAAGAAGCCTCACCTAAAGAGGAAGAACCCCCAATTTCTCCCGCTCTAGATCGAATAATGGACTCCAACTCTTGAGCAGGATATGAGTTAGCTCTATATGCCACTATTTGGACAGGACCCACGAAGTTTAGTCAACACGATGAAATCGAAGGGAGAACCAACCACGTGCAAGGGTGGTTACGGTTGGAAGTTCAATGAGGATTTGTCCCCAGATTTCAATGATCCATTGTCAGAGTTTAGCTGCAGAGTAGGAATGACCACAAATCCTCCCCACCAGAACACAGTCCACCGTATCCACCACATCCCCCATCTGAATCCCTTCACCAAAAGAGAGAGAAACGTCTTTGTGCTCTTGTAGTCTCTTGTATGGATCTATTTTTCTTTTAAATACTCCATTTTTTTGTGGAGTCCTAGAAATAGATAATTCCTTCTTGATTCCATGTCTTTCAAAGAATTCATTGTATTCCCATGAGGTAAATCCTCCACCTCTATTTTTCCTTAAACATTTTATCTTTGACTTACTTTCATTTTCAACTGCTGCTTTGAAGGTTTTAAAACATTCTAGTATAATCATCTATAAATAATATAAAGTACCTTTCTCCTTGTAGAGCTAGAGTTCTAGTTGGACCGCACAAATATGCATGAATGATTTCTAGAGGCTTTGATGATGAGAATTCCTTTGTCTTGAAGTTGGTCCTTGTTTGCTTTCCATGTTGGCATGGTGCACAAATAGCCTTTTTAGGTTTTGAAATTATGGGGATATCTCTCACTGCTTGAGTTTTGTTAATCTTCACCAAATTATCAAAGTTTAGATGTCCCAATCGCTTGTGCCATAACAAGATTTCATCTGTTTGACTGAAATAACATCTTTCTTCTATCTCGCTGAGAATGTATAGATTGTCTATTGTTCTTACTCCTTTTGACACAAGTTTTTCCCAAATAATACTTTCTTAGTTTACAATCCTTGGCATGAAAGATGATATCATGTCCTTGGCCATATATTTGATTGACACTTAGAATATTTTGATTGAGTCCTTTAAAAAATAGTGAATTTTGTGCTTTGTATTTACCATTTATGAGACTCACTGTGCATTTTCTAGAAATTTTAGCATATGCACTTCCAAAATTCACATTTCCACCCATTTTCTTTAGGGAGATGAACTTATTTTGGTCACCAGTGATGTGCCTACAAAATCCACTATCTACAAACCATTTGTTTTTGTTCTTTTGTGCACACAAAGCTAAGCCACACTGTTTTAGGGGTGGTTCTCAGGTCTTCCTTCTCCATACTCTTTCTCTTAGTTCTAGTGGATACTTTTGTGCTCCATGACTTGGATTATTTCATTTGGAGCATTCTAGACTATACTTTGAAAGAGGAACAAATGAATTGTAAGTCCTAATTTTGTTTTGTATCCATAAATCAATAGTCTTATTTTGGTAATTAGTCTAAAACTTTCTTCAGTTAACATTATTAAATCCATAAGCATTGCAATGCTTAGCCTAATGACAAATTTTTTTATAAATAAAACAATGACCAAGGGAAATAGTTTGATACCTACTGGTATAAGATTGCCTTGATGTCAAGTCTTTTTGGTGTGTCATTTGGATATAACTTCTTCTCACTTCTTGGATGATTTCGAAGATCATCAACATAATGTCTTAGTTCTTCTTCATGATGGGAATTAGTGTTCTCCTTTGAATTAGATGATTCACCGACATAGCCAAGTCCTCATTTGTCATGTTGTTGTCTTTGAGTGTTGAGGATGACATCTAGGGTTTGAGAGCTTTTCAAGATTTTTTTGACCTTATCCAATTCTCATTTTAGGGAGACAACTCCAACTTCTAATTTCTCGCAAGTATATTCCTTTTCCTTTAGCTTGTTTTCCAATACATACAAAAAAATTATCTTCACTCAATCACTCATAAACATACATTAGTTCATCCCAATGTTCATCCTACCTATATCTCATCCAGCCTCATCCAATGCAATATTTCTTCAACTTTTTACCTCTAAAATTTGTAATGAATAAAATTTGCACTTAACAATAATCTTCAAAACACTTGGAATACAAATACATCCATTGAGCATATATATATATATATATATATATATATATATATATATATATATATATATATATATATATATGTGTGTGTGTGTGTGTGTGTGTGTGTGTGTGTGTGTGTGTGTGTGAATAAACAAATTAATTTGATGAGATTGTTACAAATGAGGGCCCACTTATATACCTAGGAAAGTGCCCCTTTATGAATGGCCATGTACTTAGAGACATTCCTCTTCTATATTAATCATCATTATATATATAAAACAATGCCTTCCTTTTTAGAAAGCTCGGTTCTCAAATATTATTGCTATAAATACATGTTATATGATTCTTTGTCTTGTAATCTATTCACATCTTTCAGAATTTTTCAGGTTGTCATCTTCATAGATACAAGATGATAGGATCCTTTGAGTGATAAATAAAATTATTGAACTGAGAAGGGATCTAACCAACCTAAATCTAGCTTTTGTGGAACTTTTCATTTACTTGATAGTTGGGATTGTGAGTGATATAGATATGCAGACTGATCAAGATGTATGATCTTGTGATTCAAATGTCGATAAGGACTTCTTGTGATTTGATTTCTCCTTATCATCTGTGTGGAAATTTCTTGATTTACTTCAGGTACTAATGTTGAGTTGGTTATGGAATTTTCATTTGGATTTTTCATTGTATGGGATACAACATCTAAATATGTTTTTACTTCCACTACGTTATAATTTTCTTGAGTTATGATATTGATTGGATTGATAATCATTACTTTTTCTTCAACTTGGATTGTTATCCCTAAAGTCTTCGACACTTCCATCGCGACAAGTTCTTCTAATTTGTTTTTCAACGATTTGTTATCATTTTCAAGTTTCTTAATTTGAGTCAATAATTTCTCATTATGGTCCTTATGGTGGGTAATGCCTTTGTTTTTGTCTGTGATAATATTTTCAACTTCCTTCTACATATTTTGCATTGAATTCAAGTTTTCTTAAAGAATTTCTTTTGAGACAATTTTTACATCTTCTAGTGTTATTGAATCTTAGTTTCAAAGTAATGTCCTGTAGCATTAACATTTTCTTCTTGTGGGAGAATGTCAAAAACTTTTTTAGTTATTTAAAATAAATGGCCTTAATGATTCCACTGAGGGTGAACCCAAAACTATGTCACTTCGATCACTCCATAGAGATTGAGCAAAGAATTGTGATATAAATGTATAATCCTTAATGTTTAATTGTAAATCAGTTATGTCATATTTTTTTATCCGATGATCAAATTTTTTAGTTACATTTGGCTCGAGAATCACCAATTGGTTAAAAAGGTTAGGGTTTATATAATTTTTTTCTTCGATGGGAGAGATATAAATAGTAACATATTTTCCTGCAAGAGTCCCCATAATTCCAAATATCACTAGAGCAAAATTAAATGAGGTTTCTAAAAAAATTCATTACTCGTTTCCATTTTACTTTTTCAAGATGAGTTTAAAGCTTAAACGTAACCTCTTCTTTTTTTAACCTTAAAAACTCATTAATCCTTTAAACCCCTTTTAAGTATAATTCCTTTTAAAATCTTGAATTAGAACTTAGGAACTTTTAATTGTGAAAATTTTAAAAATACCTTTATATTTACTTATAACATTTATATACACCTTTCTATATTCTTATAATATAGGTTAATACTTATTCCCTCTTCTTAAAGAGAAAATTGTAATACTCT
Source organism: Pinus tabuliformis (assembly GCA_031772625.1). Classification (NCBI taxonomy): domain Eukaryota; kingdom Viridiplantae; phylum Streptophyta; class Pinopsida; order Pinales; family Pinaceae; genus Pinus; species Pinus tabuliformis. Next base: position 1,132,147,236 of record CM062807.1, read on the forward strand.
TTCAATTAATCAATTAAAAACTTTTTTAGTAACTATTTCTTAAATAAATAAAATATTTCTTCAACTTAAATTTTTTAATTCTTTTATTATAATAATATGTATCTATTATGCACCATGTATAATTTTTTTTAATTAAATTTCGCGTAATCTAACGAGGCTTCAAATTTGCTCAGAAAACCATGGAAATTATGGCAATATTTTGTTAAAATTCGGCGGAAATTTTTGGAAATCCCAGTTATAGCTATCAAGTTTCAAGATTTTGGGTGTCCCATGGGTTTTTGATGGCGCTGCATTCATTTCCCCCATCAAAAACATGATTCAAGCAATATTACTGTCAATTGTTTTGGAAAAAAGTCGCGAAATTCCTACGAGTTTTGGTCGTACATGCAAATTTGATGCCTCAAAAGATAACACCATTAAATTTTCCCTTGATCGGTCATGATGAGTAGAAATTTGGCGTGTCAATTCAAATTGATTGTACAACTTGTAATTATGGATGAAATTATATAGAACTAATATATGTAAGAAGGAATTACTAACTGTAATGAAATGTATAGACATATTGACTTGCACGTGGAGTAATTAGGCCTACATTTGTACTGTCACAATTGATCGTGATGATATGGGGAATAAAAATGGTTGGTGAGGGAAGTTCATAGAATTATGAACTGTGAAGTATTGGCGTTAGAGGTTGAGGCAGTTGTGGCAGAGGCTAAAGTGAGTCGAGTGGTAGATGGTTGCAGAGGTTAATGTAGAATAGAATCTAGAAGCGATGACAGTGTAATGCTAGTTGATGGGATGGATTTGGCAACAAGTGAGTAGTGCATGGTTGTGCAAGTGGTGGCAGAGCCAACTATGGAGGCATGTCTAACATTGATTGCAGTTATGTACAACGAATTGTCAAAAAAGGTTTTTTTTATAGCTTTTTTTTTAATTTCTTTTAAACCCTTTTTAAGATAATTTTTTTTTTACTTTTGATTTTTTTTAAATATCCTATATTTTTTAGTTTTTTAATCCCTCTTTTTTTCAAACTTTTCTTTTATATTTTACTTCTTTTTTTTTTTCGATTTTTTTTTTTAAACAATAATATTTGTTTATTATAGATATAGATATATATATATATATATATATATATATAGATATATATATATATATATATATATATATATATATATATATATATATATATATATATATATATATATATATATATAATTTTTTTAATAGGTTTTTTTTTTCAAGTTTGTTTTTATGGTCTAAGTTTTTTTTTTTTCTTTTAGCCAAGGGCCTGATGGATAAATAGAGAATATCCAAAACTGTGTAGTTAAACACTTCAAACACAACGACAACGAAGCTGGTAGAGAGTTGATGGCCAACGGCCTTATCAGATTGACTCTACGTAGTGGTTGAGTGGCAAGAGAGTCGAAGAACTCTAATACTAATATAACGAACAAAGTTCGTACTTCACAATAATATTCATTTAACACTTGGAATATGAAGGAACCCATTGAATAGTAAATAAAATAATTGATGTGATGATATTGTTACAATTGAGGGCTCGCTTATATACCTAGGTAGGTGGCCCTACATGAATGGTCATGTCTTTAGAGTCATGCCTTTTCTATATTATTATTATAACATGTAATGAAAAAAATCGTACTTCACAATAATATTCAAAACACTTGGAATACAAAGACATGCATTGAGGATAAAAAGGTATATGTATTGAATGGTGAATAAAAGAATTGATATGATGAGATTGGTACAAATTATGACTTTCTTATATACCTAGGCAAGACCTGCCCCTTCATGAATGGTCATGTCCTTAGAGACAAACCTCTTCTAGATTATTATTATTATTATTATTATTATTAAAAAAAACTTTAGTCTTGAAAATATTATAATTATTAAGATTGTAACTTATTATATCATCATTTCTCATTCATCAAGATCCATTATCATTTTTCTTACATATCATGGATGTGACTAGTTGTATCCTATTATAATAGTTTTATAAAATACAACAACAATAATAATAATCTAATTTTAAGGTATTAGTCTAGAGAAACACCAAATTAAGGAATGTGATTCTCTTTTTATGGAACACAATACCTCTTATCCATGGTGATTTGACAACTTGAATGACATAGATCTACATAACATACCCCCCATTAAATTTGAACATCTCTTTTCTTTAGCAATCATACAACATATACTTTAGCAATCATAAAAAAATTTCAATTATTCTCATAAAATATAAATAACAATATGCTTGACTCCTCAATTTCTTTATTTCTTTCTTTTTTTATATGAATTTAATAAATGATTTTTCTTAATGTTTTTTATGCTTGATAAATTCAAGATTAAAATGCATCTAATTTAGTGTTATATTATCTTGAATCTGTATAATTTTTTTGCTAAAGCTCAATAAGTTTCCATAAATATCAATGTCAGCGGTCTTTCCATCTCAAATTGAGCAAGTTTAAACGTCTTTTCCTTTCATAAATTTACTATCTCTAAAGCATACTAAATTTAAATGATAATCACCATCAAAGCTAAAACTAACTCGTAAGCATACATTAGTTCATCCTAACGTCCTTCCAACTCTGATCTCATCCAATAGAAGATTCCTTGAACTTTTTACGTCTAAACTTCAATCTCAAAAATGCTATAATTATTGGGATTGTAACTTATTATATCGTCATTTCCCATTCGTCAAGATGCATTAACAATTTTTCTTTCACATTATGGACGTGACTAGTTGTAGCTCATTATCAAATAATTTCATATAATACAAGAGCAACACCAATAATATAATTTTAAGTTCCTGGCATGACAAGGCACCAAATTGAGGTATGTGCCCTCCTTGTTGTGGAACAAATGACCTCATATCCATAGTGATTTGGCAACTTGAATGATATAGATCTATATTATATCCCCCATCAAATTTGAACCTCTTATTTATTTAAAAATATCTTGTATAAAATTATTTCATTTACATTATTGATACCGCCCAAACTTTATCAATCATAAAGCATTCTCAATTTTCTTATAAAATCAAGCTAGTAAATCTAGGTCAACTTGGTAAACCTAGTAAACTTAGGTAGCCTAGTAAACCTAGTTGACCATTGTTGACCATGGTTGACTATAGTTGAATTAGTAAATCTAGTAAATATAAATCAACTTAATAAAATTAATTGTTAAAGGATGGTTTCAAACGATTTATAATTTTAAATATGATAGGAAAAATCATGTCTCTAATAACACTACTTTTAATTCAATGGTTAAATTTAATATTTCAATTATAATAATATCAGTTGTAAATGCCAACATTTTTAAAAGTTGTAATTTTAACCTTGAATATAAAAAAGATAGTCTTTGCATTAACACAATTTTTTTATTCGAGTTGTTTTTAAAGTTTTTGTTAACTTATGGATAGTTAAAAACAATGTTATAAAATGCTCTCACATTTTAACCCTAAGAAATGGATAATATTGAGAAGACCATTTTTTGAAATGGAAGTAAAAACCACTAAATACAACCTTTAAAAGAGAACTATGAAGGATTTTGATCACATTGATAACCATGTTTAAACTAAACATGGATTTTTTTTAATAAATACATATTGTTTTGCATTATGATTAACATAATGGTTGATTGTTTGCACTGTAAATATCCTTGTTAATATCCTTGTTGCTTACTTTTCTAGTGTGCTTCCAAAAAAATATATCATTGAAAGTACCTCATAGTGACTTTTTCACATCCCTTCCAGAAAAAAGTCCATTATTAGGTTAGGTTCACTTATAATTTATACCTCTCCTAATTTTTCTTAAGACATAAACACTTTTTATTATAAAAAACAATTTTGCATTAGTCGAAAAATGTAACACAACAAGATACAACTCTTTCAACATAATATTTGATTATGTATAATGTGTCCCAAAAAAAAAAAAAAAAAATTAAAATATATCATTTACAATAATATATAAATTCTATTATATTATACTTTTTATTAACATAATATTTAATTAATTTTAATATAAATAGTTTGGGATCATCACTTGATGAATAGTTTGTTTGTGCAGACTATTGCTTCAACTGAATACTGCACTCAAACAAAGATAACTCTCTCCGTACACTCTACATACATCAAATGAGCAATTACATCATTAAGTACATTACTAGAACTCAGGAAGTTGCAACCAAACTCCTAAACTCTAGGAACAAATCCTAAACTAAGGAGATACGTTACAACTTGTGTAACCATTTATCCATTAATACAAAATAATATTAATTATTTTCAACTCCCCCCCCCCCCCCCCCCTCCCTTAATGGAGAAAGGATTATCCTGAACTCCTAGCATCCCTCTGAACAATTCAAACTTTACACGCCCAAGAGGCTTAGTAAAAATATCAGCCATGTTATCACAAGTTTTACAATATTCAACACATATCTCTTTTGACTGTTGTTTCTCTCGAATAAAATGAACCTGAGTATTGATATGCTTGGTATTTTTATGAAAGACTGGATTGTATGCAAGCTTGATGGTACTCTAGTTGTCGGTTTTGATAATAGTTGATTCTTTCTGCTCTTCTCCTGCATCATTGAGAAGTCTTCTCAACCAGATAGTTTCACATGTGGTTGCACACAATGCTTGGTACTCAGCTTCACATGAAGATAGAGCTACAGTGTGCTGCTTTTTGCTACTCCATGCTATGACCCCAGATCCAACGCTAAATGCGTATCCTGTGATAGATCTTCGATCATCCAAGTTTCCTGCCCAATCGAAATCTGAAAAACCTGCTAGAATAACATAAGAAGTGTCAGTGTACAAAATTCCATAATTACTAGTACCACTAAGATACCTCAACACACTTTTTTCTGCGACCCAATGACTTTCAAGTGGTTTTGACATGAACTGGCTCAACACACTAACAGAATATGCCAAATCTGGTCTAGTTGTAGTCAGATATATCAAACTGCCAACTAGCTGTCTGTACATGGTAGCATCCACCTCTTTAGTACCATCGTCACTGCTCAACTTTAAGTTCTACTATAATGGTGTTGTTGTTGATCTGCACTACTCCATTCTGAACCTTTCCAGCAAGCTTCTGGCATACTTCCCTTGAGTAAGAAAAGTTTGTCCAGAGTCTTTCCATACCTCCAATCCCAAGCAATAATGAAGGTTTCCGAGGTCTTTCCATCTCAAACACTTGTGACATCTGATTTCTTTGATCAGATTGTTAGCATTCCCTATTATGATCATATCATCTACATACAAAGAAATCAAAATAATTTGCCTCTGTTTATTAAACTTGGTATACAGATTTGGATCATTCAAGCTCCTATGAAAGCCATGTTGTACAAAAAATGAGTCAATTTTCTCATACCACGACCTGGGTGCCTGTTTTAAACCATAAAGTGCCTTTTTCAATTTACACACAAGATGTTCCTGCCCCTTTTTCACAAAACCTTCAGGTTGTACTAAATAAATTTCTTCCTTCAAGTCACCATTCAGAAATGCAGACTTGACATCTAGCTGGTGTAGTTGCCATTTGTGTTTTGTTGCTAAGGAAATTAGCATTCTAATGGTGTTTAATTTGGCTACAGGAGCAAAGGTGTCATCGAAGTCTATTCCCTCTTTCTGTGAGTACCCTTTGCTACCAGTCTAGTTTTAAGTTTCTCTATACTCCCATCTGCATTTATTTTTGGTTTATACAGCCATTTGCATCCTATGGGGGTTTTACCTTCAGGCAATTCAACCAAATCCCAAGTATGGTTTCTGTTTATTGATTCTATTTCCTCATACATTCCAGCCCTCCATGCATCAGATTTACTAGCTTGCTCATAATTTGCAGGTTCTACAATGTTTACAATCTTTGACATTAATGCATAGTCTTTCAATTTAGATGATAATCAAGTCTTCCTACCTGATCTCCTTGGTGGGGGTCTTACCTCAATTCTGTCTATTTCAGCTTTTTTTGGGCTTGCATCTTCATTGATTACATTGTCTGTTACTTCTTCTTCTTGTTTCTCCTCCTGCTCTTCATCTTCCTCATTGTTTTCTTCCAATAGCAATGGAATGTGCCAATCATTGTTAGAGTCATTCTTTCCTTCTTCAACCTGTTCATGAAATATGACATCTCTACTTGCAAAAACCTTGTGAGTCACAGGATTAAATAACTTATATGCCTTGAACTCAGTGCCATATCCAACAAATATACATTTCAGGGCTTTAGGATCTAACTTCTTCCTGTCTACCTTAGGTATATGAGCATAAGCTTTTGACCCAAATATTCTTAAGTGACTCACTACTAGTTTGAATCCAAACAATGCTTCAAAAGGGCTTTTGAATCCTAGACATCTAGTAGGACTCCTATTCTTTAAATACACAGCAGTGTTAATAGCTTCTGTCCAAAGACCATTTGATAGACCCTTACCTTGAAGCATGCTCCTTGCACACTCCACAAGAGTTCTGTTCTCCATTCTGCCACTCCATTCTGCTGTGGAGTGTGGGGCACTATAAACTGTTGCACAATCCCATGATGCTTGCAGAAATCCATGAACTCTCCCAGCCTGTATTCTCCCCCTTGATCTGAGCGGAAATTTTTTATCCTTTTTCCTGTCTGGTTTTCTACCATGGATTTAAACTCTTTAAAATACTGAAAATCTTGACTCTTTTTACTCATAAAGTATATCCATGAAAATCTAGTGCAATCATCTGTAAATAAGAGAAAATAATATGCTCCTCCTAATGACCTGGTTTGCATAGGTCCACAGATGTCTGTATGCACCAGTTTTAAAATGTCTCTTTCCTTTCTATTAACATACAAAGGGAACTCTTCTCTATGCATTTTCCCTAATGCACATCCATCACAATCCAGCTTAACATTATGGAAAACAGGGAGTCCATCAACCATACCTTTTCTCTGAAGTAGGATGAGGTCTTGCAGATTAAGATGGCCGAATCTCTGATGCCAGAGATTTTCAGCTGTCGATCCAGTTGCAACCATTGCTTGTTGTGGCATACTCTTCACATCTAGTCTGTACAGGCTCCCCACGCGCACTCCTGTTGCAACTGTTTCCATCTGGCTATCCTTAATGACACAGTTAGTCTTAAAGAATTGAACTTGCATGTCCTGATCAGTAATCATTGAGACAGAGACCAAATTTTTCTTAATTCCTAGAACATACAATACATTTTTAAGGTGTCTAATGTCACCGCTAGGTAATTTTACAAGAATGTCACCATATCCTTTGATCTCATGTCCACTATCATCTCCTAAATAGATTTTCGACCCACATGAAGTTTCTTCAAGAAATTCAAACCAGTCCTTCTTACCAGTCATATGTGAGGATGCGCCCGAGTCAACATACCATATGTCATCCTCATCTCCCTTTGAAGCTGAAAGGGCACGATCGACTATAAATAGTCGAAGTTCGTGGCTATGTTCCTCTTCTTCCTTAACAAAGTAACCCTTATGTTTTCTCTGTTTGTTTCTTCCTTCGTCTGCCTGCCTCTTATAACAATCTTTAATCTGATGTCTAGGTTTTCCACAGTAAAAACATTTTTGCTGGGAAAATTATTAGCAGACATACCTTTAAATGGTCTCTTCTGAAATGTGTTGGCTCCTTTCTACTGCTACTGCTGCAGTTACTGATGCTGCTTCCCTTTATACTGTTTCCTTTTTGCCATCAGAGCAAGGTCATTGCTCTGTGATTTCAAATTTTGTGGTCGCTCTTCGTCCTGTATTAGAATCCCTGTCAGCACTTCAAATGAAGGGTCTTTCTCCCTTGCTGACAGCCCTGTGATAAACATCTGGTATTCATCAGTCATTCCGTTCAACGTGATCGTGACCAGATCTGAATCGGAAACTTTCTCTCCGATATCTCCCAATCTGTCCTTCAGGTCTTTGACTCTAGCAATGAATCCAGCAACGGACTCATTCTCCTCCATCTTCAATGCAAACAACTTGCCTTTGAGTGACAAGACACGGTTTGTATTCTGCGTCTGGTATAGGTTTTTGATCGTCGTCCAAATGTCAGTGGCTGATTTACAGTCTCTAATATGTGGGATAACATTGTCCTTGACGGACATCTTCAATATGACCTTTGCTTTTGTCTCCCTTTTATCCCAATCTTGTTCTTGTGTGGTTGATCCTGATCTCAGCTCATTTCCTGTAACGATCGACCACGCATTTGCACTTTCAAGTAAAGTCTACATCTTGAATTTCCAGTTGGTGAAATTCGATCCATCAAGTTTGCCAGACTCGTGGAGATATGATTCTATACTATTATTCATATTGGATTGATAAAATTTCTGATCCTCTGATGAATAAGTCTATCCAACTGTACACTTTCAGGACACACTAAAAAAAAAATCACCACATACCAGATCCGAACCTCTATTTTCTTGAGAAAAAAAAAATTGTATCTTCAATGAGCCACCACCGGGCAAGTCCGATCTGCTGCCACCAAACAGATCTGGAACTCCAATGCACCACCACCGGGCAAATCTGATATGTTGCCACCGAGTAGATCAGGAACTCCAATGCGCCACCACCGGGCAACTCCAATCTGCTGCCACCGAACAGATCCGGAACTCCAATGCGCCACCACCGAGCAAATCCGATCTGCTGCCACCGAACAGATCTGAAATTTCAAAGTTCCACCACCAGGCAACTCTGATCTGCAAAAATTTGTAGGTTTTCGAAAGAGAAAGAGGTTGGCACTTCTCGATAGCGAAATACCCGCTCCAAAAACAAAATCGATGTGTGTTACGAAATTGGCGCCACTAAAGCTTGATTTTCCATGCAAATAGCACTTTTTGGCACGCTGGAGCGACTATCGCTCTCAAAACCGCGCCAAATGGCACGACTGTTCGCGACGAAACCGCGCCAACCCTATTTTCTGCTCAGAGATGATCAGTCATCTGAGACCTATCTTCAGGTGTTACTGTAGTCCACCTGATTCTACGAATGCTTCTGTACACTCCACCGCCACTATAGTTCTGTAATCAATGATGCATTCTAAAAAAAAAATTAAGGCTATCCCTACTCTGTGCTCTGATACCAAGATAAAAATCAGACTTGAATTGAAAAAGAAGGAGTTGCAGCTCATAGGTGAGTACTGCACCTGGAGACTGCACTCAAACAAAGAGAACTCTCTCCGTACACTCTACATACATCAAATGAGCAATTACATCATTAAGTACATTACTAGAACTCAGGAAGTTGCAACCAAACTCCTAAACTCTAGGAACAAATCCTAAACTAAGGAGAAACGTTACAACTTCTGTAACCATTTCTCCATTAATACAAAATAATATTAATTATTTTCAACTTTGAGGAAGTTGTGAAGGTTACCGAGATCAAACTCGTGACTGAAAAGGATCTTGAAGAAGCTCCTTCCTACAATCCGGCACAAGAGGTTCCTGTGACCGAGAAAACAGTGAATGAAAGCCCCGCCATCTTAGAGAAATTTGTAGAGGAAATGACTGTAATGTCGTTTGCCTCAGAGCCTGAAATAAAATCGGCCTCGATGGAATCCAACGAAGTGTCAAAACCCGAGGATTCCACCCAAGTCCTCAAACGAGCCAAGCCACCAAAAGAACGGCATGTGATTCAACTCCCGTCGAGGCTGTGGCCATTAAATAAAAATCTAAAGGAGTTACCGTTGAAGAGAAAGTCGACGCTGAATGTGAGTGTGAAGAATAGATTAATATGCATGGAAGGAGAATAAATAGATATGTGAATGTGATAAGCATGGGTGTTTATGTAGGAAACTTATATAATTATATTATTATAGAAAATATTCATTTTGGTTTAATAATGTATTTGGCATATTTGATTCAATGCAATTCCTGGTCACTTCCATTAATTGAATAGTTTGGATGATCTGATCAATTTTTTCTCATATATTCATATTTAACTTGTTCAATCATTTCAAAACATAGGTACTTGAGGTTGTATAATTTTCGTTTTTTAGTTGATCTGAAATCACATATTTTGCAGTAGTAATAATTGCAGAGAAATGCTTGTTAGCAGAAATGATGGGTGATCTTCCCCCATTTTGATCAAATAGATCTAGTATTATAAGTAAATATCTTATCAAATTTTGTTCTAAGGGTTGAGGGTGATTTCACCATTTTGAATACATAGAAGGTTAGCAGAAATGATGGGTGGTCTTCCCTCATTTTGATCAAATAGATCTAGTACTATAAGTAATATTGTATCAAAATTTATTGGAGAGTTTAAGAGTGAGAGTCATTTATGATGTTAACATTATTTTAGAAAGTGTTAAAGGTTTGATTAAGCCTCACAAAATATTGTTGGATGGGCATAAAATATTGTTGGGTGGGCATAAGTTAAAGATAGTCTCTCATGACATGTTTCCACAATGAATTTAAAGATGGTGTAAAAAGATGAAATGTAAGAAAATGGGTTGGATTTCTAAATACATATTTTTTATTTATAAAATCCGTAGTTAACTGTCTAAATTTTGGGTATTATAACTTTCGTATTTTATATGTCATACAAATGTTTCCATTAGTGCATTTTTTGGGTATCTAAATAATAGAAATGATGAAATCTTCTTACAAAAACTAGTGGAGTTGTAGAAAACATTTTGTTCCTATGCAAAACTATCTCTTCAGAATTTATAATCTTCTGTGTGTGTGTGTGAAAGTCATTATATCCTTAAATTGCAAGGCCTTCCATTAGTGCAACCTAAAAGGATCTTACCATTATTCAAAAACTCCTCCTTTTTTAAGGGTTTTTTTGAAGCACAAACTATGTGAGGGAAGGAACTATAAAGAAATAGAGGAAAGGGGAGGAGGGGGGAGGAGGGAGAGGATGGAGAATGATATGAAGAGGAAAGGAGGTGGGAAAGAGAGAAAGGTTAATATGGAGAAAGAGAGTGTGTGTGTGTGATGGGGGAGAAAGGGAGAGAAAGAGTGATCGGGGAGAAAGGGAGAGAGATAGTGAGGGAGGGAAGGAGAGATGGATGGAGATAGAGACTAAGAGGGAACAAGAGATAGAGAGCCAAAAACATATGCAAATGGAAGTAGAGAGGGGGGGGGGGGGGTGGGACGGGGGCACAAGAAAAGATAAAGAGACATAGATACATATGTAAATGGAAATAGAGGGATCAAGAGAAAGGGGGAGGCAACGGGGGAGGGGGGGTAGGGGTGGTGGTGGGACGGGGGCACAAGAAAAGATAAAGAGACATAGATACATATGTAAATGGAAATAGAGGGATCAAGAGAAAGGGGGGGGCAACGGGGGGGGGGGAAGGATAAAGAGAGTAAGGAGAGAGAAGAAAAGAGGGAGATCGAGAGATGAGAGAAAGAGAGAGAGATCAGGGAGAAAGGGAGAGAGATAGTGAGGGAGGGAAGGAGAGATGGATGGAGATAGAGACTAAGAGGGAACAAGAGATAGAGACCCAAAAACATATGTAAATGGAAGAGTGATCTGGGAGAAAGGGAGAGAGATGGTGAGGGAGGGAAGGAGAGATGGATGGAGATAGAGACTAAGAGGGAACAAGAGATAGAGAGCCAAAAACATATGTAAATGGAAGTAGAGAGGGGGGGAGGGGGCACAAGAAAAGATAGAGAGACATAGATACATATGTAAATGGAAATAGAGGGATAGAGAGAAGGGGGGGTTGGGGGGTGGGGGAGAAGAAAAGAGGGAGATCGAGAGATGAGAGAAAGAGAGAGAGAGTAGAAGAAGAGAGATATAGAGAGGGAAGAAGAGAGAGAAAAGTCTAGATTGAGAGAAAGAGACAAGGAGGGGTGGAGAGAGTGGAAGAGGAGAGAGAAACAATAAAAGATATTTCATTGTTAATTATATTGATATTTTGAAGCGCAACTCTACTTATCCTCCCATACATATCAACGCAAGTAGGGGGGGAGGGGGGGAGGATAAAGAGAGTAAGGAGAGAGAAGAAAAGAGGGAGAGAGAGAGATGAGAGAAAGAGAGAGAGTAGAGGAAGAGAGATATAGAGAGGGAATAAGAGAGAGAAAAGTCTAAATTGAGAGAAAGAGACAAGGAGGGGTGGAGAGAGTGGAAAAGGAGAGAAAAACAAGTTCATTGTTAATTATATTGATATTTTGATGCACAACTCTACTTATACTCCCATACATATCAACACAAGTAATTTCCATCTTTCAAAATTATTAACGTTAATCAATATATATCAAACACAGTTACATATATAATTGTATTAATAATATTAAAATTACAATTATCTCAATGCAATTTGCATGAAAAAGATAATAGATTTTAAGAAAGTTAAAATAAATGTTCATATTAACATTCGGTGCTCTTAAATTCCAAAAGTTTCTGATAAAAGAACTATCGCTTTCATATTTTAACATTAATGTGGTTGAGACGAAATTGGTTAAACGCTAAAGATTAGTTAAGTTTTCTTCCTTGAAATTGGAATTCATATTCAATTGACAAACTTATAAAAGCAAAATTACTATATTTATATTTTTACACCGAAGGTGTTACTTTTGAATCATTTGGTTGCCTACCGCCGTCTACCCTTTTGTTTTCCACGGTACATCTGTCACTACTACTTTAATTTTCCACCGTTAACTTGTCACTACTACTTTGGTTTCCGCCGTTAACTTGTCAAACAGCGTGCGGAAAAGCCTCCGAGATGGATCTGCCATAATTGTCGACACCCTCTCTCCATGATCGGTTAACTTGTCAAACAGCGTGCGGAAAAGCCTCCGAGATGGATCTGCCATAATTGTCGACACCCTCTCTCCATGATCGGGGCAGAGTCCTACGCAGAAAAGTTTGGAGCAGAGCCCTCAAAATGAGGGTAGGTTTTTAATATTAATTAATCTTTTGATAATATGTCTCTCTTCGAATTAATGACCGTAATCTTTGAATAATGAATGTCGAAGTGGGCGGGGAGTTGGTGGCACTTATAACACCTACCACCATGCATGGAATTGAGATAACTACAATTTTTTTCACAAACTCGGGGATCTACTTACATCCCACTATATAAATCATCGCATCCCGTCTTTCTCTAGCTACCGTTCTTTCCACCCAAATCTTGTCACAGTTTTAAACAGTCAGGCGATCTTGTAAAAATCTAATTTTGTTAGTGCGATCTGGTAAAATTTTATGTGTGTTATTGATTGCTCTGGTTCTGTACCGCAAAATGGCAGAGGGAGGAGGCAGTGTGTGGCTTTTCACAATGGGCATGTTGCCCCTTTGCTTGATGATTTAGTCTGCACTTTTTGTTGAAGGCGCCACCTACGCAGTTGGGAATCGCATGGGTGGAGTTTTCAAACCGACCCGTCTCGCTGGGTTGGCGGGAAGAAATTCAAGGCCAGCGTGACACGCGAACGGTTATAAAACCTGTACTGCAGAGAATTCAAAACGCTACTACACTGGCAACGAATGATTACTCTGAATAAGGGTCCTAACTACTTTATTTGTAGTTTTCCTCGGCACTGCTCTCTCGCTGGGATGAGACTCGCAGTCACCGCCGATTTGACATACGTGTGATAATTGTCATCTGATCGAATATACATCGCTGCGCTCTGGTCATTTCTCCAAGCATGTAATCCTCATTTTTTGGTCCCTATCTATGTTAAGGTTCCAACATATATATGTGTATTTAGAAAAAGAAAAGGAAGGAAAATAAAAAATTGTGAAATTGTAAAATTTTCATTTTTCAAAATATTCTTTCTTTGATCCGCTTGAAAGTCAATAAAATAAGAAAAAAAATAATGTACATTGTGATTTAGAAATCTAAATATATTTTTATTTTGAACTTTACATAAATCAGTTTAAAATGGTGATTTTCTAAATATGTATTTTTTTTGGATAAGAATTTTTGACAAATAAGTTAAAAGTCTAATGAGTGAAAGTGCATTATACTCATTTTCTAAATATATTTTTATTTTAACGAAATCTGCATAAATAAATAAGTTTATTGATTTTCTAAATATGTATTTATTTATTAGATAATAATTTTTGACTTGAAAATTTTCATGGGAAATTTTATGGATTCTAATTCAAACTTGGTAACTCTGTTGTAAATTAAGATGAAAATAATAATGGCTTTTCAAGAAAAACTTTTAAAATTGTTTAATAAGTTGATTTCTTAAGTTTTTAAGAACATAATTTGGTTATGGATGGTGTGTTAAGACCGGTATATGCAAAATTTAGATTTGTCATATTATAAAAACATTATAAAATTATTTTAATTTTCACAATTTCATTGGATTCCTTGATAAATTTAAAATGGATGATAGATTCATGTATATAATTAATTAAATGTTAAAAATAATATTAATAACCAGAAAAATCAATACTGATTTATTAATTCTATTTATAAGATATATTAATTTTTAAATTTATTTATGCATAAGTAGATGGCAGTGTAAATTGCAAATTGATATAAATTTAAAGGTTCGAATAAGCCTAGGATTGTCTTGTTTTCAATTTTTTGTTGTTTCATGATATGGTTGGTGATTGATTGGGATTTTTCATTTCTTACTGCTTAGGGATAAAGTAAAATGGTTTTTCTTATATTTTATTTTAGTTTGGTGAGAGAGATCGCTCACTTGCTCAAATCGAAATAATTTTTGAGACCTTTAATGTCGTTATATGTTGGAAATAAATGTTCAAAATCCTTATCATATTATTTAGTGTCTTGGCAAAAGTGTGGTGAAATAGTGAACAAGTGTGCAGGGTACGCTGCATTCACTGGATTTCTATGGATCACCTTTTCCCACATTAGTAGTAGATTTTCCATTGTCGCATTCCCCTTCCTACACACACCCTTATTTAATTTATTTTAGTATTAATTTTGAGTTTAAATATTATTTTTGTGTGTCTTATAAAGTATTGAATTTTATAGGTTTTGAACTCCAAAGCGTGTCAGCCACATCAATGAAGGTTGGTTTGTGGTCAAGTAAGAATATATACTGAATATATATTTTAAATTTCTTTGGGTTTTCACTTGGTTTTTTTATATGACAGTTATAAATGGGTTTATTCTTTTCAATATCAACTAGTCTAGTCAACATTTCTTGTTATAAATGGGGTTATTCTTTTCAATATTAACGAGTCTAGTCAACTTTTCTAGTTCAGGAAAAGAGGTTGGACATAATGCCCCTGTCATGCAAAGTCTATGAGAAACTTTTGTTATTTGGTTAAATTCTTAGTGTTATTATTGTCATGGATCCCTAATCAAATTTTCATGTCATGGATTCTTAATCTTTTTGGCAGGCATTTTGAGAGTGTTTGAATTGAATCAGAGTTTTTAAATGTTGGTCACACCGAGTCTTGAAATTTGAAATTCTAAAGATTTTTTTTTTTAACTTATTTTACTGTAAATTAAAATTTATACAAACTTTATGAGTACACTTTTTTATGACTAGATAGATTTTCTAATTTTTTTATTTCTTCAATGTATCTTTACACATTTAGGTGTGAAATAAGATTTATTATATTTTAAGGATTTTAAGTTTTATTATTGAAATTCATATATATATATATGTAAAGGAAGGTAGTGTAAACTTATTAGAAACAATTCTTGATGCTTAATACTTTAAGATAAGTTACATCTAATCCACACCAATTTTAAAAGTACATAATTTCATTTTTAACTTTTAGATAGTGTTGACAAGGATCCCTAACTGATATCTGGAATTAAACAAGGCCTTGCAGATACTGCGTAGCCCAGTAAACATTTGAGGCATTCACAATGTGTTCTGGCACATCTGATTGGCGTCCAAAAAAGTATTCGTCGAATCTTGGATCTACGACACTAAACCACTTTCGAGTGCCCGACAGCGTCATGTTTCTCCTAATGGATCGATTCTGGCGAAATTTCTAGGCGGTCTTGGAGCATGACCAACCACCAGTCTTTAGCAATAGTTTCGTGGCCGAGTTGAATGGTTTAGTTTTTTGCATTTTGGTGTATAAGATTGGAAACTTTTCTTTGTTTTCATAATCGGCAAATTTTTTATAAAGTGGTATTGGAAAATCAAAATATTGTAAAGGAGGGAACAAAAAGGCTTTGCAACCGTTAAGAATTATCCAGAGATGTGATGGAGCTTTACCTACGGTGTAAGGAAGTTTTTAATTTTTATAAATTAATTGTGTAGTAATGTCGTTTTTGTGTTTCTTTTTTTTAATCAATTAATCTGACGGATTGGAGTGCATGTAATCTAGCGAAGATTTGACTAAAATTGGAGTGTTGCTTTTACTCGAAAATGGAAAATTATAGGGACTTGGACGGTGATTTGAAGAATTCAAGGATTGATAGTTTTATTCGCAAGCCCAAGCCTAAGATAACAAATGGTGTGCTTGGGATTCACAAGAAGTGCATAGAAATCGGTTGGGGCTTTCAAGATTGTCTACTATAGAAGATAAATGCTCTTTCAATTTTTTTTCTATTTTTATGTAGTTATAGTCACCACAGGTGAGATGTGCTACCCATTTTACTTGAATTTCCATTTCTTCCTACTAAAAAGACTTTTAGATTATCACGGTTCCCATATTTACAAAACTAAGAACTTGGAAATTCAAAACTAGCACATAAATGAACTTAACAAGAAAATGATTAATGAAATTAGATTGCTTATTTTGGAAAAGTGTCCCTCTTTCCACCGTTGGAAGAGTGTCACTCAACTCCAGCTCCACCTCCTCTGTTGTCATTCCCATTCCTCTTGCTCTGCCACTGGATTGTATCGAAGGAATTGGTGATGTCGTCTTTTTTATCACTGAAAACGCCTTCTTCAATCCTAATAGCAACCTAATTCTACACATCAATCGTTGAAATCTAGTAGGCGGAGTCCTCTTCAAAGAATTGTATGCCCCTTTCTAACGTCTCCAAGTGACTTTAGATATCTGTCATCTACATATTCTTATCGAGAAGCAATTTTGCTCCACTCATATAAACGATTAATGATGCTTGCATTGGAGTGAGTGGTGAGATGATCTTCCCAAATCTTTTATTCCTTCGATGTACCTTTGCACCTTTAGGAGCAATTGCTAGTATTAATTGGAGATTTGTTCATACCCCCCTACGTATGCAAATGACCTGCAACCACTAAACATAATAATATTAATTGGAGATTTGTTCAACTCCCCCTTCCTCCCCCCTCTGGCCTATATAAAGGACCGGCAAGTGCATCAATTCTGGCATCATTGGGCATAGCACTAACATCACAATGTTAGTATCACAACACTCACCAAAGAATTGTCACTCCCAAAATTAATTTTATTTTTATCTTAAAATGAATTGTCATTTACTAACAAATATCGAAAATAAAACACCCTCCACTAGAGAATTATGTCATGTAAGAGCTCCCTCCACCAATTGAAAATTAAGAATAGGATTTATTGAAAACTAGAAAACTATTTTTTAATTTATGAAAAAAAATAGAAATATTAAACTTTTTCCAAAACTTCCGTTAAAATTGCAAAAAATACAGCTAAATAATGCAAAGTCAATGCACTTTTACAACAAGACAAATGCTATAGTCTCTACAAAACAAAAAATAACATGTACCTCAATTGAAATTAAAAACAATGGTTTGGCATTAGCGACCATTAACCATACAAAATTGAAAAAATGAAACAAACCCTTGAGTATGTTCCAAGAAAACCCACATGTCCATGAACCTCAATTGACTACATAACATGAATGTACAATTTGCTAAAATGTGCTTTGTTCTCTAATTTGTGATTTGCTATATAATAATATGTAGATATAAGGTTTCACACTGAATACAAATCAAACTTAATTGCCGATTTATTTGGACCAAAAATTAAATAAAAACAAATAAAAATTTTAACCAAATATCAACTAAATTAATATTAAAATAAAAAAAATAATTTTAACATCTTCTTAAATAAAATAGATATTGATTATCTACTTCAAAATTTTTTCCTATACGAACTTTAAACTTTCAAAAAAATGATGAACAATCTTAGTTAGTTTTTCATTGGTAGGAAATTTTTTAAAAACTTTAATGAGTTTTTTACTAAAATCTCACGCTTTGAATAATAATATGAAAAATTAAACTCTTTGTAATCAATAACATTTGAGAGATTTTATTCTTTGTATATGGAAAAAAGAAATTGAAATATAAATTAAACAATGGAATCTATATATTTAATAATATGGCTAGTGAAACAAAACACTAAATGTGTAATACCATGCTTGTGGCAGGTATAATAATATACCTAGAAAACAAGACCAACACAATAAAACACTAGCTTCTATTTTAAAATAAAGTTTCTTATTACAAGAACTCCTAATACACTAGTTTCTTAAATATTTAAAAATAAATTTATATTCTTGATAATTATATCTAACTTCACCTAATTATTTTTTAAATAAACTAAATTAAATTAATTTTTACAAAACTACATTATTGATTCAAAAATGTAACTAGAAAACAAGATCTAGTTTAAACACCAACACCAGAAAGCTTTAGTTACCAAAAACTCTTAAATGAAATTCTTATTACAAAAACTCTAATACAGTTAATTTCTTTCTAAACAAACAAAAACTAAATCATAAATTCTACATATTTATAAAAAACTAAATATAAAAGCTACATGAACTTAACATAATCTATATGTGGATCAAAACAAAAATAGTCGCATTGAGAATGCCCACACATGAAGAATATCGAAGTTGTGACTTTGCTCCCTTGTGCACAACGCTGGAATAATCATATTAGCCTAGGAGTACTTACTGAAAAAAGAAAATGAAATCTCAAAAAATGGCTTCAAGCCTTAGGCCTTTCTCATTTACTTATAATTTTTTTTTACAGAGAATCACATGATTTTTTACTAAAGTGACATTGCTAAAATCTTAGGACATGCACTTTAAGAAACTCTCTCATAAATGCTGAAAAAAAAAAACTCTCTCATAAATGGTGAAAAAAAATGCTGGAAATCACCTAACTTCTTGAATATCTTACAGATAGAAGCGTACATAAAATGCGGTGCTTGACAATGACAATTGTCTTCATGCCGTGATTGACAATGACAATGAAAATTGGCTTCAGTTACATAGCAAGCTCCCCAAACTCCCTAGCCTTGGCATTCGTGGACCCTGCCTCCCCTGTGACTTAAATCTCAAAGAAGTTGGGTGTGATAAAAGCCTGGATGCATGCAGCAACAGACTTCACAAACTGAAAGTGGTCAAAGAAGTTGGGTGTGATAAAAGCCTGGATGCATGCAGCAACAGACTTCACAAACTGAAAGTGGTAAATGAATCGTCTCGCAAAATCACTTTTGTCTAAAATTTTGGCCAAAAAAACCAACAAGAATAATTTTACACTGAAAATTTGAAGAGAAGGGAAACTGTTTCAAAAACCGTAAATGAACAAAATCACTTTTGTTTAAATGTGACCAAATAAATTCAAGAATAATATTTTAACAAGATTTTGGCAAAAAAAAATTCAAGAAATAATAATTAGAATGAAAATGGGAATAGAAGGAAAATTTTCCCTTATGCAGGGGAATAATAATAGAAAAGAGCAAAAAATGGAAAAGATCATTGAAAAGAAATAAAACTAAAAAAAATTTAATAATTAATAGAAATTGAAATTAATAAAAAAACCATAATAAAACATCAACCAATTATCTTACGAATAAATATATTTAAATAATAATAATATTGTTTATATTAGCATACATATATATATATATATATATATTAATCAAATTTATTAAAATATGTTTTTAATATAATAATAAGTTATCATAAATTGAAAATATGCCAAAAATAATATATATATATATATAAATAAAAAAGAAATTAAATTTAAAAACAAAAAATTAGTAATTAATAAAAATAAAGGTTACTAAACAATCTATAATAAAACCTCAATCAATCACTATACAAATAAATACATTTAAATAATAATAAAATTTTGAAATCTTAATACTAAACTATAAATAATTAAAAAAGAGTTAGGAAAAACAAATTAATATATATTAAAAAACAAACTAATACATACTAAAAATAAATACAAGGGGAAAAAATAACAAATAGTTCGTTGCGGGATATTTCTATGTTTAATGTAACGGGAGGGTTTTTTTTTTAAAAAGGAAAATCGTTTCTGAAAAAAAAAAATGTACAAAACGAAAGTCGAGTGGCATGTAACAATTGGTGGCAAAACAGTGTTCAATGAAATGAAAAGAAAAGAAAAAGGTAGGTCTTTTCCAGCGAAGCCGAAAGAAAAGGAATCGTAGTTTTTTTCAAAGCGAAATGGACGCATGAAACAGACATACATGTGATGTGGGGCCCTGTCGTTGGCTAAACCAACTAGTGGATGCTGGTTCCGACGACGAAAGTGCCACGGACTACTTGGGGCTCCATTAGCCACTCAAACTGTGGATTGTTTTTAATTAAATTTTATCTAATAATTAAAGAAACAATAATAGACAAACGGTTAGATGTTTTGGTCATTACATAAGTAATTGTGTCCATGAATTTGACCGTGCATTGCAGTTTTGTTTACTGGATTGAGAGATAGAGATAGCGCCACAGGGTGCCAACGGCCTCAGAAGCAACTGGTGTCCCATCTTTTCTGTTCTGCATCCCATGGCATCTGCACCCAATCGGCATCCACCACCGCTGCCTCCACCTCCACAGCGGATGGCAAAACGTTTGCCAGCCATTTTTCGCATATTTATTTAATATTTTTGTTACGAGTTCAAATATAATAAATTTATGGTTATATATTTATGCATATGTTTATGTTCTTTTATGGTATGGATATTTTTATTTTTAATTTAAAATTTGTTATTTAGATTTAATTTTTTAATTAAATTTATTGTATTTATTTTTGAGCGTTAAGTATATTTATTGTATTTTCTCAATCGGAGGATAGGTGAGGATGGCAGGGGTAATCATTATAAGGGAAGGATAGTCGGACGTGATCTTAAGAATGAGGCTACCCTCCCAACAAAAACAATAAGTAAACGGCCAGCACAAGGTTCAAGGGACCGGAGTGGGGAAGGTGGTTTGAAGATGATTAGAAATAGTGGCGGCGGGGATGGCAGAGCGAGAAGGGTGGCGAAGGGACATTATATGAAGGTGGTGGAGGGTAAAGGAAAGAATATTGCAGACGGATCAAAGGAGAAGCAGAATGTGGAGCAACCAGGCGGAGTCATCAGGGGGGTCAGTGTTCTCTGGTATGTGTTTCCCGCGTTCTCTATCTTCTTATCATCTAGCACTAGAGATAGAATGGATAGGTTTCCTGTTTGCAAAGACCATGAAGATGAAAAGGGCATGAGGGAGCCTGGACGACCCGCTTTAATTCACTGTGAGGGCCATCTGGAATTTTCCCAAGCTGGGAATTCTGGGGAAAAGGGAAAATGCAGCCGGGAGCATAGCCTGAAGGATAATATGGAAGGAACTATAAAGAAATAAAGGAAAGAAATAAAGGAGGGGTGAAGAGGGAGAGGATGGAGAGTGATATGAAGAGGAAAGGAGGCAGGAAAGAGAGAAAGGTTAACATGGAGAGAGAGAGAGTGTGTGTGAGATGGGGAGAAAGGGAGAGAGAGTGATCGGGGAGAAAGGGAGAGAGAAAGTGAGGGAGGGAAGGAGAGATGGATGGAGATAGAGACTAAGAGGGAACAAGAGATAGAGAGCCAAAAACATATGTAAATAGAAGTAGAGAGGGGGGGTGCAAGAAAAGATAGAGAGACATAGATACATATGTAAATGGAAATAGAGAGATAGAGAGTGTGGGGGGGGAGGGGCCGGGGGGTGGGGAGGGAAGGATAAAGAGAGCAAGGAGAGAGAAGAAAGGAGGGAGATCGAGAGATGAGAGAAAGAGAGAGAGAGTAGAAAAAAGAGATATAGAGAGGGAAGAAGAGAGAGAAAAGTCAAGATAGAGAGAAAGAGACAAGAAGGGATGGAGAGAGTGGAAGAGGAGAGAGAGAAACAATAAAAGATATTTCATTGTTAATTATATTGATATTTTGATGCACAACTCTACTTATTCTCCCATGCATATCAATGCAAGTAATTTCCATCTTTCAAAATTATTAACATTAATCAACATATATCAAACACAATTACTTATATAATTGTATTAATAATATTAAAATTACAATTATCTTAATACAAATTCCATGAAAAAGATAATAGATTTTAAGAAAGTTAAAATAAATGTTCACATTAACATAGGTGCTCTTAAATTCGAAACGTTTCTGATAAAACAACTATCGCTTTCCTATTTTAACATTAATGTGGTTGAGACGAAATTGGTTAAATGCTAAAGAATAGTTAAGTTTTCTTCCTTGAAATTGGAATTCATATTCAATTCAGAAACTTATAAAAGAAAAATTACTATATTTATATTTTTATAGTTTAGTACTGATGTCGCCGAAATAAGATTTATTATATTTTAAGGATTTTAAGTTTTATTATTGAAATTCATATATATATATATGTAGAGGAGGGTAGTGTAAACTTATTAAAAACAATTCTTGATGCCTAATACTTCAAGATAAGTTACATCTAATCCACACCAATTTTAGAAGTACATAATTTCATTTTTAACTTTTAGATAGTGTTGACAGGGATCCCTAAGTGATATCTGGAATTAAACAAGGCCTTGTAGATACTGCGTAGCCCAGTAAACATTTGACGCATTCACAATGTGTTCTAGCACATCTGGTTGGCGTCCAAAAAAGTATTAGTCGAATCTTGGATCTACGACACGAAACCACTCTTCAGTGCCCCCACAGCGTCATGGTCCTCCTAATGGATCGATTCTGATGAAATTCCTTGGCGGTCTTGGAGCATGACCAACAACCAGTCTTTAGCAATAGTTTCCTGGCCGAGTTGAATGGTTTAGTTTTTTGCATTTTGGTGTATAAGATTCCAAACTTTTCTTTGTTTTCATAATCGGCAAATTTTTAGAAAGTGGTATTGGAAAATCAAAATAGTGTAAAAGAGGGTACAAAAAGACTCAGCAACAACAAAAATTATCTAGAGCTGTGATGGAGCTTCAGCTAGAGTGTAAGGAAATTTTTAATTTTTATAAATTAATTTTGTAGTAATGTCGCTTTTGTGTTGCCTTTTTTAATCAATCTGATGGATTGGAGTGCATGTAATCTATGGAAGATTTGACTAAAATTGGAGTGTTGCTTTTACCCGAAAATGGAAAATTATAGGGATTTGGATGGTGATTTGAAGCATTCAAGGATTGATAGTTTTATTCGCAAACCCAAGCCTAAGATAATACATGGTGTGCTTGGGATTCACAAGAACTGCATAGAAATTGGTTGGGGAATTCAAGCTTGTCTACTGTAGAAGATAAGTTCTCTTTCAATTTTTTTTTTTATTTTTTTTTTTTATGTAGTTGTAGTCACCACAGGTTTTTTATGTAGTTGTAGTCACCACAGGTGAGATGGGCTACCCATTTCACTTGAATTTCCATTTTTTTCTACTAAAAAGACTTTTAGATTATCACGGTTCCCATATTTACAAAACTAAGAACTTGGAAATTCAAAACTAGCACATAAATGAAAGTAACAAGAAAATGATTAATGAAATTAGATTGCTTATTTTGGAAGAGTGTCCCTCTTTCCACCTTTGGAAGAGTGTCACTCAACTCCAGCTCCACCTCCTCTGTTGTCATTCCCATTCCTCTTGCTCCGACACTGGATTGTATCGAAGGAACTGGTGATGCCATCTTTTTTATTACCGAAAACGCCTTCTTCAATCCTAATAGCAACCTAATTCTACACATCAGTCGTTGAAATCTAATAGGCAGAGTCCTCTTCAAAGATTTGTATGCCCCTTTCTAACGTCTCCAAGTGACTTCAAATATCCGTCATCTACATATTCTTATCGGAAAGCAATTTTGCTCCACTCGTATAAACGATTAATGATGCTTTGCATTGGAGTGAGTAGTGAGATGATCTTCCCAAATCTTTTATTCCTTCGATGTACCTTTGCACCTTTAAGAGAAATTGCTAGTATTAATTGGAGATTTGTTCATACCCCCTTGCGTATGCAAATGACCTGCAACCACGAAACATAATAATATTAATTGGAGATTTGTTCAACCCCCCCTTTCTCCCCCCTCTGGCCTATATAAAGGACTTGCAACTGCATTCTGGCATCATTGGGCATAGCACTAACATCAAAATGTTAATATCACAGCACTCACCAAAGAATGGTCACTCACAAAATTAATTTTATGTTTATCTTAAAATGAATTGTCATCTACTAACAAATATCGAAAATAAAACACCCCCCACTAGAGAATTATGTCATGTAAGAGCTCCCTCCACCAATTGAAAATTAAGAATAAGATTTATTGAAAATTAGAAAACTATTTTTGAATTTATGAAAAAAATAGAAATATTAAACTTTTTCCGAAACTTTCGTTAAAATTGCAAAAATATAGCTAAATAAAGCAGAATCAATTCACTTTTACAACAACACAAATGCTATAGCCTCTACAAAACAAAAAATAACATGTGTTACGTATTAGCTAGTACCTAAATTGAAATTAAAAACAATGGTTTCGCATTAGCGACCATTAACCATACAAAATTGAAAAAATGAAATCCAAGAAAACGCACATGTCCATGAACCTCAATTGACTACACAACATGAATGTACAATTTGCTAAAATGTGCTTTGTTCTCTAATTTGTGATTTGCTATATAATAATGTGTAGATATAAGGTTTCAAACTGAATACCAATCAAACTTAATTGCCAATTTTTTGGACCAAAAATTAAATAAAAACAAACAAAAATTTTAACCAAATATCAACTAAATTAATATGAAAAGAATAATATAATTTTAAAATCTTCTTAATTAAAATAGATATTGATTATCTACTTCAAAAAAAAATTCCTATACGAACTTTAAACTTTCATCTGAGTGAGTTTTTCATGGGTGGGCAATTTGTTAAAAACTTTAATGAGTCTTTTACTAAAATCTCACGCTTTGAAGAATAATATGAAAAATTTAACTCTTTGTAATAAATAACATTTGAGAGATTTTATTCTTTGTATATGGAAAAAAGAAATTGAAATATAAATTAAACAATCAAATCTGTATATTTAATAATGTGGCTAGTGAAACAAAACACTAAATGTGTAATACCATGCCCATGGTAGGTATAATAATATACCTAGAAAACAAGACCAACACAACAAAACACTAGCTTCTACTCTGAAATAAAGTTTCTTATTACAAGAACTCCTAATACACTAGTTTCTTAAATATTTAAAAATAAATTCATATTCTTGACAATTATGTCTCACTTCACCTAATTATTTTTTAAAGAAACAAAATTAAATTAATTTTTACAAAACTACATTATTGATTCAAAAATGTAACTAGAAAACAAGATCAAGTTTAAACACCAACACCAGAAAGCTTTAGTTACGAAACACTCTTAAATGAAATTCTTATTACAAAAACTCTAATACAATTAATTTCTCTCTGAACAAACAAAAACTAAATCATAAATTCTACGTACTTATAAAAAACTAAATATAAAAGCTACATGAACCTAACATAATCTATATGTGGATCAAATCAAAAATAGTTGGATTGAGAATGCCCACAGATCAAATCAAAGATAGTTGAATTGAGAAGTTGAATTGAGAATGCCCACACAGGGAGAATATCGAAGTTGTGACTTTGCTCCCTTGCGCAGAATGTTGGAATAATCATATTGGCCTAGTAGTACTTATTGAAAAAAGAAAATGAAATCTCAAAAAATGGCTTCAAGCCTTAGGGCTTTCCAATTTACTTATAATTTTTTTACGGAGAATCACATGATTTTTTACTAAAGTGGCATTGCTAAAATCTTAAGACATGCACTTTAAGAAACTCTCTCATAAATGTTGGAAAATATGCTTGAACTGACCTAACTTCTTCAATATCTTACAGAAAGAAGTGCACATAAAATGTGGTGCTTGACAATGACAATTGGCTTCATGCCCTACTTCTTCAATATCTTACAGAAAGAAGTGCACATAAAATGTGGTGCTTGACAATGACAATTGGCTTCATGCCCTACTTGACAATGAAAATGACAATTGGCAATTGGCTTCATGCCCTACTTGACATTGACAATGACAATGACAATTGGCTTCAGTGGCAGAGCAAGCTCTCCAAACTCCGTAGCCTTGGCATTCGTGGACCCTGCCTCCCTTGTGACTTAAATCTCAAAGAAGTTGGGTGTAATAAAAAACCTACTTGACATTGACAATGACAATGACAATTGGCTTCAGTGGCAGAGCAAGCTCTCCAAACTCCGTAGCCTTGGCATTCGTGGACCCTGCCTCCCTTGTGACTTAAATCTCAAAGAAGTTGGGTGTAATAAAAAACTGCATGCATGCAGCAACAAAGTTCACGAACTGAAAGTGGTAAATGAATCGTCTCGCAAAATCACTTTTGTCCAAAATTTTGGAAAAAAAAAACCAACAAGAATAATTTTACACTCAAAATATGAAGAGAAGGGAAACTTTCTCAAAAATCGTAAATGAACAAAATTACTTTTGTTTAAATGTGACCAAAGAAATTCAAGAATAATATTTTAACACGATTTTGGCAAAAAAAAATTCAAGAAATAATAATTAGAGTGAAGATAGGAATAGAAGGAAAGTTTTCTCTTATGCAGGGGGAATAATAATAGAAAAGAGAAAAAAATCGAAAAGATCATTGAAAAGAAATAAAACTAAAAAAAAATTAATAGTTAATAGAAATTGAAATTAATAAAAAAACCATAATAAAACATCAACCAATTATCTTATGAATAAACACATTTAAATAATAATAATATTGTTTATATTAACATATATATATGGATTAATCAAATTTATTAAAATATATTTTAATATAATAACCAGTTATCATAAATCGAAAATATATCAAAAATCATATATATAAAGTTAAATAAAAAAGAAATAAAATTTAAAAACAAAAAATTAATAATTAATAGAAATAGAAATTATTAAACAATCTATAATAAAACCTTAATCCATCATTATATAAATAAATACATTTAAATAATAATAAAATTTGAAATCTTAATATTAAACTATAAATAATCAAAAAAAAATTAATAAAAACAAATTAATATATATAGAAAAAACAAACTAAAACTAAAAATAAAATTAAATACAATGGGAAAAAATAACAAAATAGTTCATTGCGGGATATTTCTATGTTTAATGTAACGGGAGTTTTTTAAGAGAGAAAAATCGTTTTTGAAAAAAAAAAAAAAATACAAAACGAAACTAAATTGTAACTCGGAAGTTGGGTGGCATGAAACAATCGGTGGCAAAACAGTGTTCAATGAAATGAAATCAAATCAAAAGAAAAAGGTACGTCTTTTCCAGCAAAAGAAAAAGAAAATTGGGTGGCATATTACAATCAGTGGTAAAGCCGTATTTAATGAAATCAAATCGAAAGAAAAAATAAGTCTTTTCGAGCAAAGCCGAAAGAAAAGGAATGAATCATTTTTTTTAGAGCGAAATGGACAGACACGTGATGTGGAGTTGGGGAGTTTTTAGTGCTAAAGTATCAGCGAAAAAATCGTTTTGGAAAAAGAAAACACAAAATGAAACTAAATAGTAACTCGGAAGTTGGGTGGCATGTAACAATCTGTAGCAAAATAGTGTTGGATGAAATCAAATCAAAAGAAAAAAATAGGTTTTTTCCAGCACTAATATAGTTATGTATTTATTCACACATTCAATTATGTACTTATAAATGACTTAATTCTCATTAATATAGTTATGTACTTATTCACACATTCAAATAAGAGTTATTTCAAAAGATTTCAATCTTTTATTTTTTATTTCAAAAATGTTAAAAATGACCATATTAAACACTTCAACATCTAATTTTTAAATCTTCTATGAATTTCAAATACATTAAAGAAACTAATTTCACACAAAACAGAATAAAAATAATAATAACTTAATTCATTGTTATGTGTAATGCAATAATATAATCATTCACCCATTTGAGTAAGTGTTGCTCTAAAATATTTGATCTCTTAACTTTTATTTCAAAATTAATAAATAATAAGTAAAAACCACTAAATGTAACTTTTAAAAGAGAACTATGAAGGATTTTGATCAAGTTCATAACCATGTTTAAACTAACCATGGTATTTTTTTAATAAAAACATATTGTTTTGCATTATGTTGTTTGTAGTGTAAATATCCTTATTGCTTATTTTTTTAGTGCGCCTCTACGCCAAAAAACAATATATCAATAGAAGTACTCATAGTGACTTTTTCACATCTCTTCC
This sequence comes from Pinus tabuliformis, assembly GCA_031772625.1. Lineage (NCBI taxonomy): Eukaryota > Viridiplantae > Streptophyta > Pinopsida > Pinales > Pinaceae > Pinus > Pinus tabuliformis. The sequence goes on from CM062807.1 coordinate 1,132,175,547, forward strand.
CAAAAAAAAGTCCATTATTAGATTAGATACACTTATAATTTATGCCTCTTCTCATTGTTTTTAAGACATAAACACTTTTTATTATAAAAAACAGTTTTCATTAGTAACACAACAAGATTTAATTCTAATATATTATGATTCTTATGTCAATAAGAACGGTACAAAAAATAATACCTCTTTTAACATAATATTTGATTAATTATAATGTGTCCCAAAAAAATTTTAAATAATTACAATATATTATTTACAGTAATATATAAATTCTATAATATTATACTTTTGATGATCTTAATAATTAATTAATTTTCGTATAAATATGATTATATAATGTCAAATAAAATATAAATATAAATATTTTATTTTTGTTTATATATATTTTTAATTAAATATAAAATATAGTAAACTTATAGACATCAATGACGTGTATTTATTAGTAGTGTTACATATATTTTGACCAACGGACACCCAACCATTTTTTACATGTTTGGGATAGTCTTTTATTTCAGATATAATATTTAATTGTGATTTGAAGTTGATCGTTTTGAAACTCATGTCATGAATAATTTCTAAAACAAATAAGGACGGCTGCCAAGCAGCAAGTCCCTCCCAATGCAAAAAGTTTTGCGGGAATGGTTCGGGTAGATTTAGTATAGTCCTAGGTTGGAGTTCGACCAGATTCACCTGTAAAAGAAGAAGCAGAGAAAATAGCACCAACCGCTCCTCATGAGCAGTACAGAGTTGAATTGGGAAGGCCCTGATCTCATATCAAAGGTGCCTTTCTTTCACACTTGTTTTCTTCACAAGGATTATTTTAGACCCAATTGTTCAGAGGATTTGGAGTAGAGTTGCTTGCAACTCAAAATCCGACGCCTTCATAGTAATTTGGACCATAAAACAATTTGAACTTCGACTACACTTAGAAGAAGGAAACAAAGGATAGTGATTAGAACAACGATATTCTGGAATCATATAACTGGAAATTCAAGCAAGCAAGATCCTTTGAACTTTTCAAAAAAGAACAAGAACAAATGCAGAGGTGTGAAAAATGAACTAACATAAGTGAACCATATATAAAACTCATCATAATAACCATCATTCATATGAACAACCAACTCCCTATCTTGCATTATAGTGCCCAAAGGCATTCTCACTGTTATTTACTTGAACAAGTATTATATACGTAATAATGAAACTACAACTTTGATATACTACACCATATTATGCTCCCAGTTTAAATCGAGATCTACTGGGAGAGTTGATCCTTTCCTATCTCAGCTTGCGCTTCAATTCGAATTTGTACAAGTACTATATATGTAATAATAGCTTGCGATCCACATCATTTGAACTATAGAAATATTTATGAAATGCTTTTGAAACTCCGCCAGGTGCAACTCTGCGAGAGAGGTGGGTACCATTTATGAGGATAAGTCGATTTGAAACACCACAATATAGGTGGTTGCATTTTGACATCGTTTCAGATTCAGATTCTGATGCTGGAGAGGAAGAGCTAGATAGTGATTCAGATGCATAGCTAACAACACCACTTCCAATTCAAAACCCATCATAGCCATAAAAAAAAATCATTCACCTACGTCTAAAACCAAGACTTCTTTGTTTTGTGTTCATAGAAGAAAACAGTGTGCATAATTCATAGACACCAGAAAGCGGACATCGGGCCCGAGGAACGGAGTAGTTCCCTCACCCGATTGATTGATGGATGGCACTACACGAATTAGAATTCCCCTGACATAGTTATAGCTCAGGTTTGATGTGGGAGGAGAGACCATCAAAATTGCCTTCTTGGATTGAAAAAGAAAGCCTGAAAACTCCAGCACCCTTGCATACTGAATTGACCAGATTGAGACACCATGTGAGCATTTTATATCATCTGGATATGACACCTCACCCATTGGATGGATGAGCCACTTCGTTCATTTTACTTATTGGTGGCCCCTCTCAAATAACCAACTAAATCCATCAGTATGTAAAGGAAGGCGCCGCCAAGGCATGGAGGGTAAAAGTAAAGTGTGGTTCTATCTATGGGAGCATCCATTGATAGCCCTAACGTGCACTCAGGTAATTATGATGCCTTCCTACGCCAACAAAGTATCGCACATTCTTCTCGTGATGTGCACTCAGGTAATTATGTTTCCTTCCTACGCCAACAGAGTGTCACCCGTTCTGCGCTAGACTATTTTTTGGTATAATTTGCGATCAATTGAAAAAATTCTTTCCATTCATAGTCAGAGCCAGTCATTTCCCATAGCTGACCCAAGTGGAAATGCAATTGATTAAAGAGGTGATCCTGCTACTACATTCTACGATGACAGGTCCGATGACAAGTGGCGAAGAAGATACCTCATAAAAGTACCACAACCCTCAAAGCAAATTTAAGAAATCACCTTCAAAAAATGTCATATATCTCTTGACAAGTAGTCAATATGCATTCAAATGCCCATGTGGGATGGCAGCAATGCTTAGTTTTAGACTTTTGGTCATGTTTCAAGTCTTTTAGTTTTACATTCATATCTGAGTGGTCTTGTAGGAGAACGAGAATTGAAGGAAATATCAATAGAAAAGGAACAATTCGAAGAGTCATACGATGTTATGACAACAAACCTTCTTACTATCAAAAAGGGTAGAACAATCTTCACACAAATAAATAAATTACTGGAAATATGAATTAGGTACTTAGGTAAAAATGAGGCAAATTGATGTCCTAATATTTTGAGGCATTGATTGGTATTAGATAACATTGAAAAACGGCTGCAAGATACCATTAAAGAGATGCCACCGTATTAGAAAATCTTCAAATGCAGTTTCAGGGAGTAGAAAGGGAGTTGGTCCTCAAAGAAAATTCATGTACACGCATGCAGGCCATTCAATCCAAATTGGAAACAGAGAAAGCTCAACTTGAGTCTCAAATCAAAGAATACACTAGGGCAGTGGAAAATATTGAAACGAAATTTCAGGGATTAGGATTAGAAAGGGAATTGGCTGTCAAAGAAAATTCTTGCACAAGTGCGGACTGCCAAGCCGGAGGAAAAGAGGAACCAAGAAGTAGTTCGTGGTTCTGTTCCTATTTTTCCGTCCAGGTAATGTCTTTGCTTCGCGTAAGCCAAAGGCGTAGTTTTCTTGGTATCTTTCTCAGTGCCAACGTAGTCCTCATGTATCATAGATGTGTTAATGCATGTAATGTTTGTCGTGTTTCCAATATTGTATTACCGTAGTAACTCCGCATTTGTTTAGAGACTTTTCTTTGTATTCTGTCTATTAATATTTTGTACCAAGTTGACTGCAAGCCCCCATGCCATCTCGACGAAACCACTCTGGGTCAGGGTATATCCCCATCGGACCCCATTATGATGGATCTATTATGTTTTTCTTAGTAATAAAATCAATTTTCGTATTCGCCATAGTCGGAACGAAAATCATGGGGTTGGGACGCGCAACAACGAGACCACAGTGGATTGGTTTCGATGGGGTATCAAGAGAGCAAGTAGTGGATGAAATAGGGGATCGATAGAGCATTTCACCTTAACCTAGGTGCAAGATACAACATTGTAATGAAGCCACCTCTCTAGGTGACCCCTTCGACTAAAGGAACATGTCTCGCTGCCTTCGCTGGTAAGTACCATCGTAAGCCTAGTGCAGAAGAAAGTGTTTATGGTAGGTGTCCCATGAGCATGTGTCCTATATTTGGAAGAACTTGAAACCTGGAAAGATTTCACTGGGAACTGAATTTGGAACAGGCTTAAGGCCATATATAAAGGGTAAATGGGGGTTACCCCTAATATAAGATACAAGACTGGGCTAACTATGGCTACCAATTCTAAAGTTCCTTCTACAAAACCTAGGACAACTGAGACTATGACTGCTCCCGAAGTGCCTACGGAAAACAATCTTGATTGAGGAACTGTTATAGTCATCCAAATTTCGAATTGACTAGGAATTCAGGTGGAAGAATATGAAAGCAAATTATTTACATTCGAATCTGAGAAAGAAGACTTCAAGGATGAAATTCTAGAACTGTCCAACAAGATTGTTAAGCTGGAACAAATTTCTGTGGTGGCATCGAGCAATGTTGACAAACTACTACTAGCAATAGACAAAAGCGTTGAGCTAGCTCAACAAGAAAAAATGATAGCTAATATGAAAGCTTGGGCTGAATTTGATTGTTCCAATAGCCAATTTCAGGATGCAATTTATACAAATGCAAGTCTGCAATCACAAATTCAAGGTAAAATTAAACTTATTTTTGTGCATGTAGTATGTGTTTGAAAAACTTTTCTGTGTCCCGCGTTATGTTGAATATCAATTCTTTTGTAATGATATATCAAAGTCAAGAGAGCAAAATATGGAGCTTCAACAATTACAACAAAACCATCTGCTGAGAAAGAGGTCAAAGCTAAGTAAGAACTACATAACATCCAACTAAAATTGAATCAAGGTTTAGACAAAAGGAGTGAATTGGAAGAAACTAGAGTAAAACTGCAGGAAAATGTTTCTAGCTTGTCACACACTATCAACAAAGTTCAAAAGGATAATGTTGGTTTAGTTTCCAAGTATTTATTTGCACAGATTTATAAGCTTTCCTCAGGCCAACTAACTTTACCTTTCATGCATTTTTCCTATGCGAGTGGTCTTGCCATGCTAAAATCTTGAAACAAGATCAGCTTGGGACAAATGATTAAAATGTGAATTTAATTTTCACCTTTACTTTTATGATATTTGATTTTCACAGATAAAACATTTGATGCAGTACCTTGTTCTGGAAGATGATGATGTGAGGTACACATCCGTCCTTTTCATTTAACTAATAGGGTCTTTTTATCTTGTATAGGAAGGCCTACAACTCACCATTTAGACTTGAACGCTGAAAACCAAAATGCATATGATAATGCACAAGTTATGCTACACCCAAAATAAGAGGTGATTGAATATCTACTTAAAAAACTTGCAGAAGTTAATTTGACAAACAACATATGGGGAAATGAAGTAAATTAGCTTTGTCAGGAGTCAATTGACAAGGCTCAATTGATACTACAACTCCAAGAAAAACAAGAAGCACTAGAAGAACAAAATGCACAGGTTCGAGTATCTCTCAACTTTCTGATAGATAAGTCATTCATTCAGTTGTGCTCTATAATTTCTAGAGTGAAATTTTCCTTTTCCTTGTGGAAGCATATTAATGTAAGAGAAATATCAAAACACTACATAAAATCCCTAAATAGTCATGCTATAGTTTGTGTATATTTTGAATCTTACAGGTTCGTGCATAAGTGCTTGCAGTTGAACACACTGTTGTTTAATTCAAAAGGCCTTGTCTAGTTGGATCTGTTACAGTGCTATTTTGTGCCCAAGTAGTTGGATATGTTCTGGTACTATTTCGTGCACAAGTGCTTGCAACTGAACACATTGTTGTCTAAATCAAAAGGTTGTGTCCAGTTGGATCTGTTCCGGTGCTATTTCCTGAGAAAAAGTCCCTTACAGGCTACTATGACCAGGAAGGTGAAGCAAAGGCACTCAATATGAATATTGAAGGTGTTTTACCAAGTGTTGTCAAGTGTGAAGACCAGATGTCCTAAAGTTCACAGGGCGATGGAAAGTTAAAGTATGAAACCTTGCAGACTGAAAACATTAAGTGTTACTAAATATTAGGAATTTGAACCCATCAATTGATTAACTTAAGTGATAGTGCCTCCCAAGGTGTCTTCAACTGATGCCAACATTAGTTTGTTGTTTTTGAAAATGCTATGAAAATGCGAAAATGCTGAGGGAAACAAATCAAAATATCATATGCTTTTGGCCTCCCACCTCGGGAAAAGGCCAAATAAGATGGCAAAAACAATGGCATTAGGAAAATATACGGAGGCTCATAAAAAATTTGGTTATTTGTCACAACAATTTGCTGAAAGTAATGTTAACTCTAATTTTTTTATTACTATAGTCCTAGTCATGCCTGCGGCAAGGACTAATAAAATAGTTCCTTGCTCAATGTTTCTATGTCCCTAAAGGGGGTTTTAACGCTAAAGTCGTAGGTTAAAAATCATTTTTGAAAAAGAAAACACACAATGAAACTAAACTGTAACTCGGAAGTTGGGTGGCATGTAAGAATCGGTGGCAAGCGGTATTCATTGAAATCAATCAAAGAAAAAAGTAAGTTTTCTCAAGTAAAATCGAAAGAAAATGAATCATTTAAAAAAAAAGTGAAATGGAGGCATGAAATATACGAAACACGTGATGTGGGGTCATGTCGTTGGCTACCAACTAGCGAATGAGGGTACTGACGACGAAAATGCCACACACTTCGACCTTCGTTACCCACTAAAAATATGCATGGTTTTTAATTAAATTTAATTAAATATGTGTTCAATCTCCCCTTGCCTGCGCAAAGTACTTGCAACTGTATCAATTTCGGTATTATTGGACATAGTAGTGACATAACAATGTCAGTGTCAAAGCACCCCACAATATGCAAAGGACCCGGTTCTCCTACATATACTCCATCCTTCGCATAGAAAAATCTCTACACAAGGAAACATAATAATTACACCGAAGGTGTTCTTATGATGGGTTTTGTTGGGCAGATATTCAGCCAATGACAAACGCTCAATTTCATCTTCCTCAATCGAACCATTTTTTTATCATGTGGCAAAAAACAACGATTAGAAAGTTTCAAATTAATTATGTTTTTTTGGACAATATTTCAGTAAGCATGATTACTAGTGATTGGCATAATTACAGTTTCTTTTGCCATGGTTTTGTGTCTCCAAAACCACGGCAGGGAAATTTCTTGTCGTTGACACCACATTTTTTTTTATCTCTCAACTCTCAAGCCATTTTAGACTTTTAGCCTCGTAGAATATATTACAAGCTTTTTACTGTGAAACAAGTCCACTGATAAAAGTTATGATCCCATCGATTGAATTTCCATTAGAATTAGTAGATCCAATTTCTTTATCATCATGTGTAAGCATCTTGAATGAGTAGAATATGACCATTATAGAGGTAGATCAATGAGGTTATGCAGCTTTTCATTTCCATTTTATATTTCATAGAGCCATGTTGACTTGGTAATTTTACTTTAGATCAAATGATCTATACCAAGATCTATGGATCCCAACTTCTATTTAGCATTGCATCGATCAAACTCTTTACTAAGTATGGGATCATCCCATGATGAATTATTTGTTTGTGCAGGCTACAACTTCAACTAAATTGATTGCAAGCAAAGAATAAGTGAAACATATAGAGGAAGTAGTGAAGGTTATGGAGATCAAACTCGCGACTGAAATGGATCCTGAGGAAGCTCATGCCTACAGTCCTGCACAAGAGGTTCTCGCGACTGAGAAAACAATCGATGAAAGCCCCACCACCATAGAGAAATATAGAGAGGAAATGACTGTAATGTCGCTTGCCTCGGACCCTGAAGCAAAATCGGCCCCGGTGGAATTCGACAGAGTGTCAAAACCCGAGGATTCTACGCAAGTGCTCGAACAAGCCGAGACACCAAAAGAATGAAACGTGAGTCAACCTCCCGTCGAAGCTATGGTCGTCAAAGAAAAAGCTAGAGGAGTTAGTATTGAAGAGAAGGTCGATGCTAAGGGTGAGTGTGAAGAATATATTGATAGGCATGGAAGGAAAATAAATAGATATGTGAATGTTCTAAGGATGGGTGTTTATGTAGGAAACTTATATAATGATATTATTATAGAAAATATTCATTTTAGTTTAATACTGTATTTCACAGATTCGATTCAGTTTAGTTCGTGGTCACTTCCATTAATTGAATAGGTTGAATGATCTGATCGATTGTTTCTCATATATTCATATCTAACTTGTTCAATCATTTCAAAATATAGGTACTCGAGGTTGTATAATTTTCTTTTTTTTAGTTTATCTGAAATCACATATTTTGCAGTAGTAATAATTGCAGAGAGATGCTTATTTGTTAGCACATATGACGTTTGATCTTCCACCATTTTGATCAAATAGATCTAGTATTATAAATAAAAGTCTTTTCAAATTTTGTTCGAAGGGTTGAGGGGGATTTCACCATTTTGAGTACAGAGAAGTAGTATTATAAGTAATATTGTATCAAATTTTATTGGACAGTTTAAGAGTGAGAGTAATTTATGATGTTAACACTATTTTAGAAAGTGTTACAGGTTTGATTAAGCCTCACAAAATATTGTTGGGTGGGCATAAGTTAATGATAGTCTCTCATGGCACGTTTCCACAATGAATTTAAAGATGGTGTAAAAAGATGAAATGTAAGAAAATTAGTTGGATTTCTAAATACATATTTTTTATTTATAAAATATGTGCTTAACTATCTGAATTTTGAGTTTTCTAACTTTCGTATGTTATATGTCATGCAAATGTTTCCATTAGTGCATTCTTTGGGTTTCTAAATAATGAAAATGAGAAATCTTCTTACAAAAACCAGTGGAATTGTAGAAAACATTTTGTTCTTATGCAAAACTATCTTTTCAAAATTTATAATCTTCTATATGTGTGTGTGTGTGAAAGTCATTATATCCTTATATTGCAAGGCCTTTTGTTAGTGCAACCTAAAAGGATCTTACCATTGTTCAAACACTCCTTTTTTAAGGGTTTTTGTGAAGCACAAACTAAGTGAGGGAAGGAACTATAAATAAATAGAGGAAAGGGGAGGAGGGAGGGATGGACGGGGGGGTGCGGTTGGAAGAGGATGGAGAGTGATATGAAGAGGAAAGGAGGCGGGAAAGAGAGAAAGGTAAATATGGAGAGAGAGAGAGTGTGTGTGTGTGTGATGGGGGAGAAAGGGAGAGAGATAGCGAGGGAGGGAAGGAGATATGGACGGAGATAGAGACTAAGAGGGAACAAGAGATAGAGAGCCAAAAACATCTGTAAATGGAAGTAGAGAGGGGGGGTGGGGGGGGGGCACAAGAAAAGATAGAGAGACATAGATACATATGTAAATAGAAGTAGAGTGATAGAGAGTGGGGAGGGGCAGGGAAGGATATAGAGAGCAAGGAGAGAGAAGAAAGGAGGGAAATTGAGAGATGAGAGAAAGAGAGGGAGAGAGAGTAGAAGAAGAGAGAGAAAAGTGGAGATAGAGAGAAAGAGACAGGGAGGGGTGGAGAGAATGGAGAGGGAGAGAGAGAAATAATAAAAGATATTTCATTGTTAATTATATTGATATTTTGATGCACAACTCTACTTATCCTCCCATGCATATCAACATAAGTAATTTCTATATTTCAAAATTATTAACGTTGATCAACATATATCAAACACAATTACTTATGTAATTTTTGTTAATAACATTAAACTTACAATTATCTCACTGCAATTTCCATGAAAAAGATAATAGATTTTAGATTTTAGGAAAGTTAAAATAAATGTTGACATTAACATTATGTGCTCTTAAATTCCAAGCATTTCTTATCACTTTCATATTTTAACATTAACGTGGTTGAGACTAAATTGGTTAAATGCTAAAAATTAGTTAAGTTTTCCTCCTCGAAATTGGAATTCATATTCAATTCATAACCTTATAAAAGCAAAATTCCTATGTTTATAATTTTATAGTTTAGTAATAGTGCCGCTAAAATAATATTTATTATATTTTAAGGATTTTAAGTTTTATTATTGAAATTCATATATATAGAGGAGGGTAGTGTAAACTTATGCTTAATACTTTCAAGATAAGTTAGATTTAATGCACACTAACTTTAAAAGTACATAATATTTTTCTTTCTTTCTTTTTTTATTTATTTATTTTAGATAGTGTTGACAAGGATCGCTAAGTGATATCTGGAATTAAACAAGGCCTTGTAGACACTGCATAGCCTAGTAAACATTTGACGTATTCACATATCTGATTGGCGTCCAAAAAAGTATTCATCTAATCTTGGATCTACGACACGAAACCACTCTCGAGTGTCCCCACAGCGTCATGGTCCTCCTAATGCCTCGATTCTGGCGAAATTTCTTGGCTATATTGGAGCATGACCAACAACTAGTCTTTAGCAATAGTTTTGTGGCCGAGTTGAATGGTTTAGTTTTTTGCATTTTGGTGTATAAGATTGGAAACTTTTCTTTGTTTTCATAATCTTCGAATTTTAAGCAAGTGGTATTGGAAAATCAAAATATTGTAGAAGAGGGAAAAAAAATTAGTAACAACAAAGAACTATTGAGAGATGTGATGGAGCTTTAGCTAGAGCGTAAGGAAGTTTCTAATTCTTGTAAAAATTAATTGTGCAGTAATGTCGTTTTTGATAAAAATGGCAATGTTGTATTAAAAGAGATAAAACCCATTGGTCAACTCTACGAAAGAGAGTCTGAACTAGGAGAGTCTGGCTCTGCATAATGCTCTACATTTCTCATGTACATTACACAATATATAGTAATCATGGTTTTAGGGAAATTAGAACAATAACTTAAGAAATAGGAACTAATTCCTATCCTAAGGTCACGTGAACCAATTCACACTATTCTAGGATATTCTCCATTATCTTCAACACTCCCCCTTAATTGAGAAGGGGTTCAAAAATATGCCTAACATCTCCCTAAAAATTTCAAACTTAATCCTGCCAAGAGGCTTAGTGAAAATGTCTGCAACATTATCACATGTATTACAATATACCAAATGGATTTCTTTGGATTGCACTTTCTCCCTGATGAAGTGGAATTGTGTATCAATATGTTTAGTGTTTTTGTGGAACATCGGATTATTAGCAAGTTTGATTGAACTTTGATTGTCACATATGATTGTTGTTGTGTCTATATGTTCTTCCCCGACATCCTGGAGAATTCTCCGCGACCAAAATGCCTCACACGTTGCTGCACACATGGCTTGATACTCTGCTTCCGCTGAGGATAAGGAGACTGTGTTCTACTTCTTGCTGCTCCATGTGATCACCCTGAAACCAATGCTGAATGCATAACCTATTATGGATCTGTGATCATCTACATTTCCAGCCCAATCTGAATCTGCAAATCCTGTCAATCTAACATTAGAAGAGTTAGTGAATAATACCGTAATCTACAGTACCTTGTAGATACCTCAAAACATTTTTCGCTGCATTCCAATGGATTTCAAGTGGCTTGGACATATATTGGCTTAACACACTGATTGCATAAGCCAAATCTGGTCTAGTGGTGGTTAGGTAGATTAGACTCCCAACCAATTGTCTGTAAAGTGTCGCATCTACCTCCTTTGAGCCATCTTCACTCTATAGTTTGATGTTTTGTTGTAATAGTATTGCCGCAGGCTTACACTGATCCATCTTAAATCTCTCTAACAGGCCTTTGACATACTTTCCTTGGGACAGAAATGTTTTTCCTGAATCTCTCCAAATTTCAAGACCCAAACACTATCTCAACTCACCAAGGTATTTCATTTCGAATACATGTGACATCTGTTGCTTGATTTCTTTGATCAAATATGTAGCATCACCTGTAATGATCAAATTGTCTACATATAGAGAAATCATCACTGTGCGCCCTTGTTCATCTTGCATGGTGTAAATATTAGGGTCATTTTTGCTTCTATTGTAGCCAAATTGTAGAAAAAATGAATCAATCTTTTCATACCAAGACCTGGGTGCTTGCTTTAGTCCATAAAGTGCTTTCTTCAATCTACAAACTAAATGTTCTTTCCCTTTTTGGACAAACCCTTCAGGTTTCTCTAAATTAACCTCCTCTTTTAGTTCTCCATTTAAAAATGAAGACTTTACATTTAGTTGGTGTATCATCCAATGTTTCTTAGTAGCTAAAGCAATTAACATTTTGATAGTGTTTAGTTTAGCTACAGGGGCGAAGGTTTCTTCATAGTCTATACCTTCTTTTTGTGAATACCCCTTTGCTACCATTCTAGCTTTTAATTTTTCTATGGTTCCATCCGCATTAATCTTCGGTTTGTATAACCATTTACAACTTATGGTTTGTTTTCCTTCAGGAAGTTCAACTAGTTCCCAAGTGTTTTTTCTGATTATTGATTCATATTTATGTTCCATCGTTGTTTTCCATTCTCTACATTCATTTGCTTCTTTATAACTAAAAGTTTCAACCACATTCATCATACTAGTTATAAAAGCATTTTCCCTATGTCTTGTAGGAAATTGAGCTTTCCTACCTGATCTCCTGAGAGGTGGGGTAGCCTCAAACCTTGTCTGATCATCATTCTCTTTTTCTTCTCGCTGCTGTTGCTGTTGTTCTATATGCTATTGTTGCTGCTGCTGTATCTGTTGTATCTGCTGTTGTTGCTACTGCTGTTCATCTTCTGCCTTTGTATGTTGTTGATCCTGATTGTTTTTTTATTCTTCTTCCACCAAGTACGGAATATCCCATTCCTCGTTGTGCTCATCGGATTCTTCATGATCCTGTTCATGGAATTTGACATCTCTACTAACAAAAATTTTGTGAGTAGAGGGATTAAATAATCTATAAGCTTTATGTTGTGAACAATACCCTATAAAGGTACATCTAATGGCTTTTGAATCTAGTTTTCTTCTGTCTTCCTTTGGAATATGGGAAAATGCTTTAGATCCAAATACTCTTAAGTGTTTTACTGTAGGCTTAAATCCATATAATGCTTCATAAGGAGTTTTAAACTCAAGATTCTTTGTAGGACTCCTATTTTTCAAATAAACTGCAATATTCAATGCTTCAGCCCAAAAACCATTCGAAAGATTCTTACCTTTCAACATGCTCCTAGCACATTCCACTAGTGTTTTGTTCTTTCTCTCAGTTACTCCATTTTCCTGTGGAGTATGGGGTACTGTGAACTGCTGCAATATTCCATGGTCTTTACAATACCTAATAAGCTCATCTTTCTTGTACTCTCCCCCTTGATCGGACCAGAGAATTTTTATATGTTTCCCTGTTTACCTTTCAATCATGTTTTTGAACTGCTTAAAGTATTCAAATGTGTGACTCTTCTTACTCAAGAAATAGACCCAAGAAAACTTTTTGCAGTCATCAATAAACAGTAAAAAATATAGAGCACCTCCTAATGAATTTGTTTGCATGGGTCCACATAGGTCTGTATGCACTAATTCAAGTATATCCCTCTATTTCTTTTCCACTCGAACAAGGAATTCTTCTCTATGCATTTTTCCTAATGTACACGCATCATAATCATTATGTACTTGCTTTAGCATAGGAAGACCTCTTACCATTTCCTTCTTCTGTAGTAACAACAAATCATTGTAGTTGATTTGACCAAATCTCTGATGCCATAGCTCTTTTGTAGTCAAACTCACTGTTGTCAAGGCTCGAACAGGTGCAGGTCTTACATCCAACTTCTACAAACCTCCTGTTCGTATTCCTATAGAAATTGTCTTCATGCCATCCAGCAGATCTTTAATTTAATAGTTAGATTTTAAAAATTCAACTTTAAGATCTTGATTTGTAATCATGGATACAGAAATCAAGTTCTTTGTTACACCGGGCACATAGATGACATTATGAATTTGTTTTACATTACCATTAGGTAGAATGACAGAAATTTTCCCAAATCCTTTGATCTGATGACTTCTATCATCACCTAGGTAAATCTATGCTCCTTCGTTGATTTCTTTAAAATATTCGAACCAATGCTTGTTCCCTGTCATATGTGTTGCTGCTCCTGAATCTACATACCAAATGTTTGCATCAATATTCTCATCACGATCTGCCATGAACAATCTGAAATTCTGCACATGATTTTCATTCGCGAGATGACCTGCATGTCATTTCTTCTTCCGATGTTCTTCATGATATTTCTTCTTTCTGCACTCTCTGGCAATATGACCAATTTTTTGCAATAAAAACATTTAATTTCAGAGTTGTTTCTATTCAGATTCATACCATGGGTCTATTTTGGTATTTTCTGTGAATATCCTCCGTTTTGCTGTTGCAGATTTCCTTTCCCTTTGAAGAAGTTCTTCTTCGCCATCAATGCAAGATCGACACTCTGGGGCTTCAAAGTCGTTCTTCTTTCTTCTTCTTGCATCATTATTCCTTTTAGTTCTTCAAACTTAGGGATTTTCTCTCTCGCATTTATCCTAGTGATGAACATTTGGTAGTCATCGGTCACACCATTCATGGTAATTGTTACAAGATTTGTATTGTCAACTGTATGACCAGTGTCTACCAATTTGTTCTCCAGATCTTTGATCCTTGCTATGAAGGCAAAAACTGTTTCATTCTCCTCCATCTTCAGGGATAAGATCTCGAACTTCAGAAACAAAAGATGCTTTGTATTCCTGATCTCATACAGATCCTTCAGAATTCCCTAGATCTCGTTAGTTATCTTACACTCTCTGATGTGTGGTATGATGCAGTCTTTCACTGACATCTTCAACAACGTCTTTGCTCTACCTTCTCACTTCTCCCAATCTGGGATCGATGTTGATCCAGCCGCTGGCTTCGGCTCATCCCCATTTACAATTGTCCAAGCACTCTGCACTTCTAACAGAGTCTGCATCTTGAATTTCCAATTTGCATAATTGGAACCATCGAGCTTGTTATGCTCATTCAAGCATGCTTCAAACATATTATTATTCATCTTGGAGATTTAGACAAAAAAATAAATAAATAAAATAAAATAAAAAAATCATCGACAGGTAAAAAGAAGATGTTAGATTTACCCCAGATCTGTGACAAAGACAAATCACTAATATTCAATGTTGTTTGATCTTGTAGCACACCCGCAGATCACTGTGGCTTCCTTCACAACCTCCAGACAACCTTTTGTTGTCAGCCTCTGCAGCCTTCTTCAGGATGCATCCTTCTCTCGGAGCCTTTTTGTTATTTACATGATCATCGCAGATGTACATCAATTTTTCTGAGACGTCGTCGCAAGTGTACACTATTGTTCTGTGACGTCGTCACAACTATACACCTGATTTCCAAGACGATTGTGGTAAGTGATGATTGGTTGTCGTCGCGTTTATTTTCCTGAAACCTGCGACGATTTCAGTTTAGTCGCACCCTCCTCCTCTCAGCATTCAGGTTCATTCAGGTTCCTCAACCTTGACACTCTGATACCATGATAAAAATGGCAATGTTGTATTAAAAGAAAAAAAAACCCACTGGTAATCTCTACGAAAGAGAGTCTGAACCAGGAGAGTCTGGCTCTGCAGAACGCTCTACATTGCTCATGTACGTTACACAATATATAGTAATCATGGTTTTAGGAAAGTTAGAACAATAACCTAAGAAATAGAAACTAATTCCTATCCTAAGGTCACGTGAATTAACTCACACTATTCTAGGAGTGCATGTAATGGATTGGAGTGCATGTAATCTATCAAATATTTGGCTAAAATTGGAGTGTTGCTAAACCCCAAAATGGAAAATTATAGGGACTTGGACGATGATTTGAAGCATTCAAGGATTAATAGTTTTATTCGCAAGCCCAAGCCTGAGATAACAAATAGTGTGCTTAGGATTTCACAAGAACTGCCTAGAAATCGGTTGGTGAATTCAAGATTGTCTACTGTAGAAGATAAGTTCTCTTTCAAAAAAAAAATTATGTAGGTATAGTCAACACAGGTGAGATGTGCTGCCCATTTCACTTGAATTTCCATTTTTTTCTTCTAAAAAGACTTTTAGATTATCACAGTTCCCATATTTACAGAACTAAGAACCTGGAAATTCAAACCTAGCACATAAATGAACTTAACAAGAAAAAGATTAATGAAATTAGATTGCTTATTTTGGAAGAATGTCCCTCTTTCCACTGCTAGAAGAGTGTCATTCTACTCCAGTTCCACCTCCTCTGTTGTCATTCCCATTCCTCTTGCTCCGACACTGGATTATATCGAAGGAATTGGTGATGCCATCTTTTTTATTACCGAAAACGCCTTCTTCAATCCTAATAGCAACCTAATTCTACACATCAGTCATTGAAATCTAATAGGTGGAGACCTCTTCAAAGATTTGTATGCCCCTTTCTAATGTCTCTGAGTAACTTTAGATATATGTCATCTACATATTCTTATCGGGAAGCAATTTTTCTCCACTCATATAAACGATTAATGATGCTTGCATTGGAGTGAGTGGTGAGATAATCTTCCCAAATCTTTTATTCCTTCGATGTACCTTTGCACCTTTAGGAGCAATTGATATTATTAATTGAAGATTTGTTCAGAACCCCCTGCATATGAAAATGACTTGCAACCATGAAACATAATAATATTAATCGGAGATTTGTTCAACCCCCCTTCCTCCCCCCTCTAGCCTATATAAAGGACCTGCAACTGCATCATTGGGCATAACACTAATTTCACAATGTTCGTATCACAACACTCACCAAAGAATGGCCACTCACAAAATTAATTTTATTTTTATCTTAAAATGAATTGTCATCTACTAACAAATATCGGAAATAAAACACCCTCCACTAGAGAATTATTTCATGTAAGAGCTCCCTCCACCAATTGAAAATTAAGAATAAGATTTATTGAAAATTAGAAAACTATTTTTGAATTTATGAAAAAAAAATAGAAATATTAAACTTTTTTTGAAACTTTCGTTAAAATTGCAAAAATATAGCTAAATAATGAGTCAATGCACTTTGACAGCAAGAAGAATGTTATAGTCTCTACAAAACATAAAATAACATGTGCTATGTAGTAGCTAGTACCTTCCACTTAGTTTAAATATAGCTAAATTGAAATTAAAAACAATGGCCTGGCATTAGCGACCATTAACCATATAAAATTAAAAAAATGAAGCAAAGCCTTAAGTATGTTCCAAGAAAACTCACATGTCCATGAATCTCAATTGACTACACAACATGAATGTACAATTTGCTAAAATGTGCTTTGTTCTCTAATTTATGATATGCTATATAATAATGTGTAGATATAAGGTTTCAAACTGAATACCAATCAAACTTAATGGACAATTTCTTTGGACCAAAAATTAAATAAAAACAAATAAAATTTTTAACCAAATATCAACTAAATTAATATGAAAAGAATAGTATAATTTTTAAAATCTTCTTAAATAAAATAGATATTGATTATCTACTTCAATTTTTTTTCCCTATACCATCTTTAAACTTTCAAAAAAATGATCTTGTCTGGAGTTTCTCATTGGTGGACAATTTGTTAAAAACTTTAATGAGTCTTTTACTAAAAGCTCACACTTTGAATAATAATGTGAAAGATTAAACTCTTTGTAATCAATAACATTCGAGAGATTTTATTCTTTGTATATGGAAAAAGGGAAATTGAAATATAAATTAAATAATGGAATCTGTATATTTAATGATATGGCTAGTGAAACAAAACACAAAATGTGTAATACCATGCCCGTGGCAGGTATAATAATATATCTAGAAAACAAGACCAACACAACAAAACACTAGCTTCTTCTATGAAATAAAGTTTCTTATTACAAGAACTCTAAGACACTAGTTTCTTAAATATTTAAAAATAAATTTATATTCTTGACAATTATGTCTCAGTGTACCTAATTATTTTCTAAACAAATAAAATTAAATTAACTTTTACAAAACTACATTATTGATTCAAAAATGTAACTAGAAAACAAGATCAAGTTTAAAGAGAACACCGGAAAGCTTTAGTTACATAACACTCTTAAGTGAAGTTTCTTATTACAAGAATTTTAATACACTTAATTTCTCTCTAAACAAACAAAAACTAAATCATAAATTCTACATACTTTTAGAAAATTAAATATGAAGGCTACATGAACGGCATAATCTATATGTAAATAAAACAAAAATAGTCGAACTGAGAATGCCCACATATGGAGAATATCCAAGTTGTGACTTTGCTCCCTTGGGCACAAAGTTGGAATAACCATATTAGCCCACACATGGAGAATATCCAAGTTGTGACTTTGCTCCCTTGTGCACAACGTTGGAATAACCATATTAGTCGAGTAGTACTTATTGAAAAAAATTCTATATGTAGATAAAACAAAAATAGTCTAACTGAGAATGCCCACACATGAAGAATATCCAAGTTGTGATTTTGCTCCCTTGTGAACAACGTTGAAATAATCATATTAGCCTAGTAGTACTTATTGAAAAAAGAAAATGAAATCTCAAAAAAAAGACTTCAAGCCTTCAACCTTTCCAATTTACTCACAATTTTTTTTTACAAAAAATCACTTGATTTTTTACTAAAGTGACATTGCTAAAATCTTAGAACATGCACTTTAATAAACTCTCTAATAAACGCTGGAAAAAAAATGCTTGAACTGACATAACTTTTTCAATATATTACAGATAGAAATGCTTGAACTCACATAACTTCTTCAATATCTTACATATAAAAGCATACATAAAATGCGGTGCTTGACAATGACAATTGGCTTCAGTGAGCAAGCTCCCCCAAACTCCCTAGCCTTGGGATTCGTGGACCCTGCCTCCCCCGTGACTTAAATCTCAAAGAAGTTGGGTGTAATAAAAGCCTGCATGCATGCAGCAACATATTTTAACGAACTGAATCTCAAAGAAGTTGGGTGTGATAAAAGCCTGCATGCATGCATCAACAGACTTTCACGAACTAAAAGCGGTAAATAAATCCTCTATCAAAATCACTTTTGTCCAAGATCTTGGCAAAAAAAAACAAGAAGAATAAATTCACACTGAAAATCTGAAGAGAAAGGAAACTTTCCCAAAAACTGTAAATGAACAAAATCACTTTTGCCTGTGACCAAAGAAATTCAAGAATAATATCTTAACAAGATTTCGGCAAAAAAATCAAGAATAATAATTTTAGAGTGAAAATGGGAATAGAAGGGTCCGCATGGGGTAGCTCAAGTGGCAATGGCCTTGGAAATGAAGTCTCACCTAACCGTAGATCTTGGGTTCGATTCTTGTGCTACCCTCCCTGGAAATGGGGTGAATAACGGACATGTAAAAACTCGAAAATGAGAAGGCCCCACCTAAGCTTACAAAAAAAAGAAAATGGGAATAGAAGGAAAATTTTCTCTTGTGCAAGGAATTAATAATAGAAAGGAAAAAAAAATTGAAAAAAGAAATAAAACTAAATATCTATATATATATTTAATGAAAAAACCATAATAAAACATCAACCAATTATCTTACAAAAAAAAACCCCACCCTAGAAGATCAAAAGTATCTATGTGTTTTAACTAGCTCAAATAAGAAAATTAATATGGCCAAGATTAGAACGAACTCTCATGAGCTCAGTTGGGCAATTCCGAAAACACCATGGATGGAAAGGCTCTGCCATCTTTGTGAGAATAGGAACATCCATGATGAAAATCACTTCCTCTTAGAGCGCCCCCCATACAACCACATTAGATCTCAGTTTCAAAATCTTTGTTGCAACACTGAGCTTCCTAGCCTTTTAAGTTGTCAAAATTACAGTGAACTCGGGAGGCTTCTCTCCAAGCTTTTTGAGCATAGGAATAAAATCTTAAATCAAACTAAATAATTTGTTTCTTTAGGTTCGATAGACCAAAGTTTGGTCTTAATAGACTTTAACCATCATAATCATCATCATGAAAATTAAATAAAAAAATAAATAAAACTTAAAAACAAAAAAATAATAACTAATAAAAATAGAAATTACTTAATAATCTATAATAAAGTCTCAACTAATCACTATACAAATAAATAAATAATAATAATAATAATAAATTAAATCTCAATGTTAAATTACAGATAATGAGCAAAATCAGCAGAAAAAATTTGTTCAAAGACAAATTAATGCATAACCAAAGACAAATTAATGCATAACCAAAATAAATTAATATGGACAAAATTAAATTACCATAAAAAAAATATAATAAAATAAAATATAACAAAATAATTCATTGTTGCATATTTCAAGACGTATTCAATGAAATCAAATCGAAATAAAAGGGTAAGTCTTTTCAACAAAAAGCCGAAAGAAAAGGAATCGATTTTTTTTTAAAGCGAAATGGACGCATAAACTGAGAAATACAGAATCGGTGGCGAAGCCGTATTCAATGAAATGAAATCAAATCAAAAGAAAAAAAAAAGTGTTTTCGATCGAAAGAAAAGGAATCAATTTAAGCCGAAAGAAACTGAGAAACACTGAATCGGTGGCAAAGCCGTATTCAATGAAATGAAATCAAAAGGAAAAGGTAAGTCTTTTCCACCGAAAGAAAAGGAATCAATTTATTTTAAAGCGAAATGGACACACAAACACGTGATGTGGGGCCGTCTTGTTGGCTGAACCAAGAAAAGGTAAGTCTTTTCGACCGAAAGAAAGGTGGAAAAGCCGAAAGAAAAGGAATCATATTTTTTGATGTGGGGCCGCCTACCAATTAGTGAATGCTGGTACCGACGACGAAAATGCCACACGCTTTGGGCTCCATTACCCACTAAAAATATGGCCTGCTTTTAATTAAATTTTATCTAATAATTAAATAAACAATAATACACAAATAACTAGATGATTTTGGTCATTAGATAAGTAATTGTGTCTATTAATGGCAATTTTGTTTGCTCGTTTGCCTGGTAGATAGAGAAGAGAAATTCCGACTCTCAACCACGATGCGATCAAGAAATCGTTCGAAAAATTTAGGGGAAAAAAAAAAAAACTAACCATGTAATTCTGAATCAAAAATTTAAATTTAAATTTAATTAATTTCATTTAATTTAATGAAAATTAATTTTTTTATAAATAGAACTTCGGCGTAAATCATATAAAGAGAGACATTTATCGACGCATTTCGAACCAACCAGTGTGGCTCATCCTCTGGGTCTATTTCTTCAACTTGTCCTGA
The DNA here is from genome assembly GCA_031772625.1 of Pinus tabuliformis. NCBI lineage: Eukaryota > Viridiplantae > Streptophyta > Pinopsida > Pinales > Pinaceae > Pinus > Pinus tabuliformis. Next base: position 1,132,196,286 of record CM062807.1, read on the forward strand.
CGATGAGCCACACTGGTTGGTTCGAAATGCGTCGATAAATGTCTCTCTTTATATGATTTACGCCGAAGTTCTATTTATAAAAAAATTAATTTTCATTAAATTAAATGAAATTAATTAAATTTAAATTTAAATTTTTGATTCAGAATTACAAATGTCTCTCTTTATGTGATTTACGCCGAAGTTCTACTTATAAATATTATGAATCACAGAAGTCTCAATTCAAATTAATTTGTAATATAAATTAATTTTATAAACTAGTAAAATTATTTATATATTATAAAATGTTTTTATTGTGAGAATGTCTGGTGTTTGTTTTATGGTTATATTTAACTCTAAAGCATTTCATATTCACAATCTTTAGATTCACAATGACTATCATTAGATTATTATAAATATTATTTTTCATTAACTTTTATGAATGTTTGGGCTTTATTATTTAAATTATTTGCCCCCTTTTATGTTTATTAAAAGTATTATACTTATTTAATATTTTTTTTAAGAGTTTAAATAGATAAATTTATGGTTATATATTTATGCATATGTTTATGGTCTTTGATAGTATGGACATCTTTTTTCTAAATCTAAACTTGCTATTTAGATTTAATTCTTTGGATAAAATTCATTGTATTTACTTTTTTAGCATTAAGTATATATATTGTATTTTTTAAATCTATTATTCTAGCATTTTAGATTTAATTTTGAAGCATTGCTTTTTACACACATGCAAATTGGTTTTGGATTACATGCTTTATTTCTTCATTTTCTAGGCATTATTTTCATCAAACAGTATTATTTTCTTCATAGTCTATACCTTCTTTTTGTGAATACCCCTTTGCTACCATTCTAGCTTTTAATTTTTCTATGGTTCCATCCGCATTAATCTTCGGTTTGTATAACCATTTACAACCTATGGTTTGTTTTCCTTCAGGAAGTTCAACTAGTTCCCAAGTGTTGTTTCTGATTATTGATTCATATTCATGTTCCATCGCTGTTTTCCATTCTCTACATTCATTTGCTTCTTTATAACTAGAAGGTTCAACCACATTCATCATACTAGTTATAAAAGCATTTTCCCTATGTCTTGTAGGAAATTGAGCTTTCCTACCTGATCTCTTGAGAGGTGGGGTAGCCTCAAACCTTGTCTGATCATCATTCTCTTTTTCTTCTCGCTGTTGTTGCTGCTGTTCTATCTGCTATTGTTGCTGCTGTTGTATATGTTGTATCTGTTGTTGTTGCTACTGTTGTTCATCTTCTACCTTTGTATGTTGTTGATCCTGATTGTTTTTTTATTCTTCTTCCACCAAGTACGGAATATCCCATTCCTCGTTGTGCTCATCGGATTCTTCATGATCCTGTTCATGGAATTTGACATCTCTACTAACAAAAATTTTGTGAGTAGAGGGATTAAATAATCTATAAGCTTTATGTTGTGAACAATACCCTATAACGGTACATCTAATGGCTTTTGAATCTAGTTTTCTTCTGTCTTCCTTTGGAATATGGGAAAATGCTTTAGATCCAAATACTCTTAAGCGTTTTACTGTAGGCTTAAATCCATTTAATGCTTCATAAGGAGTTTTAAACTCAAGATTCTTTGTAGGACTCCTATTTTTCAAATAAACTGCAGTATTCAATGCTTCAGCCCAAAAACCATTCAAAAGATTCTTACCTTTCAACATGCTCCTAGCACATTCCACTAGTGTTTTGTTCTTTCTCTCAGTTACTCCATTTTCCTGTGGAGTATGGGGTATTGTGAACTGCTGCAATATTCCATGGTCTTTACAATACCTGATAAGCTCATCTTTCTTGTACTCTCCCCCTTGATCGGACCAGAGAATTTTTATATGTTTCCCTGTTTACCTTTCAATCATGTTTTTGAACTGCTTAAAGTATTCAAATGTGTGACTCTTCTTACTCAAGAAATATACCCAAGAAAACTTTTTGCAGTCATCAATAAACAGTAAAAAATATAGTGCACCTCCTAATGACTTTGTTTGCATGGGTCCACATAGGTCTGTATGCACTAATTCAAGTATATCCCTCTATTTCTTTTCCACTCGAACAAGGAATTCTTCTCTATGCATTTTTCCTAATGTACACGCATCACAATCATTATGTACCTGCTTTAGCATAGGAAGACCTCTTACCATTTCCTTCTTCTGTAGTAACAACAAATCATTGTAGTTGATTTGACCAAATCTCTGATGCCATAGCTCTTATGTAGTCAAACTCATTGTTGTCAAGGCTCGAACAGGTGCAGGTCTTACATCCAACTTGTACAAACCTCCTGTTCATATTCCTATAGAAATTGTCTTCATGCCATCTAGCAGATCTTTAATGTAATAGTTAGATTTTAAAAATTCAACTTTAAGATCTTGATCTGTAATCATGGATACAGAAATCAAGTTCTTTGTTACACCAGGCACATACATGACATTATGAATTTGTTTTACATTACCATTAGGTAGAATGACAGAAGTTTTCCCACATCCTTTGATCTGATGACTTCTATCATCACCTAGGTAAATCTATGCTCCTTCGTTGATTTCTTTAAAAAATTCGAACCAATGCTTGTTCCCTGTCATATGTGTTGATGCTCCTGAATCTACATACCAGATGTCTGCATCAACATTCTCATCACGAAATGCCATGAACAATCTGAAATTCTGCACATGATTTTCATTCGCGAGATGACCTGCATGTCATTTCTTCTTCCGTTGTTCTTCATGATATTTCTTCTTTCTGCACTCTCTGGCAATATGACCAATTTTTTGCAATAAAAACATTTAATTTCAGAGTTGTTTCTATTCGGATTCATACCATGGGTCTATTTTGGTATTTTCCTGTGAATGTCCTCCATTTTGCTGTTGCAGATTTCCTTTCCCTTTGAAGAAGTTCTTCTTCGCCATCAATGCAAGATCGGCACTCTGGGGCTTCAGAGTCGTTCTTCTTTCTTCTTCTTGCATCATTATTCCTTTTAGTTCTTCAAACTTCGGGATTTTCTCTCTCGCATTTATCCTAGTGATGAACATTTGGTAGTCATCGGTCACACGATTCATGGTAATTGTTACAAGATTTGTATTGTCAACTGTATGACCAGTGTCTTCCAATTTGTTCTCCAGATCTTTGATCCTTGCTATGAAGGCAAAAACTGTTTCATTCTCCTCCATATTCAGGGATAAGATCTTGAACTTCATAAACAGAAGATGCTTTGTATTCCTGATCTCATACAGATCCTTCAGAATTCCCCAGATCTCGTTAGCTATCTTACACTCTCTGATGTGTGGTATGATGCAGTCTTTCACTGACATCTTCAACAACGTCTTTGCTCTACCTTCTCACTTCTCCTAATCTGGGATCGATGTTGATCCAGCCGCTGGCTTCGGCTCATCCCCATTTACAATCGTCCAAGCACTCTGCACTTCTAACAGAGTCTGCATCTTGAATTTCCAATTTGCATAATTGGAACCATCGAGCTTGTTATGCTCATTCAAGCATGCTTCAAACATATTATTATTCATCTTGGAGATTTAGAAAAATAAATAAATAAATAAAATAAAATAAAAAATTCATCGACAGGTAAAAAGAAGATGTTAGATTTACCCCAGATCTGTGACAAAGACAAATCACTAATCTTCAATGTTGTTTGATCTTGTAGCACACCCGCAGATCACCGTGGCTTCCTTCATAGCCTCCAGACAACCTTCTGTTGTCAGCCTCTGTAGCCTTCTTCAGGATGCAGCCTTCTCTCGGAGCCTTTTTGTTATTTACATGATCATCGCAGATGTACATCAATTTTTCTAAGACGTCGTCGCAAGTGTACACTATTGTTCTGTGACGTCGTCGCAACTATACACCTGATTTCCAAGACGGTTGTGGTAAGTGATGATTGGTTGTCGTCACGTTTATTTTCCTGAAACCTACGACGATTTCGGTTTAGTCGCACCCTCCTCCTCTCAACATTCAGGTTCCTGAGCCTTGATGCTCTGATACCATGATAAAAATGGCAATGTTGTATTAAAAGAAAAAAAACCCACTGGTAATCTCTACGAAATAGAGTCTGAACCAGGAGAGTCTGGCTCTGCAGAACGCTCTACATTGCTCATGTACATTACACAATATATAGTAATCATGGTTTTAGGGAAGTTAGAACAATAACCTAAGAAATAGAAACTAATTCCTATCCTAAGGTCACGTGAATTAACTCACACTATTCTAGGATATTCTCCATTATATTCAATAGTTTTTGTGTCGCCTTCTTTTAATCAATATGATGGATTGGAGTGCATGTAATCTATCAAATATTTGGCTAAAATTGGAGTGTTTCTAAACCCCAAAATGGAAAATTATAGGGACTTGGACGATGATTTGAAGCATTCAAGGATTAATAGTTTTATTCACAAGCCCAAGAATGAGATAACAAATGGTGTGCTTAGGATTTCACAAGAACTGCCTAGAAATCGGTTGGTGAATTCAAGATTGTCTATTGTAGAAGATAAGTTCTCTTTCAAAAAAAAAATTATGTAGGTATAGTCAACACAGGTGAGATGTGCTACCCATTTCACTTGAATTTCCATTTTTTTCTTCTAAAAAGACTTTTAGATTATCACAGTTCCCATATTTACAGAACTAAGAACCTGGAAATTCAAACCTAGCACATAAATGAACTTAACAAGAAAATGATTACTGAAATTAGATTGCTTATTTTGGAAGAATGTCCCTCTTTCCACTGCTAGAAGAGTGTCATTCTACTCCAGTTCCACCTCCTCTGTTGTCATTCCCATTCCTCTTGCTCCGACACTGGATTATATCGAAGGAATTGGTGATGCCATCTTTTTTATTACCAAAAACGCCTCCTTCAATCCTAATAGCAACCTAATTATGCACATCAGTCATTGAAATCTAATAGGCGGAGACCTCTTCAAAGATTTGTATGCCCCTTTCTAATGTCTCCGAGTAACTTTAGATATCTGTCATCTACATATTCTTATCGGGAAGCAATTTTGCTCCACTCATATAAACGATTAATGATGCTTGCATTGGAGTGAGTGGTGAGATAATCTTCCCAAATCTTTTATTCCTTCGATGTACCTTTGCACCTTTAGGAGCAATTGATATTATTAATTGGATATTTGTTCAGAACTCCCTGCGTATGCAAATGACTTGCAACCATGAAACATAATAATATTAATTGGAGATTTGTTCAACCCCCCTTCCTCCCCCCTCTAGCCTATATAAAGGACCTGCAACTACATCATTGGGCATAACACTAATTTCACAATGTTCGTATCAGAGCACTCACCAAAGAATGGCCACTCACAAAATTACTTTTATTTTTATCTTAAAATGAATTGTCATCTACTAACAAATATCGAAAATAAAACACCCTCCACTAGAGAATTATGTCATGTAAGAGCTCCCTCCACCAATTGAAAATTAAGAATAAGATTTATTGAAAATTAGAAAACTATTTTTGAATTTATGAAAAAAAATAGAAATATTAAACTTTTTTTGAAACTTTTGTTAAAATTGCAAAAATATAGCTAATTAATGAGTCAATGCACTTTGACAGCAAGAAGAATGTTATAGTCTCTACAAAACATAAAATAACAAGTGCTATGTAATAGCTAGTACCTTCCACTTAGTTTAAATATAGCTAAATTGAAATTAAAAGCAATGGTCTGGCATTAGCGACCATTAACCATATAAAATTAAAAAAATGAAGCAAAGCCTTAAGTATGTTCCAAGAAAACCCACATGTCCATGAATCTCAATTGACTACACAACATGAATGTACAATTTGCTAAAATGTGCTTTGTTCTCTAATTTATGATATGCTATATAATAATGTGTAGATATAAGGTTTCAAACTGAATACCAATCAAACTTAATCGACAATTTCTTTGGACAAAAAATTAAATAAAAACAAATAAAAATTTTAACCAAATATCAACTAATTTAATATGAAAAGAATAATATAATTTTAAAAATATTCTTAAATAAAATAGATATTGATTATCTACTTCAATTTTTTTTCCCTATACCATCTTTAAACTTTCAAAAAAATGATGAACAATCTTAGTCTGGAGTTTTTCATTGGTGGACAATTTGTTAAAAACTTTAATGAGTCTTTTACTAAAAGCTCACACTTTGAATAATAATGTGAAAGATTAAACTCTTTGTAATCAATAACATTTGAGAGATTTTATTCTTTGTATATGGAAAAAGGGAAATTGAAATATAAATTAAATAATCGAATCTGTATATTTAATGATATGGCTAGTGAAACAAAACACAAAATGTGTAATACCATACAAGACCAACACAACAAAACACTAGCTTCTTCTATGAAATAAAGTTTCTTATTACAAGAACTCCTAAGACACTAGTTTCTTAAATATTTAAAAATAAATTTATATTCTTGACAATTATGTCTCAGTGTACCTAATTATTTTCTAAACAAATAAAATTAAATTAACTTTTACAAAACTACATTATTGATTCAAAAATGTAACTAGAAAACAAGATCAAGTTTAAAGAGAACACCGGAAAGCTTTAGTTACATAACACTCTTAAGTGAAGTTTCTTATTACAAGAACTTTAATACACTTAATTTCTCTCTAAACAAACAAAAACTAAATCATAAATTCTACATACTTTTAGAAAATTAAATATGAAGGCTACATGAACCTGGCATAATCTATATGTAGATAAAACAAAAATAGTCGAACTGAGAACGCCCACACATGGAGAATATCCAAGTTGTGACTTTGCTCCCTTGGGTACAAAGTTGGAATAACCATATTAGCCCACACATGGAGAATATCCAAGTTGTGACTTTGCTCCCTTGTGCACAACGTTGGAATAACCATATTAGTCGATTCTATATGTAGATAAAACAAAAATAGTCGAACTGAGAATGCCCACACATGGAGAATATCCAAGTTGTGACTTTTCTCCCTTGTGCACAACGTTGGAATAATCATATTAGCCTAGTAGTACTTATTGAAAAAAGAAAATGAAATCTCAAAAAAAAGGCTTCAAGCCTTCAGCCTTTCCAATTTACTGACGATTTTTTTTTACAAAGAATCACTTGATTTTTTACTAAAGTGGCATTGCTAAAATCTTAGGACATGCACTTTAATAAACTCTCTAATAAATGCTGGAAAAAAATGCTGGAACTGACATAACTTTTTCAATATATTACAGATAAAAATGCTTGAACTGACATAACTTCACTTTTTCAATATATTACAGATAAAAATGCTTGAACTGACATAACTTCTTCAATATCTTACAGAGAAAAGCATACATAAAATGCGGTGCTTGACAATGACAATTGGCTTCAGTGAGCAAGCTCCCCCAAACTCCCTAGCCTTGGGATTCATGGACCCTGCCTCCCCATGACTTAAATCTCAAAGAAGTTGGGTGTAATAAAAGCCTGCATGCATGCAGCAACATATGCATGCAACATATTTTAACGAACTGAATCTCAAAGAAGTTGGGTGTGATAAAAGCTTGCATGCATCAACAGACTTTCATGAACTAAAAGCGGTAAATAAATCTTCTAGCAAAATCACTTTTGTCCAAGATCTTGGCAAAAAAAAATCATGAAGAATAAATTCACACTGAAAATCTGAAGAAAGGAAACTTTCCCAAAAACTGTAAATGAACAAAATCACTTTTGACTGTAACCAAAGAAATTCAAGAAATAAAAAGAAATAAAACTATATATATATATATATATATATATATATATATATATATATATATATATATAGATTTAATAAAAAAACCATAATAAAACATCAACCAATTATCTTACAAAGAAATACATTTAAATAATAATAATATTGTTTATATTAATATATATACACTTATATATAATAATAAATTATTATAAATTGAAATTATGGAGAAAAAAAAAAGAATATAAATCATAAAAATCCAAATAAAAGAATATATATATATTCTAGGTAAAACCACCTAAGCCACAAATGAGATTGGTATAAAGACATCAGGCCTGGTTAAACCATTGGGAGATTGACGAGAACGTTGCATTACAAAACATTAATAACATTAAAAATATTGTTACTTCTAAGTTCAAAGAAAAAATGTGGTGTGAGAAAGACTTAGCAGCTAAAAGAAAGTTAATATATTATAAGGAGGTCATCAACCCCACCCTAGAAGATCAAAAGTATTTGTGTTTTAACTAGCTCAAATAAGAAAATTAATATGGCCAAGATTAGAACGAACTCTCATTAGCTCCATCCTGAAATGGTCGTTGGGCAGTTCCGAAAACACCATGGATGGAAAGGCTCTACCATCTTTGTGAGAATACGAACATCGATGATGAAAATCACTTCCTCTTAGAGTGCCCCCCATACAACCACATTAGATCTCAGTTTCAAAATCTTTGTTGCAACACTGACCTTCCTAGCCTTTTACGTTGTCAAAATTACAGTGAACTCGGGAGGCTTCTCTCCAAGCTTTTTGAGCGTAGGAATAAAATCTTAAATCAAACTAAATAATTTGTTTCTTTAGGTTCGATAGACCAAAGTTTGGTCTTAGTAGACTTTAACCATCATAATCATCATCATGAAAATTAAATAAAAAATAAATAAAACTTAAAAACAAAAAAATAATAACTAATAAAAATGGAAGTTACTTAATAATCTATAATAAAGCCTCAACTAATCACTATACAAATAAATAAATAATAATAATAAATTAAATCTCAATATTAAATTATAGATAATCAGCAGAATCAGCAGAAAAAATTTATTCAAAGACAAATTAATGCATAACCAAAATAAACTAATATCGACAAAATTAAATTACCATAAAAAATATAATAAAATAAAATATAACAAAATAATTCATTGTTGCATATTTCTAGACGTATTCAATGAAATCAAATCAAAATAAAAGGGTAAGTCTTTTCAACCAAAGCTGAAAGAAAAGGAATCGGTTTTTTTTTAAAAGCGAAATGGAGGCATGAAACTGAGAAATACAGAATCGGTGGCGAAGCCATATTCAATGAAATCAAATCAAATCAAAAGGAAAAAAAAAAAGTGTTTTCGATAGAAAGAAAAGGAATCAATTTTTTCAACCAAAGCCGAAAGAAACTGAGAAACACTGAATCGGTGGCAAAGCCGTATTCAGTGAAATGAAATCAAAAGGAAAAGGTAAGTCTTTTCCACCGAAAGAAAAGGAATCAATTTTTTTTAAAGCGAAATGGACAGACAAACACGTGATGTGGGGCCGTCTCGTTGGCTGAACCAAGAAAAGGTAAGTCTTTTCGACCGAAAGAAAGGTGGAAACGCCCAAAGAAAAGGAATCATATTTTTGTATGGTACCGACGACGAAAATGCCACACGGTTTGGGCTCCATTACCCACTAAAAATATGGCCTGTTTTTAATTAAATTTTATCTAATAATTAAATAAACAATAATACACAAATGACTAGATTATTTTGGTCATTAGATAAGTAATTGTGTCCATTAATGGCAATTTTGTTTGCTCGTTTGCCTGGTAGATAGAGAAGAGAAATTCCGACTCTCAGCCACGATGCGATCAAGAAATCATTCGAAAAATCTAAGGGAAAAAAAAAAACTCAACCATGTAATTCTGAATCAAAAATTTAAATTTAAATTTAATTAATTTTATCTAATTTAATGAAAATTAATTTTTTTATAAATAGAACTTCTGCGTAAATCATATAAAGAGAGACATTTGTCGACGCGTTTCGAACCAACCACTGTGGCTCATCTGGATCTGTTTCTTCAACTTGTCCTGACGATGAGTCACACTGGTTGGTTCGAAAGGCGTCCATAAATGTCTCTCTTTATGTGATTTACGCCGAAGTTCTACTTATAAATATTATGGATCACAGAAGTCTCAATTCAAATTAATTTGTAATATAAATTAATTTTATAAACTAGTAAAATTATTTATATATTATAAAATGTTTTTATTGTGAGAATGTCTGGTGTTTGTTTTATGGTTATATTTAACTCTAAAGCATTTCATATTCACAATCTTTAGATTCACAATGAGGTATCATTAGATTATTATAAATATTATTTTTCATTTACTTTTATGAATGTTTGGGCTTTATTATTTAAATTATTTTCCCTTTTTATGTTTATTAAAAGTATTATACTTATTTAATAATTTTTTTAAGAGTTTAAATAGATAAATTTATGGTTATACATTTATGCATATGTTTATGGTCTTTGATAGTATGGACATCTTTTTTCTAAATCTAAACTTGTTATTTAGATTTAATTCTTTGGATAAAATTCATTGTATTTACTTTTTTAGCATTAAGTATATATATTGTATTTTTTAAATCTATTATTCTAGCATTTTAGATTTAATTTTGAAGCATTGTTTTTTACACACATGCAAATTGGTTTTGGATTACATGCTTTATTTCTTCATTTTCTAGGCATTATTTTCATCAAACAATATTTAGAGCATATAAATTAGTTATGATTGATTACTTGTGAAAATTGGTCCTCATTTCCTCAAGTTTTAATTAAAAGTCAATCAAAGATTAAGATAGCTTCTCTACAAATATATAACCTAAATCTTTTGGGCATGATTTTATTTTTTTTGTGGGCCTAATGGTTGAGAAAGTGTGTCTTCTCCTAAGAGTTCATAGGTTCAAACCTAGAGGAGGATCGATTATGTACACCTTTCTAGAATTAAAATTTAAATTATTGCAAGATGGGGGGCTAGTGTCACAAACAAGGGTGTCTCGTATACCAATTTGGTGTCTCACTTGGTTGTGACCTTAAAATTAGATTATTATTATAAAAAAATGTGAAAATCAATATTTCAAACAAAAGAGAAAGCAAATGTCGCATATATTTTTTTGTTACCTTCCCACACCTCCCATCTTAATAGGCAGTTGTACATAGTAATAATCCATATGAAACTATATGGATTCTCCTTCCTCAATTAGCATGATCTAACCTTTCCTTCATAAAATAATTTTATGATACACCATTCTAGAGTCACCGTGAACAACTTTCTTCTCACAATTGTAAGGTGCAAAAATGGTTGTGCAAAATTATCTATGTAGTTTTCCCTCCTCTATAAGTTATATGCATGACTTTTTTGTGGACCAACCTGTTGACAAGTGGAAAAATTTCTCCTACAACAAGGGATCATCACCCAATCAAGACCCTACTTAGGCCTATACTTGTTTGGTTTAGTGATGTCCACTGGTATGTGGACTCGGTTGCCACCTAAAGAGATTGCTCCTAAAAGGAGACTTTTGTTTAAGCTTTCCTTAATCTTAATTGCAATTTTTATTGAACATAAACAAAAGTAGTTAATATCCTATCTCAGTTGAAAGCGATGAATTTAAATGTCAATAATAATGACCAATAGTGAATTATTAAGTGAAGAAGAAATTCATTCACTAAATAATTATTAAAGCATATGTATGTTGCAACTTATAAAACATTGTTTCATACACTTAGAATCTATGTGTAATCAAATGAAATGAGATATAGAAAAACAATTTAAATAAGAAAAAGAAATTTCAATTAGAGAAAAAAGATTAAATCATAAAACAGTCTCAAATTATAAAAAGATAATATCTAATTACATATCTGAAAATTTCTTTTACTCATAATATAACTTATACAAATAAAATGTTGAATCAATAAGGAAAATAAATAGTTCTTTTTCTTAATAATTATATAGCACATATGAATGGAATAACCTATAAAGGATTATATCAAACACTTCAACATTTAATTTTTAATATTATGTTATACTCAAATACATTAAAGAAAGTAATTTCACATCAAACTGAATAAATGCCTTAATTCACACTAATGTAGTTATGTGCTCATTCACACATTCAAATAAGAGTTACTTCAAAATATTTCAATCTTCCATTTTTTATTTCAAAAATGTTAAAAATGACCATATTAAACACTTCAAACATCTAATTTTTTAATCTTATGTAAATCTCAAATACATGAAAGAAACTAATTTCACACAAAACAGAATAAAAATAAAAATAACTTAATTCACCATAACGCGTAATGCAGAGATATATTCAGTCACGCATTTGAATAAGTGTTGCTCTGAAATATTGTGATCTCCCAACGTTTATTTGAAAATTGATAAATAATAAGTAAAAACCACTAAATGCAACTTTTAAAAAAGAACTATGAAGGATTTTGATCATGTTGATAACCATGTTTAAACTAACCATGGTTTTTTATTAATAAATACATATTGTTTTGCATTATGTTGTTTGTAGTGTAAATATCTTTGTTGCTTAATTTTCTAGTGTGCTTCTACGCCTATATATATATATATATATATATATATATATATATATATATATATCATTGGAAGTACCTCATAGTGAATTTTTCACATCTCTTCCCAAAAAAGTCCATTATTAGGTTAGATATACTTATAATTTATGCATCTCCTAATTGTTTTTAAGACATAAATACTTTTTATTATAAAAAACAATTTTGCATTAGTCGAATAATGTAACACAACAAGATTTAACTCTAATATATCATGACTTTTATGTCAATAAGAATGGTACAAGAGAATAACACATCTTTCAACATAATATTTGATTAATTAAAATGTGTCCCAAAAAAAATATATCATTTACAGTAATATATAAATTATATAATATTATATGTGAGGCTCATTCCTAGAGTCCTCTAACTAAAAACTAAATTTTTCTAATTTTAATTACAATAAAATGGGAAATAACTTATTTCTATCTAAACATACATTTATTGGATGATAATATATCATTAAAATTTATTTACCACAAATTAAATAAGTAAGAATTTCATTGCAATCATTTACATAAGTAATTAATAAACACAAGAATATATATTCCAATAGATTAGTTGAGATGCTCTTGAGCTCCTGACTCTGTTGAGATGCTCCTCTTGACTACCCGACTAGATTTGTCTCCCAGCCAACCAGGAAGTATTTCCTAGCCCAAGGAACCTCCACAGGTTCCCTAGTCCTCCGAGCCCAAGTCCAACCAGATGTAGTGTGTCCAACTTAAACAAACACTATCTTTTTCTCCCTTGTCTTTTCTCCATCTTCCTCCCAAAACAAAATCCTCCAAACCACAACCAAAACCAAAACCATAACCAAGACCAACGATCCCCCTCTCCTCTCATTATCCTTCCCCTTTTATACCCCTTTCTCCCATCCACCTCAACCGCCTATCATTAATGTCATGACTACCCTCTCATCCTTTCATTTGACTTTTCTTACCATATCTTCTCCGAAGTAAATTTGAGAGGACATTCTGGGGATAAGATATGGATATTTAATTTGAAAATTAAGTGGGGAAGACCATATCTTCTCCCAAGTAGATTTGAGAGGACATTTTGGGGATAAGATATGGATATTTAATTTGGTAATTAATTGGGGAGGACCATATCCTCTCCCAAATAGATTTGAGAAGACATTTTGGGGATAAGATATGGATATTTATTTTGGTAATTGATTAGGGAGGACCATATCTTCTTCCAAGTAAATTTGAGAGAACATTTTGGAGATAAGATTTGGATAAGGAGCATATCTTCTCCCAAGGAATTTTGAGAAGACATTTTGGAGATATGGATATTTAAAGTGGAATAAATGGAAGAAGACCATATCCTATCAAAATTTAAATTTGAGAAGACAAGTTGGGAATTGAATAATAACAATAATAAAATTTATATCAGTAATAAATTTACAATTTCACCAATGTAGGTATGTACCAATATTTCTTGATAATTATAAGTCAATATTTTTAGGTAATTTAAACGCTAATAGAATTTGCATGATAAGATTAAGTAGGGAATTACATTATACTTTTGATGAGCCTAACAATTAATTCATTTTAATATAAATATGATTATATAATTTCAAATACAATATAAATATAAATATAAATATTCTAGTTTTGTTTATATCTATTTTTAATTAAATATAAAATATATTAAACTATCACACATCAATGAAATGTATTTATTAGTGATCTTACATATATTTTGGCCAACAGACACCCAACTTTTTTTTATATGTTTGGGATAGTCCTTTATTTTAGATATAATATTTAATTGTGATTTGAAGTTGATTGTTTTGAAAGTCGTGTCATGAACAACTTCTAAAACAAACAAAGAGGGCTGCCAAGCAACAAATCCCTGCCAATGCAAAAAGTCTTGTGAGAACGGTTCAGGTAGATTTAGTATAGTCCTAGATTAGAGTTTGAGCAGATTCACCATAAAGGAAGGAGTAGAGAAAATAGCACCAACAGCTCCCCGTTAGCAGTACAGAGTTGAATAGGGCAGGCCCTGATCTCATATCAAAGGCGCCTTTCTTTCACACTTGTTTTTTTCACAAGGATCACTCGTATTTCAAACCCAATTGTTCGGAGGATTTGGAGTAGAGTTGCTTGCAACTCAAAATCCGACGGCTCCACAGTAATTTGAACCATAAATTAATTTGAACTTCGACTACCCTTAGAAGAAGAAAGCAGACGACAGTGATTAGAACAATGATATTCTGGAATCATATAACTGGAAAAAGTTTGTAATTATTCCTTGCTCTCCTAACATCAAGCAAGCGAGATCCTTTGAGCTTTTCACAAAAGAACAAGAATGAATGCAGAGGTGTGAAAAATGAACTAACATCAGTGAACCATATATAAAACTCATCATAATAACCATCATTCATACGAACGACCAACTCCCTATCTTGCATTATAGTGCCCAAAGGCATTCTCGCTATTATTTACGTGAACAAGTATTATATATTTAATAGTGAAACTACAACTTTGATATACTATACCCTATTGTGCTTCCAGTTGAAATCGAGATCTACAGGGAGAATTGATCCTTTCCTATCTTAGCTTGTGCTTCGATTCAAATTTGTACAAGTATTATATATGTAATAATAGTTTTGTATAAAATTTAACACACTAAAATAAAATAATCACACACATAAAATAAATAGCAGACGTATAGAAAACCAGACATGGAAGAAAAGGCAGAGAGCCATCATGTGGTCTCTCATGCTCATGTAATTCACTCTTATTCAAATAATTTAATAATACATTTAAATACATGAGCAATTGGTCTTAAGATAGTGTGTCTATCTTAGACTCACTTGGTTGAGACAATTTCTCAACTTACACACTAATTTAAGAGAGCTAGTTAGAGAAAATCTCTCATCCAAACTAGAATCCTTGGTTTGAGGAATTCTCGTGATTTTATTTATTTAATTGGATTTATTATTGATTTTTAAGAGAGTGAGGTTAACATTCCCCCCCCCCCCCCCCCTCAATGATAAATCCAAAACGAACAAGGAACCATCTTCCAAGTTCTCAAGTTGATCCTCAAAAACCATTTGCCTGAAAAACCGCCAAAGCTAGATGCTGAAAGAAACTCAAATCTGAAGAGAACATGAATCAGTTGCATGTATGATTCATCTCCTAATTTTGCTTAACAACTCCATCATGTGCCAAGCCACAAAAGGATTCAACTGTCGTTTGCTTGAAAACAACATCCGATGTCCACTAACACAATTTGATTGACGCCCACTGGCGTATTTGTTGATGATGATCGCCCACTGGCTGATGAAGATGCCCACTGGCTGCTTCACTGATGTTGTCGAGACTTTCATTCTGACAACCACTTGTCAATTTCATTGACATTTTCCCCTCTTTGTCATCTGAAAGGAGAGGCAATCTTCTCCAAATTGTATATGAACTCTGAACTCCCCCCCTTCAGGTGTAGGAGAGTTTCACTATTGTACTCCCCCTTTCAACTGCACGAGAGTACCATCTTCATTTGACTGTTGGCTGCAATATGTGTGAGTGAATCTGATTGTAAAACTTGTACAATCGTTTGGCTGTGAATGACCATTCCCAGGGATCAATCCATGAATAATCAATCTTTAATCTGGCAGGTTGGTCTTGTTTGCAGCATTTCTCTAATGAATGATTCTTCTTGCCACAATGGTGACAAGGATGGAGATCAAAACGCTGATCTTCCAGATGACCAGTTCTTTGACAGTGAAGGCATTTTTCTTTGATTGCAACTTCAGTTTGTGCACATGTGTGTTTTTCTGCAACTTTCTCATGGCTTGTTGATGTTATTTGATCAAGAAATCCAGAACTGATGACCTTGATTGGCTTAGAATAATCGGGGATATGCAAGTTGTTTTCATCTTTGTCATATCCTAATCCTCGTCAATTTCGATTACTTTGAATTTCTTCCCATGGCTTGATGATGGGTTTGGAAGAAATTTGAACTGGAACAACTTCAACACTTGGAGCTGGTTGGATGAATGAAGTTGAGTGATCAGCTGTCTCTGGATTGGTCAAAGACTTGGAACTAACACGCTTCTCTTGCAACTCATATCTCTGTAGTTGCGACTCAAGTTGAAGGAACTTAATCG
This sequence comes from Pinus tabuliformis, assembly GCA_031772625.1. Classification (NCBI taxonomy): domain Eukaryota; kingdom Viridiplantae; phylum Streptophyta; class Pinopsida; order Pinales; family Pinaceae; genus Pinus; species Pinus tabuliformis. The sequence goes on from CM062807.1 coordinate 1,132,212,748, forward strand.
TTTCATGTGCATGTTGAATATGCACTTAAATATCAGCAAGAGTTGATTTGTTGATTTGCACCATGTCTTCAGTAGTTGAGAGGATCAAATTGTTAAGAATATTTAACAACTGAATACTTTTCGCCATGTGAACTTGTTGGAATTCACGCTCGCTTGCTTTTAATACTTGTTGGATTTGGAGAACTCGCTCGCTTGATGTTTGGTTGATTGTTGCACGCTTGCTTGCTTTGATTGTTTGAATGATGATTGCTTTAAACACTGGCTTGATTTGATGCTCACTTAAACTTGCTTGATTGATTACTGACACTTGTGATTTCTTGAATGTATTCACTGAATGTGATGATTTGTAAAAAAAAGGAAAGGGTGTCGAACACTGTCGAAAATGCACCCAAGATACAAATGACAAGTTCAATCTTGATGACTAAGTTGAAGACTTACTTGACTTAATGTATTCACCTTAACAATTCAAATTAGGTGTCGATTACAACCGAAAATGCACCTAGACAATTCAGTTAAAACATTGCAAGTGATACAGAAAGTGTTGATGATGTTGATTTCGTCTTGGCTTGAAATGCTTGATTTTTGTAGCGTCCTTACTTGATTGTGTGATTGTTCAGATTCTCTTCCGGATACATCGCATAAGGATTCTTTTGAATCAACGTTTCGAACCAGCGACGGTGGTTCATCTTCAGGATGTGAAAAAATATTGAAAGACTGGTCTTATTTTTCCACTTATATATATATAGAGATGCTTAGCCGACTCTCTGCATCTCTTCAGAAATGTAAGGCCAGTCTTATTTTTCGTTATGAGCCATCTGTGTCGTTCAAATATACGAACTTCTTTCATAATCTCCCTTCCGTATTGGGTGAGTATCTTGTCTTTAAGGTTTCTGCGAGTTTCATTATTGTTCAGATTCTCCTTCGGATACATCGCATAATGATTCTTTTCTTGATTGCGTGAATTAGCTGTTGTGAAATGTTGTTGTAGAATATTACTTTTATCAAGTTGATGATGTGACGCTTTGTGCTTGTGTACTTAAGCTTGATTACAGGAGCTTGATTAAGCGTTCTTATACTTAAGCTTGTGTATGTGCATGTAGTTGTTTTAAGCATAATACAAAGAGATAATATGAACACAAGTCATGCACATGCATTCATTACAAACGGTGTACCTAAGATCCCCTTATTCAATTTCGGGCGGATCTAGGACACAAGCACCACAAAAAAATATGTCTTTATTAAATATTGAAGTACCTCAACCTTTGCCTTCACAACATCGTGAATGAAATTTCTTAAATAATGAGAATGCCAAACCCATCAATTCTTGAAGCAACTTGTCTTCAAAATTAAATGAACATTGACTCAACCTTCTAAACGTAAAAATATTCACTTATCTCTCCAAATTTACAAAACACTTATAGCTCCAAAATTCCAAAATATACCTTATCTCTCCATTACAAAAAATTCACTTTACTTCCCAAACAATTTATGAAATCACTTTATAAAGTGAATTGTTTTCCAAAGCTCAAATTTTGTTTACATTAAAAACACACCTTATCTCTCATGGAGAAAAAAAACAAATTTCCCAGACATATTAGTTTACACTTTTCACCCATGAAGTAATAAAAAAAATGACCATGTTAAAAGCTTCAAACGTAAACTTCATGTGTTGACTTACGAATTTGTTTATTTATTTTACCTCTGACTTGCATGTTGGAGATATTAGATCCAATGCTTTTGATGATGATCTGTGCCATCTCAATAGAAAGTGCAAACAGCTGTCAGGAAAGCAAAATTCATATGATAGACAAATCAGAAACAGTAGTTGCGCCTCCTTCCTAGCTATGCAACTACTTGCAAATTGGGCATTGCCTTCAATGGCTGGGTGTTTCCCTTCCAGAATCAATGATAATACCTCCTTGCTAAATTGCAACCGTCATAGTCCTGATGGCTTGATAAGATCAAATTTCGCCCGCTAGGTCTCCCTCCAACCATGGCCTAACAAAAATTTTGAAAAAACCAAAATTTATTCCCAGTATGAGCTGCTTCTATCAATCCAGAAACTTACTGAAAAGGCCATTCACAATGAATTTTCTAAATATAGATCCCTTTGCATCCCATAAGCTGTAAATGTCCCGAGCTTTTCAATAAATGGGTTGATTTCAATCCCTTTCAAAAGCCTCTGTGAACTGAAACTTAGCAAACTTACAATCATGGGTCCCCTGGAATTTCTATCCAAAGCCGAAACATGATCAACATGAATCCAAACATTGACAAATGAATGCATCGGGGACTTCACTGATATTCAAGGAGCTTAGAGGAGTGATGGATAGGATGCTTGTTTCCCAGGTGCAGATTTTGTATATACGCTCTCTCTCCTATCAAGATCACCAGAGTTGCTTTAAAAATACAAGACCAGTTAGCAAGAGCATATTATGAGTGAGCAACAGAACAAAATGGACCGCCGGAGTTGGCCCTGGAAGAAGAAAAGTTATGATAAAAATGTTGCTGCATCAGAGCCTTCAGAAGTAGTAGCGATTCATTCAACACAAAATAACAATGATCAGGGCATCTCCAAGGCATAGGATACCTCCAGGGCTCTTACGGAATATGCTCAAGTGTATGAGGAGGCAATGACAAAGTTGCAAGAATCAAAGGATAAAGTAAAGAGTTTGAATGAAAATCTTTCTGCAACTCTCTCAGAGATCAATACTAAAGAAAGTTTGGTGAAAGAGCACATGAAAGTTGCAGAAGAACTCATGTTAGGTTGGGAGCAGACAGGGGCAGAAGCACGTGCTTCAAAACAACAGGCCGAGTCTCTGAAGCATCCAGTAATAATGTGGACAAAGCAAACCTATCTTCAATGCATTCAAAGTGATTCAGGAAGATCCTATTTGGGAAATGCTGACAGAAGCCCAAAAACGTATAGTGATGATGTCAAGGGTTCTCCATTCATGAATGCAGTAGTTCAAATTTTCTGTGTTTATACAAAACCAAAATTTTCACTTCCATGGCAGCGCATGCATCAATTTAGCTTGAATAGCAGTGGGTTTATTATTGATGGAAACAGAGTGCTGACAAATGCCCATTTAGTAGAAATAGAAATCTGGATCTTAATTAAAGAGCAGAGCGATAACAATTTTATTACAATTGATGGTAAACATCTAAGCTAAATTTCTTCTGCCATTAATTTGAAAGGAAGTTGCACCTTAATTTGAAGTTTCATCTCAGATCGTTGATGAAGAATTTGTGGTGACCTATCGTTCTCACTTTGTTGAAGTAGCTTATGTGCCAATGGCTCCCTTTTTTCCACATACTCTTGCTGCACCATCTGACTGAATAAAATCTTTTCAAAAATACGTTATTCCTCTTATAGCTGCTACAAACAAAAATGAAACTGGTGGCTATGCTGAAAGACTCTGTATTGCAGGTTATGAGTTCCAACGCAGACCTTCCATCCTCATGGATTACTTACGTAAGTCTGAAATATATTGGGATCACATACATATCCAATTCACAAAAAATCAAAATCAATGACTTCTGCAAAACCACATGATGGTGGAAAACCCATAAATAACATGAATTGAAAGACGTTTCACAATTTACTGGCTTGAAGAATTAATTTATTAATTCTCCAAAAACCTTTTCCAGCGCATCAAGAAGCCATTAATGTTGCAGAATTGAAGTATTCTCAAGAAGGCTCTGATACCACATGTAGAAAATTTAACACACTAAAATAAAATACTCACACACATAAAATTGATAGCAGACATATAGAAAACCAGACATGGCGGAAAAGGCAGAGAGCCATCATGTGGTCTCTCATGGTCATGTAATTCACTCTTATTCAAATAATTTAATAATACATTTAAATACATGAGCAAGTGGTCTTAAGATAGTGTGTCTATCTTAGACACACTTGGTTGAGACAATTTCTCAAGTTACACACTAATTTAGGAGAGATAGTTGGAGAGAATCTCTCATCCAAACTAGAATCCTTGGTTTGAGGAATTCTCATGATTTTATTTATCTTATTGGATTTATTATTGTTTTTTAAGAGAGTGAGGCTAACAAGCTCGTGATCCACGTCATTTGAACTGTATCAATATTTATGAAATGCTTTTGAAACTCCGCCAGAGAGGTGGGTACCATTTATGAGGATAAGTCGATTTGAAACGCCACGATATAGGTGGTTGCATTTTGGCATTTTTTCTGATTCAGATTCTGATGCTGGAGAGGAAGATCTAGGTAGTGATTCAGATGTATAGCTAACAGCACCCTTTCCAGTTCGAAACCCATCATAGCCATAAAAAAAATCATTCACCTACGTCTAAAACCAATACTTCTTTGTTTTGTGTTCATAGAATAAAACAATGTGCATAGTTCATAGACACCAGAAAGCAGACATCAGAAAGGAGACACCAGAAAGTGGACGGAGTAGTTCCCTCCCCCGATTGATTGTTGGATGGCACGACACAGATTAGAATTCCCCCGACACAGTTACAGCTCAGGTTTGGTGTGGGAGCAGATCATCGAAATTTCCTTCTTGGATTGAAAAAGAAAGCCTGAAAACTTCAGCACCCTTGCATACTAAATTGACCAGATTGATACACCACATGATCATTTTATATCATCTGGATATGCCACCTCACCCATCGGATGGATGAGCGACTTCGTTCATTTTACTTATTGGTGGCCCCTCTCAAATAACCAACTAAAGCCATTAGCAGGCAAAGGAAGGCGTCGCCGAGGCATGGAGGGTAAAAGTAAAGTGTGGTTTTATCTATGGGAGCATCCATTGATAGCCCTAACATGCACTCAGGTAATTACGATGCCTTCCTACACCAACAAAGTGCCGCACATTTTTCTCATGACGTTCACTCAGGTAATTACGTTGCCTTCCTACACCAACAGAGTGTTGCCCGTTCTGCGCTAGACTAATTTTTGGTATTGCGATCAATTGACAAAATCAATTCTAGTCATAGTTAGAGCCAATCATTGCCCATAACCGATCCAGATGGCAATTCAATCGATTAAAGAGGTGATCTTTCTACTCCATTTTGTGATGACAGGTGTGATGACAAGTGGCGAAGAAGATACCTCATAAAAGTTCCACAACCCTCAAAGCAAATTTAAGAAATCACCTTCAACAAATGTCAAATATCACCTGACACGTAGTCAATATGCATTCAAATGCCCATGTGTGATGGCAACAATGCTTAGTTTTAGAATTTTGGTCACGTTTCAAGTCTTTCAGTTTTATATTCATATCTGAGTGGTCTCGTAGGAGAACGGGAATTGAAGGAAATATCAATAGGAAAGGAACAATTCGAAGAGTCATACGATGTCGTGACAACAAACCTTGTTACTATAAAAAAGTGTAGAACAATATTCACACAAATAAATAAAGTACTAGAACTACAAATTAGGTAGCGAAGTCAAAATGAGGCGAATTGATGTCCTAATCTTTTGAGGCATTGATTGGTATTAGATAATGTCGAAAAAAGGCTGCAAGATACCATTAAAGAGATTCTAGGGTATTAGAAAATTTTCAAACGCAGTTTTTGGGAGTAGAAAGGGAGTTGGCCCTGAAAGAAAATTCTTGTACAAGCATGCACGCCATTTAATCCAAATTGGAAATAGAGAAATATCAACTTGACTCTCAGATCGAAGAATACACTAGGGTAGTGGAAAATCTTCAAACGAAGTTTCAGGGATTAGGATTAGAAAGAGAATTGGCCCTCAAAGAAAATGCTTGCACAAGTGCGGACTTCCAAGCCAGAGGAACAAAGGAACCAAGTAGTAGTTCATGGTTTTGTTCTTATTTTTCCGTTCGGGTAATGTCTTTTCTTCCTGTAAGCCAAAGGCATAGTGTTCTTGGTATCTTTCTCGGTGCCTACGTAGTCCTCCTGTATCATAGATGTGTTAATGCTCGTAATGTTTGTCGTGTTTCCAATATTGTAGTAGAAAAGGAATCATATTTTTTTAAAGCGAAATGAAAGAGACAAACACGTGATGTGGGGCCGCGTCGTTGGCTAAACCAACTAGTGAATGCTGGTACCGACGACGAAAATGCCACACGCTTTGGGCTCCATTACCCACTAAAACTATGGACCGTTTTTAATTAAATTTTATCTAATAATTAAATAAACAATAATAGAAAAATGGCTAGATGTTTTGGTCATTAGATAAGTGTCCATTACTTGCAATTTTGTTTGCTCGTTTGGCAAGTATTGAGAGATTTTGAATTGTAATTTCGTTTACTGGTTTGGCAAGTAGATATCATTCGAAAAATCCATTAAAAAAAAAAAAAAACCTCAACCATGTAATTCTGAATCAAAAATTTAAATTTAAATATATTAATTTAATTTATATTTAATTAAAATTAATTTGTAATATAAATTAATTTTATAAACTAGTAAAGTTATTTATATATTATAATATGTTTGTATTGTGAGAATGTCTAGCATTTGTTTTGTGGTCATATTTAACTCTAAAGCATTTCATATTCACAATCTTTAGATTCACAATAAGGTATCATTAGAATATTATAAATATTATTTTTCATTAACTTTTATGAGTGTTTGGGTTTTACCCTTTAAATTATTTTCTTTTTTTATGTTTATTAAAAGTATTATATTTATTTAATAATTTTTTTAGGAGTTTAAATAGATAAATTTATGATTATATATTTATGCATATGTTTATGGTCTTTGATAGTATGGACATCTTTTTTCTAAATCTAAACTTGCTATTTAGATTTAATTTTTTGGATAAAATTCATTGTATTTACTTTTTTAGCATTAAGTATATTTATTGTATTTTTTAGATCTATTATTCTAGCATTTTAGATTTAATTTTGAAGCGTTGCTTTTTACACACATGCAAACTGGTTTTGGATTACATGCTTTATTTCTTCATTTTCTAAGCATTATTTTCATCAAATAGTATTTAAAGCATACAAATTAGTTATGATTGATTCTTGTCAAAATTGGTCTTCATTTGCTAAAGTTTTAATTAAAAGTCAATCAAAGATTAAGATAGCTTCTCTACAAATATATAACCTAAATTTTTTGGGCATGATTTTATTTTTTTTGTGGGCCTAATGGTTGAGAAAGTTTGTCTTCTCCTAAGATTTCATAGGTTCAAACCTAGAGGAGGATCGAGTATGTACACCTTTCTATAATTAAAATTTAAATTATTGCAAGGTGGGGGGGTGGGGAGGGGCGGAGGGGGGGCCTAGTGCCACAAACAAGGGTGTCTCGTATACCAATTTGGTGTCTCACTTGGTTGTGACCTTAAAATTAGATTATTATTATAAAAAAAATTGTGAAAATCAAGATTTCAAACAAAAGAGAAAGCAAACGATGCATATATTTTTTTGTTACCTTCCCACACCTCCCATCTTAATAGGCAGTTGTACATAGTAATAATCCATATAAAACTATATGGATTCTCCTTCCTCAATTAGCATGATCTAACCTTTCCTTCATAAGATAATTTTATGATATACCATTCTAGAGTCATCATGAAAAAATTTCATCTCACAATTGCAAGGTGCAAAAGATGGTTGTGCAAAATTATCTATGTAGTTTTCCCTCCTCTATAAGTTTTATGCATGACTCTTTTGTGGAGCAACCTGTTGACAAGTGGAAAAGTTTCTCCTACAACAAGGGATAATCACCCAATCAAGACCCTACTTAGGCCTATACTTGTTTGGTTTAGTGATGTCCACTGGTATGTGGACTCAGTTGCCACCTAAAGAGATTGCTCCTAAAAGGAGACTTTTGTTTAAGCTTTCCTTAATCTTAACTGCATTTTTTATTGAACATAAACAAAACTAGTAAATATCTTATCTCAGTTGAAAGTGATGAATTTAAATGTCAATAATAATGATGAATATTGAATTATTAAGTGAAGAAGAAATTCATTCACTAAATAATTATTAAAGCATATGTATGTTGCAACTTATAAAACATTGTTTCATACACTTAGCATCTATGTGTAATCAAATGAAAGGAGATATAGAAAAATAATTTAAGTAACAAAAGAGATTTCAATTAGAGAAAAAAGATTAAATCATAAAACAGTCTCAAATTATAAAAAGATAATATCTAATTACATATCTGAAAATTTCTTTTACTCATAATATAACTTATACAAATAAAATGTTGAATCAATAAGGAAAATAAATAGTTCGTTTTCTTAATAATTATATAGCACATATGAATGGAATAACCTATAAAGGATTATATCAAACACTTCAACATTTAATTTTTAATATTATGTTATACTCAAATACATTAAAGAAAGTAATTTCACATCAAACTGAATAAATGACTTAATTCACACTAATGTAGTTATGTACTCATTCACACATTCAAATAAGAGTTACTTCAAAAGATTTCAATCTTCCATTTTTTATTTCAAAAATGTTAAAAATGACCATATTAAACGCTTCAAACATCTAATTTTTTAATCTTATGTAAATCTCAAATACATGAAAGAAACTAATTTCACACAAAACAAAATAAAAATAAAAATAACTTAATTCACCATAATGCGTAATGCAGTAATATAATCATTCACGCATTTGAATAAGTGGTGCTCTGAAATATTTTGATCTCCCAACTTTTATTTGAAAATTGACAAATAATAAGTAAAAACCACTAAATGCAACTTTTAAAAAAGAACTATGAAGGATTTTGATCATGTTGATAACCATGTTTAAACTAACCATGGTTTTTTATTAATAAATACATATTGTTTTGCATTATGTTGTTTGTAGTGTAAATATCTTTGTTGCTTAATTTTCTAGTGTGCTTCTACACCTATATATATATATATATATATATATATATATATCATTGGAGGTACCTCATAGTGAATTTTTCACATCTCTTCCAAAAAAAAGTCCATTATTAGGTTAGATATACTTATAATTTATGCATCTCCTAATTGTTTTTAAGACATAAATACTTTTTATTATAAAAAACAATTTTTCATTAGTCGAATAATGTAACACAACAAGATTTAACTCTAATATATCATGACTTTTATGTCAATAAGAATGGTACAAGAGAATAACACCTCTTTCAACACAATATTTGATTAATTAAAATGTGTCCCCCCAAAAAAATTATCATTTACAGTAATATATAAATTCTATAATATTATATGTGAGGCTCATTCCTAGAGTCCTCTAACTAAAAAACTAAATTTTTCTAATTTTAATTACAATAAAATAGGAAATAACTTATTTCTATCTAAACATTTATTGGATGATAATATACCATTAAAATTTATTTACCACAAATCGAATAAGTAATAGTTTCATTGCAATCATTTACATAAGTAATCAATAAACAGAGGAATATATGTTCCAATAGCTTAGTTGAGATGCACCTGAGCTCCTGACTCTGTTGGGATGCTCCTCTTGACTACCCAACTGGATGATCCGGGTGGATATTGGTGGCCACCCGCTAATTCCACTTGGATCCCCTCTAGTGCTTCTTACTGTTTTTTTCAGTTTCCTTAATTATAACACAATTTACTATTTTTAGCAGTTTTTCGGGTCCTAAACTTCCGGAGCCGTTTTCAGGCCCTAAACGACGATTTTTGGGAAATCCACCGCCAGCGATTTTTCTGATAAAAATCGTCTTTTTCTGATAAAAATCGTCTTTTTCGTCGTAGTCCTCGGAGAGATCTTTCCAACGGGCTATCATGCACATCAAACGGAGATAGTACGACCAATTCGCGACCCTAGGAAGTTGATGTACCAACTTACCCAAAAACAAGGCCCATAACTTGGCGTTTCATCTTCTAGGGTTAGGTTTTGGAATGTGAAGGGTTTTCCATTGTTTTCCAACAATAAATAGGCCTTCGCGCCTCATTGTAAGATAGTTCAGAGGCATGTAGCCACCACATCTCTTCTCAGAGATAAGCTACCATCGCCCTAACTAGTTTATTTCCATTTTCGTTTGTAAGCATATTTCAGTATTTTACAGTAATGAATTGAGGTATTATTTCCGCTGCATATCTGTCTTTATGGTTATCTCTGTATTTTATTGCGTTCTTGTTTAAATCCGGATCAGTGGTATCAGAGCGGTTTGCTTTTCTTCTCTATTTTTCTTTGCATGTTCCCAACAAGGTCAGGATATAAGGAGTTAGGGCTTGAACTGGTCGAACCTTTGCAAGACCAGCCTCGCAAATCCCGACGACCTCCCATGGCGGACGAAAAGAAAGATGAGGGGGCAGGAGATCCTATCAAAATCTTGCTCGAAGAAGCCCTCGAGCGACAAAGGAACGCGATGATGGACAACTTTGCCCAAATCCTTCAGCAGCTACCCAGGGGCGACGCATCGGCTTCCAACAGCAACTCTGGAAACGCCACACCATTTAAGGTACAAGTTAATTTTGAAATCCCCATATTCGAGGGTCAGATAGACGCAGATGCCGTCGATAAATGGTTAAATGTGCTAGAGGGTTATTTTTCTGTTCATGATTTTTCCAGTCGGGAAAATATTATTTTCGCTCTTCTCAAAGTAGCCCCCCACGTCAAGGATTGGTGGGAAACCTACTGCGAGGAGAAAGATGAAAGTACAGGCTCACTATTTTCAGTCGCACCGACTTGGGATTCATTCCGAGATGCCATCAAGGAGCAGTACTACCCTGTCGGAAGCTATGAGGATCAATACATAAAGTGGACCACGCTACGGCAGGGAAGGGACCAAGACGTACCAGAGTTTACCAATATTTTCCATACCCTTCGCACAAAGTTGGGTATCAAGGATACAGAGCAGCATTTGGTACCAAAATACCGTGGCTGCCTGCACAAGTACATCCAAGAAGAAATAGAATTCCTGAACATCTCTTCGCTCGGCATGGCATACCGATATGTCGTCAAGGTCGAGCAAAATTTTAAACAGAAGAAGCGAGACTTTGGGTCTGCGAATCTGAAACAAGGGAAAGGTGCCCCCAAACCGCAGAACAAAGGACAAAGCCAAGGCGGGGCGGCCCAAGACAACCCGCCAAAGCTGCAAGCAAAGAACAACGCCGCGAAGCCGAGAAAGGACACCGGAAAGTGGTGTGAGTTCCATAAGAGCTCCACTCACAACACAAGTGAGTGTCGGGCCAAGCAGACACTGGTGGCCGAGCTAAAGGTTTCAGAATCAGATGCGTGTTCTGACTCTGAGTCAGAACTTGATAAGGGGAATGACAAAGGGAAGCAGATTATCGATGCGGAGCCCAACGCCACTGTTGCCAACACGAAGATCCAGAGGAGGAGGAGCGTCTCTTCCACTCCCAGATGTGGGTAAAGGGCTCCCTGCTACAGTTCATTATCGACAACGGGAGCCAAAAGAACCTCATTTCGGCAGAGGTCATGAAACGTCTGGGCTTACCGACCACAGCACATCCACAACCATACACCATTGGGTGGCTGAACCAAGGACGGGATCTTCACGTGAGCCAACAGTGTCGCCTTCCATACAACATCAAGCCCTTCACGGATGAGGTATTGTGTGACATTGCACCCCTTGAAGTTTGTGATGTGTTATTAGGACAGCCATACTTGTGGAAGCGACATGCTGTGTATGAGTCAAGGCCCCGTGCTGTTATTGTTACTTTGGGAAATAAGTTGTACAAGATACCAGAGGTAGCACCGCCTACCGCCATCTCTTTGGTTACTGCAAAACAATGCAGTAAGCTCATTTCCAAAACCGGGAAGTTTGTTTTCCTGATGATACGCCCTCAAGAAAAGAAGAAGACGGTGGCCACGACCTCCAGACAGGGCCCCTCCGCACGACAACTACAGATGGAAAAGGTCGTGGAGGAGTATGAGGACATCTTCACCTCCCCCGCAGGGGTTCCTCTGCACTGTTAGGTCAAGCACTCCATTGATCTAACCCCAGGTTCCCCGCTGTCCAATGGACCAATCTATCGGCGCTCTGTTCTGGAGAACGATGAAATCAAGAGGGAGATTCAGGAGCTGCTGCAAAAAGGTCACATCCGTCCGAGTTCATTGCCCTGTTGGAGCCCGATCGTGATGGTACAAAAGAAGGATGGGACTTGGAGACTCTGTATTTACTATCGGGCGCTGAACAAGATCACTGTCTGTAATAGGTACCCAATCCCACGGATTGATGACCTCCTGGACCAACTAAAGGGGGCAAAATATTTCAGCAAGATTGATTTGAAGTTAGGATATCACCAGGTACCAATCAAACCCTCCGATGTGTGGAAGACTGCCTTCAAAGCCAAGGAGGGCCTTTTCGAATGGTTGGTTATGCCTTTCGGATTGATGAATGCTCCTGCAACCTTCATGAGGCTAATGGACGACATATTGTGGCCATTCACCAACTCATTTGTAGTGGTATACTTGGATGACATCTTGATCTTTAGCAAGACTTGGGAAGAGCACCTCCACCACATCCGATAGGTTCTCCAAACATTGCGACAACACAAGTTATGTGCCAATTTGGAGAAATGCACTTTTGGCATGACCCACGTTCAGTATCTGGGATACATTATTGATGAACGGGGGTGTACATGGATCCAGCCAAGATCCAAGTCATTCGGATTGTCCATCTCCAACCACTCTGACAGAGCTTCGCAGCTTTCTAGGCCTTGCCAACTTCTACCGCAGGTTCGTGTTGGGATTTTCTCATATCACTTGGCCCTTGAGTCAGGTCACCAAGGGAGGAGCGAAAGCAAAAAAAATTGGTCCGAATCTCAACAGAAGGCATTCACAGAGTTGAAAGATCGACTTTGCACAGCACCAGTTCTTGCATTACCAGACTTGCAACAACCATTTCAGGTTGAGACAGATGCCTCTGACTATGCTATTGGGGCAGTCCTTACTCAACACGGGCATCCAGTGGCATATCACAGTGAGACACTTTCAGACACAGTCCGGAAGTATCCCACTTTATGACAAAGAGATGTATTCCATTGTGCAGCCTGTCGACAATGGAAGCATTACATCTTGGGGAAGGAAACGGTCATCCACACAGACCACCGACCCTTGCATTTCATACAGACCCAAGGGTAATTGCAGAATGATCGCCATCAGAAGTGGTCCACATACCTGCAACAGTTCCATTTGAATATCAAGTATAAGAAGGGCAGCACCAATAATGTCGCAGATTT